>OY744481.1:350046383-350373105 GCA_963556165.1 Tipula helvola | reverse complement strand
CCCAATCGGCCTTGTCACCCACCCGTTCGGACATTCGACCCTTTCGACCCTTCCACATCCATTTCAACCCATTCGCCACTTTGACATTCGGGCTTTCGACTTTCGGCTTTCGACATTCGACCTTCCGACCCATTTGGCCTATCAGCGTTTGGCCTTTCCTTTTTGGGAAAGGGTATTTCCCATTGCTTAGCCCGATATTTCTTTATAAAGGGTTGGCTGGCTTAGAAAAAATAATACAAAAAATCCCGAAAAAAAATCCAGAAAAAAAAATCCAGAAACAAAAAAATTCAGAAAAAAAATCCAGAAAAAAAAATCCAGAAATAAAAAAATTCAGGAAACCAAAAACCCAGAATACTAAAATACAGAAACGCAATTATCAAAGCGCGAACCAAATTAAAAGGGATCACTAATTCACTACATTTGCCTGAAAAGAAAAATCCGGAAATTTTAAAATCCCGAATAGTTGAAAAGTAAAAAATCCAGAAAATAAAATCCCGAAATAAAAAATCTAGAAATTACCGGAAAAGCAATCAGAAAAAAATCCAGAAAAAATATTTTGTTTAAAATCAATTAAAAAAATCAATTTTATTCGCATTTTTAGACTTATGTCCTCACTTGAAACATTTGTGGTGCATCTATCAGTAGAAGCGATACGAGCGATACAATTCCTTTGATCTGTGTCTGCAAGGTTGACGAAGCATTTACGAAGAATTAAATCCATAAGTCGCTCGAATACATCCGTCGATACCATACTAACTCAACGAATTAAGCTAACCACAAAATAACTTGAAACATTTGTGGTAGAACTATCAGTAGAAGCGATATGAGCGATACGATTCCTTTGATCTGTGTCTGAAAGGTTGACGAAGCAATTTCCATTATCATAGATATTTAGAACTTTACGTAAAACCTCAAATTTGATAGACATTTTATAATTTTAATTATAATTTGGTCCGCACTTTGATAATTATGTTTCTGGATTTTAGTTTTCTGGATTTTTATTTTTCTGAATTTTTATGTTTCTGGATTTTTTTTTTTCCTGGATTTTTTTTTGCGGGATTTTCAGTTTCTGTATTATTTTTTTCTAGATAAGGTAGCCAACCCAATTAAAATTAAAATTTATAAAATTTATAAAGGTCCGCGCTTTGATAATTGTTTGTTTCTGGATTTTCGTTTTCTGGATTTTTGTTTTTCTGAATTTTTTTTGTTTCTGGATTTTTTTTTCTCGATTTTTTTCGGATTTCAGTTTCTGCATTATTTTTTTCTAGATAAGGTAGCCAACCCATTTGTATCGTTCGTATCGCTTCTACTGATAGGTGTACCACAAATTTTTCATGTGATGTCAAAAGTCTAAAATGCCTATAAAATTGAACTTTCATTTATTTTAAACAAAATATTTTTTCTGGATTGCTTTTCCGGTAATTTCTAGATTTATTTTTTTTGGGCTTTTATTTTTCTGGGTTTTTACTTTTCAACTATTCTGGATTTTAAAATTTCTGGATTTTTTTTCAGGCAAATGTAATGATCTCTTAGATAGAATATCAGTGAAACGTCAGTTCGATGTTGAAAGCCCGAATGTTGAAATGCCGAAAATCTCGAAAATTAAAAAGATGTGCTAACTAAGGGAATGGTAAAAATGCTTTTAATTTCTTTTAATGCGATTTAGTAGTGTTCAGTTCAAATTTTATTAACAAATAAAAGAATTTATATACATATGTTCTGACATACACAAGCTAAACGTTTGACATCCTTACGATGAGAAGCAGCTGGAGACTTCATTTGCCGGTACAAATGCTAAACATTATAACATTCGTATTTGCAAGCTGAATTAATTCCGACGTTCCGTATTTGATGTCGTGCCTTTTGTACTTTTCTCCAAATTATTTGGCTGAAATGAAACAGGCACCCACACGAAACTCTGTTGTTGGAAAGAATTCTTCAGTAGCAGATTTAATGGTTTTCTAGAAATCTTAATTTATCATGCGTGGGGCTAGTTTAATGTTCCAGTCTCAAGCAAGTTTAGATACTTCATAAAAATCTGAGTGTAGCATTCTTCAGTTTTGCTACTCATCAAGCAAAATATTAAGGGCACACATTCGTCCTCAACCTTTCCAGGTATAGTGAATAGTTGCCGTAGAATTAATGGAACTAGCCAGCAATCCGATTCACCCGAAATTTGTAAGCTAGATTTGAAATACAATTTAAATCTTTAGTCACTGAATTAAAATTTTTATTTTTAAATAAATAAACGTAAATCTCAAAATTCGGAAGTACACTGAATTTATTTTGATGTTAATTCATTAAATTTATTGTTGCGCATAAACAGAATATGTATAGGTAAAGTAACATTTTAGTAAACAGTTCATACACACATTTTTAAAAATTTTTAAAAACACTTGTTAAATATTTCGCAAAATTACAAAAGGTTTAAAAAATCACTCGATCGATTTCGGCTTATTAGGCCCATCATCAGGAGTATCTACTAAACTGTTTAGTAGATACTCCTGATGATGGCCTAATAAGCCGAAATCGATCGAGTGATTTTTAAACCTTTTGTAATTTTGCGAAATATTTAACAAGTGTTTTTAAAAATTTTTAAAAATGTGTGTATTAAGTGTGTTTCGCCAAGTGCTACGGCAGAAAGTATAAGAAGTAGTAAACAGTTCAGTAATTTATATGAAGTCAATTAGCTTGGATCATACACAAGTATACTTGTATACGATCGAAGTTAATGATTTATATTGTAGCTGTAACTGCATTATATTATTAGAATCATGTTTAACCACAATAAAACGCACGTTTATTAAACAATAATCATTTAGGTGATTTGTATTCTTGAACCTCGAACAATAAAAATAATTTTGTAAATATTATTTGCGGCACCCCAAAAATGAAATGAAATTCGCTATTTTATTTATTCGACATTACAATTTCGAAATTTTGATTTCGGTATAACGATCGTCGAGGTTTCACGACCAACCCATGTATGTATAATATTTTGAAAATTTTAATTCATAAAATATAGAAAAATTAAAATCAATTTCGAGACAAACGGCCTTACGACATTTCACCTTTCGACACAATCGGACTTTCTACATTCGGCCTTTAGACCTATTCGGCCTTTCGACGCATTCGGGCCTTCCGAAATTCGACCTTTCGACACATTTGGCCCTTCGACACATCGGCCTTTTGACATTCGACCTTTCGATTCAGTCAGCCTTTTGTCACTCAGCCTTCGGCGTTCAGCCTTTCGACATTCGGCCTTTCGACATTCGGCTTTCGACCCTATTCCATCGGAATAACCTTTAAAACGTGTTAGAAGAGGTCAAAAATCTTAAATTTCGAATTCGTCAAAAAAAAATCTTCTTGAATCATTAAATGACCTTCTTATGCAAGAAATGCTATACTTACAAATATTGTGATTAATGGAAATTCAATTAACAACCATAACAATAAGGAATTAATAATTAAAGTCCTGTCTTTTGTGCAACCTGAGATCAGTAACACAGATGCGCTTGATGTGATCAAGTAAATACCGAGGCCAAAAATTTCAAAACAAAATCTACGACGGAGATTTATTTTGTCAATTAGCGATATCAAAAATGAAATACTTAACTCTATGAAGAACTTCAAAATTTCACTACAGATAATTTGGGCATAAATTTCACAACAAAACTACAGAGTATAATATCCATCATGCAGGACTTGTCACAATTCCAAGCTTAACCATATAACGAGACAAAACGTCATCAACGTGAAAATAATTTCCTTTTTTTGTGGATTTAGAATGGAGTCATCGCTATATACTGACAATACATGTTATCAATATCAAGTATTTCACGTACGATCTTACTCAAACATTGATCAAAATAAGAAAACGATCCAGCATTAAAAGTAGTTGCTTATTTAACTTTATCTGTTTACATTTGTAGCAGTAGTCAGTACAAACATAATTTATTGTAGTAATGCAAGTACATTAATACTGATTTCGATATTATATTTTTTACTGAAAGCTGGATTTTAAGTTATAAAATTAATAACTACAATTTAGATGGTTTCTCTTTCTTGCTAACTGTAATGAATAACACAGAGCTGGTGGTATTGCTGCACTTGCAAGATCCTCATTAAACTGCCATGTGTATATTTTGAATTTCTCATCAGCTGATATTAATATATACACTATATACGGGGTACAGCCCGTCCTAGGACGGATACAATTTATATATAGTGGTGATTTCCACTGGTTGCTGCCACAATCACCATTTGAACATTTGATATATTTTTAGCCGAGTAGGAATAGCTCGTGATTTTTAAGGCTTTTAAGGATTATTGTACCTGAATAGACTTTAAATTAAAGAGTAAGGGCTTTTAAGGATGATTTTACATGTGTTGGGGCATTAACACATTATCTAATATATAATTTTACCCAATTCATTTCCTAACTCCGGAACGCTTTTTTTATATTCTAATTTACATATCAAAATATTATAACTGAGTAGCCTAAGTGATGGAGATGTTGACCTATTAACAACAAATTTCGATGGAAAATATCTGGAGCTCGATGTTCACCAAATTGCATTTTTTTTTACTTTTTATTTTTTTAGTATTTATTTAATGACCAAATTTTACTATAAATTAAATATTCCGCTTTATAATTATTACAGTAATTATACAAGAAATACGTGGAACAAGTTTATTTTTGCACCTAAATGTATGCGAACACTACTATAAGTTATTTAAAAACTTTTATATTGAGTTGTAGCGTTGATGGAATATATTAAGATAATACCACCGCAATTTTCGCCGCTACGATCGAGTAACGTCTCCACTGTCGCTTATAAATAGAGACAAAATTGTTTGAAACTATTTTAGCTCTTCTAGCAGCTTAGAAATTGCAAAATAGTTTTTTCCTTATAATATTTGTATTAATATTGGTATAAATGGGTGTATCTTTCGGTTTTCGTTATTTTTCCGTGTGTTTTGTTTTTGCTATCGTTTCACAATTTAATTATAATGGAAAATATTACTCACGTTTGATAAAAAAAACAACTGAATACAATAAAAAGGAGGCTACTGAAAATGAACAAAAACAACACATCAAGTGATGCAATTGTTTTTACTTTTCGTTTGCTTTAAACATATTGAAGCATTGGTTTATACATTTTTCCTTAGGATATCGATATTAGTGAAATACAACAGACTATTGTAATTTGAGCTTCAACGTATTAATATTTAATTTTTTTGAAACTTCAAGGAAAAATATATTTTTCTTTATTGCTTGTGAAAGAAAGAGTAAAACATTTGACTTTTTTATAAGGCATGCTTTTTTTGGTTTAGTGTTAGTATAATAAAAAACTAAACAAACCAAAAATTGTTTTTAGTCCTTTCTAGCTGCATTGTTTTATTGAAAACTGGCTTTGTTCTTCTTAAACCAAAACCAATACTGATTTGCTCTTCGTTGGCCATGTGAAAGATGAAACAAAAAATTTAAGTTGTTGTTGTCTTCCGCAGTGATACTATCTATAATATACTCAATCAACGGTTGTAGTAAGCCATGAGAATTTTTTGGTAAACATTTTTTTCTATCATAAACTTCATAGCATGCTATGTTTGAAACAATATAACAATGAAAGTTAAATAATTTATGGTGAACGTGGCTTAGTAGTAACGTATTGGACTAGAGCGGCTAAGGTCTGGGGTTCGATTGTGCCCAAAGCATTTTAGTTTAGTTATTTCATTTGTATTTTTTTCACAAAATTGAAACGAAATTTTGCCTTTGGTCGACTGCAATTACTGTAAGTACCTTTAATTTAAATGTATGATTTCTTAGATTGGTCATTATAGGCTTCATGATTCACACATAATATTATCGCAACGAAATCATCTCTGATCGCGATTTAAATGCTTGAACAACTGTAACCAGAGAATGGCTAATCCGATCCCAGCAATTCTAAAGACAATTTTTGTGTAAAGCAACAATGGTGGTTAATTTATTTTAAATTAAAATAATTAATTTCCACACTAATTTTGATTTAAATTAAATTTATAAAATAGAGATTTACAGAGCTTGACTGCACTATAGCGAGAGAATGCCTGCTCTGATCGGAGCAATTTTAATCTCAATTTGTGAGTAAAGAAACTGTGGTGGATAATTTATTTTAAATTAAAGTAATTAACCTCCACATAAATTTTAAATGAAATTGATATCTTCAAAATAGCGATTTACAATATATAGTTTAGAACACTGTAGAGAGAGAATCCCTCATTTATTTGTGCGTAAAGAAAACTGTGGCTTATAATTTTTGAAGAAAAGCACAGCTCCCGCTGTTTGTCGGTCTGTAAGGTTTTTTGTGGGATTCCCCAACACATGTAAAAATCATCCTTAAAATCACTTACTCTCTTGTGTAAGGTCTATTTAAGGTACAATAATCTTTAAAAGCCTTAAATGGTCAAATGTTGATTGTGCAAACGACCACTGCGAACATCACCATTATATATAAATTGTATCTGTCCTTGGACGGGATGTACCCCCTAGTATATGTATTAGATTTAGCTAAGGACACTGTAGAACCCTTTGAAATAATATAACAATTTAACAAGGCAAATTAAAAGTGAAATTTAATTAGGTTTGTGGCAGATTGGTAAAGCACTGGGCTAGAGCGACAAAGGTTTTCGGTTCGCTTCCCATCCGATTTTTTATTTTTTTTTTATTTTTATTATTATTTTTATAGTATTCAAGTAATAACCAAATATTTTACTTTAAATTTAACATTCCGCTTTATAGTTATTACAGTAATTACACAATAAAATACGTGGTACGCGTTTATATTGCGCCTAAATGTATGCGCGCACTATAACAAATTATTTAAAAAATTTTATGTTATGATTTGTAGTAAGCTATGAGAATTTGTATGTAACATTTTTTTTCCTGTCATAAATTCATAGCATGCTATGTTTGAAACAATATAACAATAAAATTAAATACATGTTCTCAAGTTGGATCGTGGCTTAGTAGTAATGTATTGGACTAGAGCGGATGTGGTCTGTGGTTCGATAATGCTCGTGGTATTACAGTTTTGTTTTTCCAATTTATATTTTTTGACGTGATCATGTCTTACACCGCATATTCAGCAAATTGACACGAAATTTTGCCCAGGTCGTGGGCAATTACTCATCAACTGTAATCATTATCTTTAACTAAAATGTATGATTTCTTAGGTTGGTCCTTAGGCTTCATGTCTCACGCATTATATTTATGCAACGGTGTGGCAAGCTACGCCGCGAACATCATCCAATCCGAGCAATTCTGAAGTCAATTTTTGCTTAAAGAAACAGTGGTGGTTAATTTATTTTAAATTAAAGTAATTAACCGCCACATAAACTTTAATTAGAGAGAGAAATCCCTCATTTATTTGTGCGTAAAAAACTGTAGCAGATATTTTATATTAAATTGAAATAATTAATATTAACACCTTATAAACGTTATTACGCAAAACACCTACGGCCGTGTAGGCGCCCGAATTTTTGTTTTTGAAGAAAAGCTCAGCTCCCGCTATTTATCGTTCTGTAAGGTTTTTTGTGTGATGCCCAACACATTTAAAATCATTCATAAAAGCCCTTATTCTTTGGTTTAAGGTATATTTAAAGTATAATACTCCTTAAAAGCCTTTATTTACGAGCTACTCCTACTCGGCTAAATAATACCGGCTAATCCAATGGCAAATTGTCAAATGGTGATTGTAGCAGCGGCCGCTGGACATCCCCATTATACCGGGTGTTTCTTTTAAACTGAGACGATCAAATATCTCGAAAAATAGCCACTCTACGGAAAAAATGTCCATAATCAAAATTTAATCATACCACGGGGGAAATACATTAGTGCAAAAAAATAGTCCCCCACCCCCCGCTTTGTAGGTGGGGCGGGGGTAACTTTTAAACTAAGATAGGAAGCCATATTTTTTATTGCAGATACGGATTCTACGACTAAAAGTACGTATGATTTGAATGAAATATTTTGTTCGGTTCATGATAGATGGCGTTGTAATCGACGAAATTCAATTTTTTCAATTTCTTCTTCTTAGAACACTCGCATTCGATTCTGCAATACGTTTGAAATAAAAAACATCACGTTTTCATTAGAAATACTCGAAATTCGTCATTTATTCAGTTTTGTAAATCACATTTAACGTTTGTGTTATTTCTTATCTTCATGTTTTTCGTAATTGCAAAATAAACGATAAAATACTTTAGAATGGACCGTTTAACTGTGCCAGAGAAAATTGAAATGGTTCTGGTTTAGGGAGAAGCTGGCAGAAATCTTGAAAATGCTGTTGCTATTTACGCTCAACGTTTTCCGGATAGGATTCGTTCACGTGCTTCATTTGGCCGTACTATCAAACAATTTATTGCTGATGGAAATGTTCAACAGAAAAAGAGGACCCGTAGAGCAACAGTTACTGGAGAAAATAATGAAATTGCTGTATTGGCTGCAGCGACTCATAATCCTCATGTTAGTACACGAGAAATAGTTCGCGATTCCGGATTGTCCCTCACCAGTGTTTGGAGAATTTTAAAACGGCACAAGTATCATTCATATCATGTGTCTTTACACCAAGATGATTTTCAAAATCGGTAACTTTTTGTCAATGGGCACGTGAACAAATACAACAAAACCCCAATTTTTTTCGTTGCGTAATGTTCTCTGACGAATCGTCTTTTACAAACCATGGAACGGTTAATCGACACAACATGCATTATTGGAGTGTTGAAAATCCACACTGGCTTCCCCAAGTTGAACATCAGCGCCCTTGGACTGTCAACGTGTGGTGTGAAATAATTGGCAACCAACTCATCGGCCCCCACATTATTGAAGGCAACTTGAATGGTCAAATGTACCGAAACTTTTTGGAAAATGAACTGCCAATATTACTTGCAAATTTGAACTTAGAATTGAGACGGAACATGTGGTTTCAACATGATGGTTGTCCTGCACACTATTCGTTGGAAGCACGTGAGGTACTTGATCGTGATTTCAATGGTCGCTGGATCGGTAGAGCTGGTCCGATAAATTGGCCCGCCAGATCACCAGATCTTACTTCGCCAGATTTCTTTTTGTGGGGCTATCTCAAAGACAAAATTTACAAACCAGAACCAACAACACGTGAGAACATGATTGAGCGAATCAGAAATGCGTGTGCTGAAATTCAACCAAACACACTTCTCAGTTGTGTACAATCATTGGAAATGCGTATTAATAAGTGCATTGAAGTCGCAGGCCATCATTTTGAACACTTATTTTAAGCTAAAACTATTTTATTCACCTGCCATTTACATTAATAAATTGTTTTGATGACGAATTTCGAGTATTTCCAATGAAAACGTGATGTTTTTTATTTCAAACGTATTGCAGAATCGAATGCGTGTGTTCTAAGAAGAAGAAATTGAAAAAATTGAATTTCGTCGATTACAACGCCATCTATCATGAACCGAACAAAATATTTCATTCAAATCATACGTACTTTTAGTCGTAGAATCCGTATCTGCAATAAAAAATATGGCTTCCTATCTTAGTTTAAAAGTTACCCCCGCCCCACCTACAAAGCGGGGGGTGGGGGACTATTTTTTTGCACTAATGTATTTCCCCCGCGGTATGATTAAATTTTGATTATGGACATTTTTTCCGTAGAGTGGCTATTTTTCGAGATATTTGATCGTCTCAGTTTAAAAGAAACACCCGGTATATAAATTGTATCCGTCCTAGGACGGGCTATACCCCTATAGTTTTATGAAAATAATTGTACAGCTAGATAATGTTAAATTTTGCTTCATATTGATCTATAGACTTTATTCCGCAACAGCTGAACCTGCTTTAATTAAATAAAATGACCTTCTAAATACGGACAAATCAAAGCTTAATATTATCTTAGGCGCAATAAATATTGATTTATTAAATGATTCGCAAATCATGGATGATTATTTATCATTATATGCCTTAGTTGATCGGCATTACTAGACCTTGCTCTAACATCTGACTTGATCATGTTTTTTCGAAAATTCTTGGTCAAAATTTCACACTAGAACTAAAGAATTTGAAACTTTATCTAACTAATCATAACACCATCCATATAATTTTAATATATGCTGATGTTGTAAAAGGTGATCGAAAATACAAAAATTCTTATCAAGCTAAAGTGAATTACCCTGGCTCATTAAACCCTTCCCTTTCCCCAGCCCTTCGTTCCACCGATTGGAGTACTGTGTTTGGTGCTGTTGAACCTGACAGTGCAAATCTAATTAATTATCGAAATACTTTATCCCAAAAATATGCTAAATATCCAAAGCTCCAACAATAAGTTGAATGTAATAAACTCCAGCTTATCTTGTGGGTTGATGACATATCGAGGATAATTGTTAAAACAATTTTTTTTTTATTATTGCACATACTCTAGCCTTTATGTTCAATGTGTGTTTCTCAAAAGGAATGTTTCCGGAGAAATTAAAATACGATATTGTTAAACCTTTATTTAAAAAAGGTTTACGTCTGGATCCCAATAATTATCGGCCAATCACTCTTCTAAATACCTTTTCTAAAATACTTGAAAAAATTATTAAACCCAGATTTTTAAATTACCTAAATATGATTGTTTCTTTGATAAGAGACAGTTTGGTTTTATGAAAAATTCGTCAACTGAGAAAGCCCTTCTCATTTTTAACTCCTGTGGCACTATTCGGGTTTCCCCAGGAAATTGCGAATTGGGCATTGATTTATTGTCAGTTTTTAGTGTATTTTGGTTTTCTTTTTTCCAAAGCATACTAAATTTTGGGGAAAAATAGTTCCATTTCATAGCAATTTTGTTGTTTATTTTTCCCTAAAAATTTGACTGTGAATTATTTTTTCCTAAAACATGAACAAAATACCAATCCCTCAAGGTGGTAAAAATTTTGTGAAATATTCCGACTTCTAGAAATCTTGTAATTATTTTGACCTGATTTCAGATAAATTAACTAGTGCTCCGATTTTTTCATAAAAAGAAATCGATCTAGTATTTTTCTAGTTATTTAATTACTATTTTATTACTGGACATCCATATTTACAATTGAACTAGAATATTAATAGAAATTAGTAAAAATCTGGTTTTTATTATAATTTGACTTGAAATCCATTAAAACCATTTTAAAATTTAACTAGAAAGTAGATTTTTCCCTATTTCTTACTAGAATTTGACTGAATCTTAGTTAAAATCCGTAAAACCCGACAATCTAGTGGAGATTTACTAGAATTGGTAATTACCGTGTACGTACATTTATTGTGTCACTCACGACTGTTGATTTACAAGATAAACTAACACTAAAAAAATGACAAAAACTTAGTTAGATCTTTATACGATGTAAACTACTGTACCTAAATAACACCCATCATACAAATTATAAAAAAAAAGTTGAAAAACAATAGCAAGAATTATAATATTTCATTTCAAAAGATAAAAACCACACCGTTTGAAGCAAATACTTGAATAAATGATATAAAGTTGATTTATTTGTATTGTATATTAAACCGACAATCTGAGGTCGACATACGATAAACTACCAACTTACATATAATATGTTTACGCACATATCCATATTAAAAATAATTATGAAAAGGAGTAAAGAAAAGCATTTTTTTATTCGCATCAACGTCTCTAATAGATTTATTATTTGCCATAATTAAAAACCATAAAATTATGGCTATATAAATTAATTTATTATTCATTACACCACACTCAAAATACCGCAAAATTATATGTGAGCGATGAAATCTTCTACTTGTATAGTTGGAAACATTTTTATCTAATACCCGTTTAGTATCTTTTTATACTTTTTTGTGGTGTACTATACAGTATTACGATATATACGACTAAGTTAATCCTTTTATTTTAATGTCACTTCTTATCTACGGTTTTTTTAATATTTCGTCTTGAATCGATCTTATCACCATTCAGATGTGAATGTACCCATTTTGAAAAAAAAAATTAAATGAATTTTATTAATAGAAATAATATAAAATTAGTGTACACATATTTTACGTGATGGATATCTTATCAATTTTATGGGTTGATTAAATCTGACAATAAGTTGTCCCTGCACCTTAATCATTCTAAAGGTATACTAGATATGTATACCGTATGCTGCAAAAGGTATAAATTTCGGACCTTTTTCTACTGTTGTAAAATTAAATAAAATTTATATAACGCATTAAATAATAAGACAAAAAAAATTATTAATAATAATTTTTGTTCTTCTATTTTCAGATGGTGAAATACAAAAAGTTTTACTAAATGGTACAGCACAAATAAAATGTGATTTATCATCTAATTTGGAAAGTGATGAAGTTTTACTTGTGGTTTGGTACAAAAATAATGTTCCAGTTTATAGGTAAGAGTAACAATATCATTTATTTTTCTATTTTATATATTTATACGAGTCCAGGATTATCTACCATTGAATAGAGACTTGTTTTTGTTACAATCGTCCAACACAATGTTTACTTATAGGATACAACACAAAGGAGAGATTTTGATTTATAAAATTATATATAATTTTGTTACTGCTGTTGTTGTTGTTGTTGTTGTCACCTTGGAATTATATCTTTAGTCATGTACATTGTATATTAGAAACATCTTTTTACGTCATTATCTTTGTAATGCAATATTTTAATACTCGTGGACAACCTTTAAAAAATATCATATACTTTGATGTGTACACGGCACCATTCTTGTGTTGAATCATCATAATCTGTTATACGAGTATTTTACATTTTTCGGGATAACAACGTGTAAAATATAAAATAAAACCATAAAAAAAAATTTTTTTTTTGATCTTCCTAAATATAAATTCAAGAACATTAATTTTTAGATTCTAAATTATACCGCTCGGATATTAAAGTAATTAAACTATTTTACAGTCAGTATATCACAATGGAAGTAGCTAAAGATACAAAAATAACGTAAAAACTTTTTACAATGGTGAGTGGATGTTTGCAACATAAATTCACATTAACCTAAATTTTTCTTTCGTAAAATGTTACTTCTGTAGATAATAAATTTTATATAATGTCATCTAGCCAAATGTATTAAAACCTTATTTTGTGTTTTACAAATTAATTTACTAAGAGGGCGCACATTTTTTGGAATTTAGACTTATTTACCATTAAAGCTAAGGTTTTTCATAAAAGTTTCATTTGTTCTGAACATTTTAAAAGTAATAACATGAGAATTAAAACTAAGATTTTTCACCGGTATAGAAAGTGTGAATAGTTAATTTATGACTAGGATATCACCGACTATTGCACAGGACCACAAAAAAAAATGAGTGGATCGTTGCTTAAATCAGACCAAGTGGATTATATGTTTTTTGGGTCGCTGAAACCGAATCCGAAACCTGTTTTGCCCTATCACGTCAGCGTTTTTTTCTAACCTCAAAAAAACAACTTGAAACTATAAAATCCAAAAATATCAACTCTTAAACCTTATAAGCCGATACCTTCATAGCTCAATACCCTAAAACCCATAACCTCAAAATCTATAACCTCACTCATAAATCTCAAATTCCCAATAAACTACAAACCAAAAATGCAGCAAAAAAAAAAAAAAAAAAAAAACTCAATATATAATTCCATACGTCCATCACTTCATAACTTCAAAACCCATAAACCACACAACCTTGAAGTGTAACATAAGAAAATTGCATGTCACAATATAACTCCGAATCATTAAGAATTAAATTTCATAACATCCCCTTAACTCCATATAACCTTTAATACCTCAAAACTCCATAACCCCTAAACTCCAGAATCCTTAGCTATCCCATAGCCCTATAACCCAGAAATTCCATAGCTGTACAGTCCCATAACCGTAATAATAAAAAGACTTCAAGAGCCTGTAATCTCAGAAAGCTATACAATCAAAACTTATGCTCATGACTTAATTCTTGTTTTGCAGAGAGTTTGAATCAGACATTTAATCTTTTTTCTCATAAACTTTGGGTCTCCAAAACTATAATTCGAATACTCAATAAGGTCAAAATTTCCTGCATTGTAATAACCTATATTTAGCGTACCGTTAACCTGTATTTAGCGTACGTGGGCGTACCAGGCTTCTGTTGTCTTTGGCGTGTTTGTTATGTGAGTTCCCTCGCCTCTCACGACTCTCAAAGAGCTTTACTACTTTGTAAGGAGCCATTTCATATATTTTTAGTGTTACAGTGCTAACGCGTTCGTTTATTTGTAAATGACCTTCGTAATGCAGTTGGTTTGTATTGGTTTGACGTGTCTATTTTCAAAGACCAATAATATTCTGCCAACATATTATGCTCATTTACAACAGATTGTGGCGAATAAAGTGGCTTAACATTATTAAAAGTACAAATAAAACTGCAATATTATAGACCGGATCAGATCTCAGCTGTTCAAATGATTTAAATCATTCGCTTAGGTTTTTGCATTTTTCGCATTCGTTACTTCAAATTCTGCAATATTACGTTCAGCGGAATCACCAAGGGATCCGTATGATGGAAGCATTCTGCCATTGTGCTCGATTTGCAAGTTCTAAATTTTTTTTTTTTTGTTCGAACTTTGAACTAATTTAAGAAAAAAATATAAAAATAAAATCAACTAACTGACTCGAAAATCAAAGCCTAGCCTTTTATGATTCGATGTTATTCTTTCCAGATCAACCCCAGTTCAAGCACAGCGTATTCTTAAACAACTCTTTCTTCTTGATTTACAATTGTAGCTTCAGAAGTTTTATTTACTTAAATAATGTACCTATAAAATATTTAAATTTTAGTTATCTAATATGTATAGATTGAATCAAAGAGCACAAAAAATTAGTAATGATGTGTAAAACTGATCCCAAATCAAAACGAAATTGTCATTCTATCACATCATTATCTTCAATTCATATTCAAAAATCACTAAAGTGTAACTTTTTCATTATAAAAAAAAAAATAAAATTTTAAATGTTAAAATATCCGAAAAATCGAACCTTTGAGATATTTATTGGATTTTATTTTTCATTCAGCACAACAATAATTTTTCACTTTTTATACCAATTCTCAATCACTAGAAACGATTTTGCTCTTAATTTTTTCTTTTTTTTGGAATGCTTGCTGTTTTTCTCTTCTCGTTGTGTGGAAAAGAAAACGAAATAAAGATTTATTAAAATCGACACAAACTAACAAACGTAAAATAGAAAAAAGTTTAGCTAAATAATAGAAAGTTTAAAGCAAAAAAAAAAAAAAAAATCGTTGGTTAACCCTCTTTAAATTTAAATCAGAAAACCAAAATAATAAATTACGAAATGTTTCGTCTTGATTTTTATTGTGTTTTTTCAAAGTTCGATCGTCGCCTCTCTCTGTTTTGTATATTAAGTTTACATGAATAAAGTCCCAGTATAGCTATATGTCGTAATAACATTAAAAACTTTTAAATAAACATAAAAAAGGCATTTATAGTTTTTTTTTTCTGTACATATATGCGAGTATATGCTTTATGGTGTTGACTGTTGAGCAGAAAGGTAATTTTTTCCTTTTTTTTTTTTTTTCAAGATTTATGTTGACTCTGAAATGTGAATTTTTTTTTAAGGCGATAGTATAATTTATTGTTGAAAGTGAAAATGTGACAAAAATATGTTACTTTTCAGGATCTTATCTTTCTTTTTTTTTTTTTTGTTAAGAAAAGGGTTGGTTGTTTTGAGTTTGGCTGGTGCTTTTGTATATGGTGAACAAACAATTTACCGCAAGCTAAATTTACGTATCAAAGACAGACATGTTCGTAAAAAAATAATCAGCTCATTCACCCCGAAATATTTTACAGATACTTTCATAAATTTATTTGTTGCTAGTACAGTTCAGCTATTAAAACTATGAGGTGGCCTGTTGTTTCTCTTTTTTTTGTTGTTTGCTTTGTTTATGAATATAAAAAATTATGGCTATCGGATATTTTTATTGAGGCCCAAAAAGTCTAATAAATTTGGAAATATCAAAAAGCTCTATCGGAATTTTTATTATAAATCAGTATTTAGACAAAAAAGCGTGAAGAAACTTTTCTCGTTTTATCGCTAAGCCTAACGCTTTTAACTATTCAACTAAACTTTAATATTTTAAATTGAAACTTGTAGAAAGGTATAAAGTTCAGGTTATTTTGGATTTTTTTTAAACTTCAGTGCCGATTAAAAATTATTAGTTTTAAAGTTGGTTGCCTTACAATTTTTTAAATTTAAATCTGTAAATTTTCTAAAATTTGTATATTTAGGGGTAAACTAAAAACTTTATATATGTAGATATTTAATCCATTAAATTAAATTTTATTTTATTAAATTGTGATACGTTATATGGATGCTTCTTGCTACCTAAGCTACTTATACCAATATTTTCACAAATTTTAATAATGAATGCCTTATCAATTGGGTAGACAAAGTCTCAATATTTATAGCTATTGAATTTTGTTGATGAATCTCAAAAAGTTTAATGAATTCAGAAATATCAAAAAGCTCTAGTAGCATTTCAGAATTGTGGTAAATATTAGCTGAATGTATTCTAAGTTAAACACTATATTTGAAATTGCTGTCTAAACTTTTACTAATTTCTAGCTGAAGCTTTTTAAGCATTTCAAACCGGTGGAATTATACTAGGTAACGTCAAGTTATTGAAAAACGTCCATTGCAGTGCTGCAATTTATCAAATGTCTTCAAAGTTGCTCTGAGCTTTCAAATCTTTTGCAATATATAGTTTATTACTTTCCTAATTTTTTTTATTTTTTGTACTAAGAAATTTGCCTGCAGTCACGATTTGCAAACTACTATATTGTTGAGAATTACTTTTACAAATTGCTTATTTCCTTATTAAGTTGTTGTAATCTTATAACTAAGGTATCCAAATGCATCTAGATGAAGCTGTTAACGAATACTGAGATGTCAAAAAGATATCAATCTGTTTTCTAAATTTTTGAATTATTCCTATGACGATCCGAAGAAACACGTAAGTTAAATTCTGACCTGATTCTAAATTTAATTAGAGTTTAAACTACATATTTAGTTCTTAAAGTTTTTAGGTGGTTTTTGGTAAAAAACTTCCGCGTTTTGTATTTGACCAAAATATTTTGTGTTGATTCCGTTAATTTTATAGAAAATCACTCACTAAGTGAAAGATATTAGTCCATGCTAGGCTAGGTAAATTTAACCCTCAAAAATGATTTTAAAATTTCCGATTTAGTATAATTGAAATGATCATTGAAAACATTTTTAGACGAAAGCTTCGATGGAAGCTCCTGAGTTCACATCAAATATTTCTACACACTATTTCCCTGAATGATGAATATACCGATACTAATGCTTGTTTCGATCTGATTTAATTTAGATGCAAGCTCTCAATTAATATTTTAGCTTTCAAACCTTTTAAGATTATTTTCAAAACTTTACCACAAGATCACGGGCTTGTTTTAAATAAGTATTTGTGTATGTCTATTAATTTTTTGCGTCAACAAACTTTCACAGTTCGTTTTGTCCTTAAGCTTTAGTTAGCGATTGACCTTATGGACGGACACCTCCGCTTTAGAACTTTTAATTAGTATATTCAACTAAAATCTTTTGTTTGAAACGAAAACATGTAAAACAAATCTTTTAATTTGATATGTCACAATTTTCAAAGGAAAATTAAGATTTCAGCTTTTTTATTTTAAGTTTCAGCATTTATGCAAATTATTATTTTAAAAATTGTCAGCTTTTCAATAAATTCAAAAAAAATTGTAGGAGCTTTCACTGAAGACTCTTTGTATTTTTAGACAGCGGAGCTAATATTAGGTGCTCTTGTTAAGGATTCCTTGCACTTCATTAATGACCGAAAGTTAGGGCGTGAAAGCTTCCGCCGCTTATCACAATAAAACCATATCAATGGGATTATTTATGGTTCTCACCATAAACCAAAATCTATACTTAGGTTACGTTTTTTGGGCATTTTTGAGTTAATATTAGAGTTAAGTGCATTGCCTCCGTTGATTGATACTGCTGTTAATAGCCACCATTATGTCCTAGCAGCTAACAACAACATAGATTAGACATGGTCATTGACAGAATGCCTAGCTTCGAGAAATACGGTCTTGGTCAAACAAATCTGCTTTGGTAAACCATCTCATCTGACGCAGCTCATGGCGGTTCAATGGCGGTTGTGAGGGAGGCGAATGAGAAAACCAGACTGTGTCTCGATGCGCGGAAATGTTGGTCACTAAAAAGGAGGGTTTAACTAGCAGATTAGATATAGGGGTAATTTTATTTCGAGTTTAGATCTCAAGAATCAAGGATGCCTTTTGTCAAGATTCCTTGGATCCCAACTCAAAATAAAAAACTGTGATTACCATTCCCGGAAGGCCCCTTTATCAATTTTGAGTTATGCGGTTCGGACTTTGTAATGCGCCATAAACCTTGTCTAGGTTAATGCATAAGGTCATTCCTCACCATCCCTCCAACATTTGTCGCTTCTAGCTGACGTTGCCGAAAGGTTAACTAAAGCTGATTTAACGATTAATGTCGAAAAAAGAAATTTTTTGTTGAAACAGATATATGTACTACCTCGGTTATGTAGTTGGTGAGGCATGACTGCAGCCTAACCCGGACAAACTTAAAGCCAGCACAAAGTTCACAACTCCTAAAAGCAGTAGGCAGATAATGGGATTTCTAGGCATTACCGGATGGTACCGCTGTTTTATAAATTGTATTTTTTTTTTGTCAACACCTTTGACAAATTTGGTAGCAAAGCATCAAAAGTTTGTTTGATCGACTGAGGCACAAAAATGTTTCAATTCTTTCAAATCGGCATTGACATCTGCTCCGGTATTAATCATCACAAACTACGCAAAATGCTTCTACATCCAATGCGTTGCTAGCAGTACAGGCATTGGTACCAGACGCTTTTATATCCCAAAAGCTTAACGCTGCCTAGCGATACTACAGCAGTTCAGAGCTGCTTGAGTGCCAAGCAGCTGTTCTCGGTATTAAAAAATTCGCTCGTTTATACATAGAAGGCCTGCCATTTACGTTGTTAACCTAACACACGAGATTCACATTTGACGGCTAATGTCGATAAAGGATGCCTCTGGTCAATTGATAAATAGATGAATTATGAAATTGGAAGTTTGGTAAGAAAATAAGAAATCAAATTTAGAGCAAGTTGGAATCCGAATTTTATTGGAACTAGTTTTAAAACTGCGTAGGCTGAAAAGAGGAAGTACAAATAATGTAAGGATGTTAAAGTAGAGAATTGGTTAGAAGGAGGTTAGATAAATTTGTGATTAAAAGCAGAAGAATCTTATTTTGCAGCAGTGAATTTTATTTTGTTACTTTTACTTAATAACTGAGAGATAATTGCTCTACATGATTTCCGGAGTACAGTCGCCAATGATGATATTTCTCCATGCATTGTGGTGAATACATGAAATTAATTGTTCAGTGATTTTTTCAGCCATCATCAATTCAATAATTTAGTTTAAAATACGTTTACCACAATAATGAATAAATAGACAGACTTTTAGGATTCGATGAATGTATCCCTGCATGATGAGGTCAAGCTTGGCAAGTAATTCAATTAGGTGTAACTATTTTATAGGGTGACAAATTATAGGGCGATACTCATTATTCTGTTGATAACATTTTTCCAACGCTCTGTTTTCTTTTGAATTATAAGTTATTCCGCTCAATCGATTGTTGATCCTGATTTCAGTCTTTATTCCGGTTTTATCCACGTTTGGGAACATATCATA
This sequence comes from Tipula helvola, assembly GCA_963556165.1. NCBI lineage: Eukaryota > Metazoa > Arthropoda > Insecta > Diptera > Tipulidae > Tipula > Tipula helvola. Next base: position 350,353,316 of record OY744481.1, on the reverse strand, counting down.
TGATTTGGACTATTTCCATGTAACTTAATTACCTACTTTAGATATATGGATCCAATTATTGTAACATATATACATATTTGCTAAACTCAATTTCGAATTCGTACGACCTCAATCAAAACATAAACAACAGAAACAAAATGCGCGGTCAGCAGTATCAGAATATAATATCTACATATTATGTAATCAGTAATTTTATTGTTAACGGTTTTAGGCCATAAAGCTGGATCTGACAAATTTATTAAATCTATAAGTCTGCGGAACCATCAAAACTTAATTGATCGGATACAGATGGAGAAATCAACTGATCTTCTATTGAAGACAAACAACTATTAATATACTACAGCCACACAATGCCAAGAATTTTGTTTTTATTTGCTTTTGGAAAATACTAATATTGTCCGAGAAATGTAAGATTAGATGGCATCAAACAAAAATGCTTCTTTCTCTCCCCAGAGGGGAACCATTATTAAACTACGACCAAAAAACTCAATCATAAAAAATGTTTGTGTAGCTAAGAAGAATAATGCAATATACGAGAGGAGTTCAATAAGTAATATTTTTATTTTTCAATATAAATACCAACGCTAATGCACTTATTACCCCCTGTCAATCAATGTGTACAAACCATCAAAATAAAATGATTTTTCATGTTCTTCAAAATATTCTTCTTTTCCCCTTAATTTTTTACTTTTCCCACTATAACGAAGTTATATTGGGTAAGTATTGTAATCGCGAAAAAAATTTTGTTCCAGATTTTCACATTTCTCGACAAATTAGATTACCAGGACCCCGAAACACCGATCAGAAAAATATCGTTTCCGTACTTCCGTCCGTCCGTCCGTCCTTCCAGTCGCACATTTTTTTTATTTTTGGTTTGCCTCCCATTCTCACAAATATTGATAGTTTTGGTCGAAATTTTGTTGAAAGATAGATTTTGGTAATAAGCAGTTTGTGTTATCTTTTAGATCCATTCGCGTATAAAATAGAGAGGGTTGCAGTGGAAGAGAAAATTGCTAAACAGGTTTTCTCAAAAACAAGACCGACGATTTTTTTCTTATGTTGATGGTAAATTTGACAATTCATCATCTACTTGTTCACAAAATTTGACGTCGATTGAAGCATTGCGTGGGGGTCATTTGACAAAACAGAGTAATATAAATTGGTTTTTCTGTTTACCGAGGTAATGTCGCACTTTCCGAAGATATATTTTTCTACAGTTAGTACACCTTGCAAATTCCAACAATTGTTCCCTACGTGTCTTTAAGATAAAATAAATAGATTACCGTGTATTATGGAATTTAAATTTCTAAATTTACCTAAAATACTTTGCTAGTGGCAAATAATATTATCGACAATTAAAAATAATTATATCTAGTGAGCTTTTAAATATTGCAAGATATTCCCGTTTTAGCCAAAGGCCAAATTTATATACCGAATTTATATTTAAATTTATATTTAAATTTATATTTAAGTCCAGACTCAAGTACTGAGTAAAGAATTATATCGGCAAATTCTCACGTTGCTCACATAATATTGTGATCTGAACAAACAACACAAATTTTCAGAAAATAAATTTTTGAACATTTTAAATGCTCTCTGAATTGAGTAAATTAAATTCTTAATGACTTTCAACGGTATACTAGAGATGTATAACTGGATCTAATTGTTAAAGGTTGAATATGAAAAATGGCGAATGCGACTTTGATTGCTGCTCAACACAATGTCAGTTCTGAATAATCTAACATTATTTGTGAGTCTGTGATTTAGCGGTACGAGAGTAGATTTATATTGTCGTCAAATTTAAGAAAACCGGGACATATTGTGTCTGCCCAAAATATTGAAAAAATATTTACTCCAGTCATCATAAAAATTTGGAAATGCTAATGAACCGAACTGGCTGATTTTTATATATTATGTAGTGGGGGCTGAAAACAACTTAACCTGAAATTTTCGACCAAGATTTCCTAGTTGCATTTTTCAGCATCTTGAAAAAGGGATAAATTTTGCTTTTGCAATAACTCGACTCTCCATTATGGTACAAAAATTGCGATTTTATACTTTTTGTTGTTTTTTTTACCCTCTACTATTTAGTTTATACAAATTTTTCACCTACCGTTGATCGTTTTTGAGGTTTCGAACGTGCAAGTAAAAAATTAAGAGATTGAAACTGGTTTTTTGCGGTTTTCTCCTTTCTCGTAATCCATATCGAAAAAATATCTACTATCAAACTTGCATTTTAATACCTGCAATGCCGGGATGAAAAAAATAGTCCTATATGACATTTTTCGGGTATAAAAAGAACTTCGATACTTTTAGAACTCAGAGACTGATATGAAACAATTTGTGTCATACGAGCTCGCTCCATTTCTATTGTCTTTATCAACTGAAGAAGGAATGCGGAAAGGAACAAGGTCATTGTTATATAATGCTTTCAAACGTTTGGAGGAAAATTTACAATTTGGTAATGGACATATTCAGATAATTGACGGTGGTTTTTTTCTTCACAAAGTTGTTTGGGGCCGAATTGAAACATTTGGTCTTATCTGCCAGAAATATGTTACGTTCGTGCAACAACACTTTGGAGAGAACGTCACAATTATATTCGATGGTTATCCGAAAGATATGAGTATCACAGGAACCAAAACTTCGGAAAGAGTACGACGTTTGTGAAAGCAACATTCGCTAGAATTTACATTCGATGAAAATACAGCTCCAAAAGTTAGCCAAGAGAACTTAAGGGATAGAAACAAAGATAACTTTGTACAAATGCTTCGCTCTTACTTCGCAAAAGTCGAAATCGAAATTGAACAAGCTTTTGAGGACGCAGATACTCTGATCGTTCAAGGCAATTAAAAAAGCATCGATTTATGACTCTGTTGAAACCGTTGGGAAAGATATCGACCTTTCGGTTTTAATCAGTGGACTCGCGCAAGACAAAACAAACATATACTTCCGAAAATCAGCAACAGGAAATACACCCACAAAACTCAATTCTTCGGCTAGTATGAAGCATGGACTTATCATCTCAGCAATATAACTTTCCTTCATGCTTTTAGCGGTTGCGATACCACATCGTCATTTTTTAATATTGGCAAATCAAAATTTATCAAAATTCTCGAAAAGCATACGGAGCTATAGTCATCGGTGGAATTATTCAAACAAGAAAAAATCGTTCCGAAGGTTCTGACTCCCATAGGAGAAAAATTCCTCATCGCCCTATATATGGCGTTAACAAGCAGGAAATTTCTATAAATGTTTTACGACTCCACCGCTTTGCTATACAATTTTTCACGATTCCACTCCCACCACCGTGATACGTGTGATTCATAATTTACCGACCAAACAGGAGGTAACGGGAGGTAACTCCCCTCTGTTGAGAGTGTAGAATCTTTAGGCCGACCCATCTTTCAAGTCAATACTATAGACTGGCATGAAGCAATGCAATGTGCAGGTGGTCTATGCAAAACGGACCTGCAGCCATACGTCTTCGATTTGGCTACTGCGTAAGGTAGAACGTAAAAAGCGAACTGCGAAAGAGTTGGGAGTGTTTTGAGCCCCAGAAAAGATTGCAGAGATAGAAACAAACAAAGAAACGGTTCATAATTTGAGTTGTTTTATTTATTTATATTGTACTTTAATAATTTTTCCTAGAACCGTAAATATGTTACAACATATCTATAAAACCGCGCGAGCTATGAAATCGCAACTTCTGTAATTTTTGTCTGAAAAAAAAATAAATACCTGCAGGTATTAAAATACTCTACAAGTTTGATAGTAGATATTTTTTCTATATGTATTACGAGAAAGGAGAAAACAGCATAAAACAAGTTTCAATCTCTTAATTTTTTACTTTCTCGTTCGAAACCTCAAAAACAATCAACGGTAGGTGAAAGATTCATATAAATTAAATTGTAGAGCGTAAAAAAAGCAACAAAAAGTATACAATCGCAATTTTCATACCATAATGGAGAGCCGAATTATTGCAAAAAAAAAACAAAATGTATCTTTTTTCCGAGATGCTGGAGAATGCAATTAGGAAATCTTGGTCGAAAATTTCAAGTTAAGCTTTTTTTAGCCTCCCCTACACAATATATAAAAATCAGCCAGTTCGGTTCATTTGCATTTTTTTGTCTTTTTTTTTTGGACATAATGACTGGACTAGTTTGTGAATTATAAATGGTTGGTTTGGTGATCCGATAAATGCTTTCTGGGAAAAGTATCGTCCGAGAGTCGGATAGACCGAATTTTTTACATTATTTTTATGTAGTCTGGAAATATTGTATGAGTTTTGGATAATGTTATAAATCACATGGAAAACAGTTTTATCTTTTCATAGTACATATTGCAAAATCTTGGTGTCGGTGATAGGGAACTTCCCATCATTGTAAAAGGCTACGGCACAAACCGAGAATCTAAGATACTCTTGAATCGAAGTGGCATTCAAAATGTTTAATTTATAAGGAATATTTATTTATATTGAGTACACTAATCTACTCTGTAAACAGTTTAATATCAGTTTTTAAAATAACCAAAATTAAAAATCAAATATTCTTTATTTCCCAGTTAAGCCATATTTTAATTACTTTCCGGAAGCAAATGGAATTTTTTAATTATATTGAATTTTCGTTTTTATTTTTAATGCTCAGTAGAATATTTTTTTTTTTTTTCGTAATCTCAATTTAATCCTTATACCTATTAGTATTAACCTTAAACCGGTAAAGGTTATATATACAGCCGAACATAAATTATACAAACACACAGTTATTGAAATGGATTATATTCATTCCACCATCATGGTTGTTAAATATTTTTTTATTTTACAGTTAAACGTGGTATTCAACCGAAAAATGTAATAATCTTCTGACTGATATTTGTATACATTATTCAAGACTTTTAAAATTTATTTTTAATTTCATGGAATAAATAACAGAATTTGTTGTTGTTTTTTTTATTCGTTTCGAGTACCAATCCATTTTTTAGACCAATTTTCTTCTGTACATTCAAATTTTTTAGTCACTATGTACTTACTTAGTCTGTATATAGCAGAAAAGCACAATGTAACGATGGTAAAAAAAAACACTCTCAACGAAATTAAAATGACCAAAACAAATATTTATTTTTTCAATTTTATATTCCGTTAATCCACAGAAGATAAGATTAATAAATATTTTTCTTTGTTTAAATTTTTATTTTTTTTTTTGTTGGTATACGATTTTCCAAGGAAATGGACTTTCCCCCCCATCTATTTAAATGTGTAATACAGTATGTTTGCATATTTAATTTATTTGTTATTTTAATTTTATTTTTCTTCAATTTTTTCTCCGCTCTTCAATTCGTTATTGATTTTAAATAAAATGTGTTGCCCTTAACATTTTCAAGTGGTTATACACATACGCATGTATCTATAGATAAAGGGATTCAAAATGTTGAACCCATTATAAAACTCAGTAAAATTTCAATTAAGTACCAATAGACTCCTTTTTTTTTTTTGTTGTAAACACAACAAACAATAACCGATCCAGAAGCAACAAAAAAAAAAGTTAATATTAAGATAAACATTGTTCTCGTGAGGTTTGGTTAAAAAAACGCTTTGAAGTACATAAGGTAAACAGATTAAAATAAGAACGGGAGCAAAAAATAATAATTTAACCCAAAAGAATAAAGCAATTTGATAATATTGTGTGTACACACATAAGCAAGAAGAAGGTCATTTTATATTTTAATGGCATCGTATAAAATTTTTAAATATTGAATTTAAATATTTTAAGAATAACGTTTTGTTCGTGTGCCGCAATGCTATTAAAATAAGTTGGCAAGCACAAAAAAAAAGAACTTTAGAGAACTTTAGAGATTTTAAATTTTTTTTTTTTTTGTTAACAGACGTTGAATGGTTTTTAAATTAAATTAAAGTAAAGTTTTTGATGGTTTTTTTTTGTTGGTGCTGGTTAAATGTGATGACTTGATGAGGTGTAAAGTTATATAAACGAATTGAAAATATTCTTGTTATTATAAAAAAAATAAAATAAAATCCAAGATGCTGTATAACCTAATTTAGCTTCTGGTGTTACAATTGTTATTAGCTTATAATTTTGATTTTTTCTTCTTCTTTTCAGTTATGATACACGTGGTGCCCATGTTGGTGCACCATCACATTGGCACGAAGGGGAAGTGTTCGAAGAGCGCGCACTTTTTCAAAGCATAAAAGAACCGGCCGAATTGATAATTAGTCCAGTATACGTAAGTAATGTTTTTGATTTTGTTAATAGAATTATCGTGATTTGATTTTACTTTTATTTGTGATCTATTAGTTCGTAGTTTGCTATAAATTTCGAAATTACTCGTATTTTTGCAAAACAAATATATTTGTAAGAAACAATTCAAACTAGATACGGTTCTAAGTTTTCTTACGATTCCTTCCGATTTTATTGAAAATAATTGCGGTCAAAACTAATTTAAGACATTTTGTTGATATTCAGAAAATATTTCACACTAGGTAGTGTTTCCGAAAGCTAAGCAGAACGTTAAGCAGAAGCATAGCATTTGATTGGCATGCAAATAAGCTATATGATATTGGCTTATCACTAATTGATTTATTCTGTGATTTTTGGGAAGGGTCACCGGGTGTTTTGCACAAAACGACAAATTTGCATTTTTTAATCTGCCTCCAACTCTCATAACGCCTTTAGTATCCAGAAATGGGTCCAATGATAGTAACGAACTAGATTTTTCTATTGAAAATTGTTTCTGCAACTGCATATATTGATCTTTAAATTCCACTTGCTGGATATATTCGTTATATGTTCGGATGCTTGACGTATTTTGGGTAGATTGGTAACCGTTTTCAGACAGAATCGAGATGAGTTGACATCTTTACACGGGCTTCCTAACTGATTCTGCTCCAGGAATACCTTGAGGAAGGTAGATCGTTGCTCGCGTATTGCTTCAAGAGATCGGTCATCTGTAACATTTGATATAGGCCAATGATCTACTTTTTTACTCAAAAATTCAGGTCAATTCCACCACATTGTTGACCTTACTAGTTCATGAGCTGAGATCCCTCGAGATGCCAGATCTGAAGGATTTTGCTTTGTCGGTACGTATTTCCAATTCACCGTTGGTATTATTTTTAAGATTAATGCTATCCGGTTTGCTACGAATGGTTTCCAGCGTAAATTTCTGTTGAATTATCCAAAATACTGCTGATAAATTCTATTAATTGCGACAGCAATACCGCAGTACAAAGTTCTAATTTTGGTATACTAGTTTGGCTCAGTGGGGCTACCTTACTTTTCGATCCGAACCGTTCGTAAGTACACCACTGTACCGTATGTTGTTCAGACGCATCACTAAATGTATGTAACTGTATTGATTGTAACTCTGAAACGGGTTCGGAAAATAGGCATCTAGGTAATATGACGTTTTGCACTTCTGGCAGTCGTGAATAAATGCGTTGCCAATTGTTGGTAATTTGATTCGGTAAGGTGTCAAAGTTTGCATCAATATTTTGCATGTTATTGTGGTTGGTGTTAACCAACCAAATGGATCTGTATGCTTCGTAATCTCAGACAATATTCTTCGTTTTGTCAAACTTCCTTGATTTGAATGCTGTTAATTTTAAAGCTAAATGTGTCTGCACTTACGATTTTCTTGAAATCTCACTACGACTCCAACCTCACAGTTCAGCTTTCACCTCAGATCATATACACGATATCAGCTTCAATTCCAAATGAACAACTCGAAACACAGAAGAATTATGATGTTTGGAACATAGAGCTGGCCAATCCCCAGTTTAATAAACCAGGAAAAATATTTCTGCGCCTAATAACAGATCTATTTTTCCTATTAAATGAGTTATCGAACTATGACCTGTCCTGTTATAAATTCTGCAATACATATCGAATTCAGACACGACATATCGAATTGTCAATAATTCAAATTTTGATATCACAAAACTAATTTCTGCCACAACTTTTCGAATTCTGATATATTTCATCGAATACTGGTATGATTGTCGAATTCCGGCATGACATTTCAAATTTTGACATATAAAACTCAAACTGTAACATGAATTATTAAATCCTGACATAATAAAAACTACAGAATGCGATATATCATGTCAAAATTCGAGATGTTATGTCAGAATTCGATATATCGCACAAAAATTTCAATAAATTGTGCTGAATTCTGGGGTGATATATCCAATTGTACTATGACGTGTCGAATTTTAAGACGATATAACGAATTCTGAAGTTATGAGATAGGATATCAAATTCTGATAAGACTTTTCGAGTTCTAACCAGATGTCGAATTTTGACCGAATATGTCGAATACGGAAAAAGTTAAAATATCGACGTATAGGACAAATACAATTTGACTTGTGATATCAAATTCTGACATAACATATCGAATTTTGAGATGATATACGGAACTCTGAAGGCTTCATGAAATATATGAAGCTTCATTTATCTAATTTTGACATAAGATACACATTTATGACACTATAAATTCATATTCTGACATGTTATATCGAATTTTAACGTTGTATGTAGAATTCTTATATACAGAATTCTGACACCAAAAAATTCAAATTCCGACTTCAGACATATCGAATTTAGACGCCGCAATAACTCTAATTTTGACAGGATGAATTCGAATTCTGCGATATGACATCGAATTCTAAAATTATTTATTTTATTTTGGCTTGGTATGTCAAATTCTGATATGATTTACCGAACTATATACTACATCGTAATTTCACATTCTGACATGATATATCGAATTCTGATATGATTCTGGTATGATATTTCAAATTCGACATAAATTCAAATCCAGCTTTGACATATCGAACTATGCCATGATTAACACTTATGATACATATGTATATTCCGACAGCAAAAATGTAAATTCTGATATGACGTATCTGTTTTTGACATAAAAAATTCGAATTCTGACGTGACATTGAATTTTGATATAACACATCGAATTCAGATATGCTATGTCAAGACGTAGGACGATTTCCAGCATAATATATTAGCATCTGAAATTCAAATTCTGACAGGACATGTCAAATTCAGACATGATACATCGAATTCTGACATCACAATTAAACTCTGGCATGATACATCGAATTCTGGTATGATGCATCGAATTCTACCAACAAAAATACAAATTCTGACAGGACATATCAAATTCAGACATAATATATTGAATTCTGACATAAAAAATTAAAATTCCGGCATGGCTTGACTAAATCTGGAACGGAAATACAACAAATTCGAAAGTGACTGTTCGAAATTCCAGAACTTAATCCAAAAATCATTTTGAAATCTAATTTTCAATGTACATGTCAAATTTTATAATAATCGGTTAAGGAATAGCCTATAATTCCATCCCACTCTGCCATATTCTAGAACTTCATCTAAAAATCATTTGAGAATCTCATCTTCATCTAAAAATCATTTGAAAATCGGATAAGATATAGAATCCCAATAATTTTTTTATAAAAAATAAACAAAACTTCAGTTTAACCGACAAACCACTACAACGAACAACTTTTTTCGATCCGTCGATGTCCATTTTAGTGATGTTTCCCTGTATATAGATTTCTCAAATGCTCACTAAACCCTAATGCAACCCCAACTCAACCCTCAACACATATCAAATTTCATCAGATTTGGTTAAGGAATAACCAAGTTCGATCCTACTTGGCCATATTCCAGAAATTTATCTAAAAACTATTTTAGAATCCCATTTCCATTGGAAATTCAGAATTTAATCAAAATCGGATAAGATATATACATACATAGAACCCCAATAAAATTTTTATAAAAAAAATAACAAATTCTCAGTTTAACTGCTCACTAAATTCAGCTCTAATTCAACCCGCAAATGGAACCAAACTCAACCCTCAACTCAACCGCAAGTTCTACGCCAAACTCAATCCACAAACCAGTATATATAAAAAAATCGTAAATATTTATATGACCATACGTTTTGGGTCAATTCGTATGGCAGGTATCCCACCCTCTTGACGTACAGTTTCCAAAAGCTTTTCAAATCTCCGCCTTGACCATAGAAACAGAATAGCGAGAAAAAAATTTAAATCTGATAAGCCGTGCTCGAGATACCATGGGTACATTCAGACATCCAGACAGACGGGCGGCATTTTACTAAAAGCTCTGGGCGAATTTCAAGTAATTTCCGAATTTTTTTTAAAAAATCATAGGAAGCGTCCACCAAATTGTCCTATATGTATATTCCAAATGGTCATAAAGTTTTAGCTGCGTGAAAAATATTTCGCTTTTAAAAAAAAGTGGGGGATAAGGGTGTTTGGAACAACCATATTTGACATATTCTCAAGATATTTATGGAATATTTATATAAATTATTTTCCGCATTTCCTTGAGATAAGCCTAGGAAGCGGCCACCATAAAATCCTATATGTATTTTAAGTTGCCATAAGGTCTTAGATATTCGAAAAATATTTAACTTTTTGAAAACGTCCGGTTTAAGTGTGTTTAGGATGACCATGTGGGACAACTATTTTAGATTTTAGGTTTTTCTCATGAAAATTTGGAAAAACACTAACACAAATATTCGATATGTTACTTAAGATTACATAAGTTGGACTTGGTTTTACGATTAGCTAAGGCTTTATGGTAGCTTAGAATAAAGGCCATTTTAGTGGCCGCTTCCTAGGATGTTCTCAAGAAAATTCGGAAAGTCAATGTACACTGGATTTCTATCAGTTCCTCAGTATTAATAAAATGTTGTGATTTTGTCCATGCATCTCAGAATATATCCTGCCACAGAAAATTTAAATTTGTTCTTCAAGACTTGTTGCCGATTTCTCGTTGGTAGAGTCCAAATGAGTTTACTTTATCGAAAGATGTTGCTATATTCCGATTAAACATAATATAAATTGTGCCAAGACTGTACTTAATATTCGAATGAAGAGGATGTAACCTTCCAACCACTTGTAATGATATAAACTTCCAGCCACTTGGAATATGAGTCGGCAGTCTGGATCGGTGCAGTTGTTCGTCTTGCATGAATCGGTTCTTTAGGAGTTTCTGCACTTATAATTTTACAACGTGAGTTGATTCAAGCGATTGATTTGATGTCAGAATATAATGTTGACCTATAGAAAAGAGATGATAACATTATGGTTGATGAGCATAGACATGCTTATAAATGTCAATATCTAATTGCGTCGCATAAAGAATTGATTGAATTTTTCAGTCGAGCCAAACCCTTAGCATATAACAGCATTGATAGTGTCGATTTTTTCGGATTGAAGAGACCCCAGTAATAGTTGATGATCAATAATAATTGTAATTTTATGACCAAAGATGAAATTATGAAATTATTTTTTACCATCAAAAATCGCCAAACCCTCCTTGTCAATCTTACCGTAATTTTGATCTGTGTTGTTGAGGGAACGTGAAAATTAGACAGTTTGGTCGGTCTGCACCGTCTTCCGCTCGGTATGAGAGGATCACACCAATATATGAAGATGCACTTCAGCTGAGGAATAAGAAAATGTCGTTGGAGGAGATTTGTTAATTCATCAAACGACTGCTGGCCATATTCTAAGTTCACTTATCTTTCTCTGAAATATCATAACGTCTCTGAAATAGTAACTTTTCCTTCCAAAATAGCTTGATTCAAATTTAGAAGCCCCAAAAAAAACTTCAAGTTACATTTTGTATCGGAGCCATTTTTTACAGGGAAATTTAGAGGATACTTAAAATTGACATTTATCATGTATTTTATCATAGACCAGCAAGCCAGAAGTGAAAGAAATTCTAAAGTGCAAACGATTTACTTTGAATACTACATAATCGGATTTATCCAAATTTTCATTTGAACGGTATGCGTCCCCAACCGTTTTAATGAACGGGTACTAATATAATATTTATATGAGTTTTACGCCCCAAATCGATTTGTAACGGTAGTCACGACATAATTCTATGACAGCCAAAATTTCGATGGAATTATGTTGATATTCTACTGATAAACTTTAATCCGCAAGGGCCAAGGTTGCTGAAATCCTGTCAAAAATTACCAACAATTTTGTTTATCCTAAAATCAAATTGGAAAGACGGTAGCGCAAAATTCCCCATAACCAAACTCAGTAACAGCATGAGCAATACTAATAACAATGCATACCGATTAACGATTAAACTATATTAAAATTAATATTTGTATGCATCAATTAGGGTTTCTCAAAACGGGACCCCGGGAACGGGATTGGCCTGTCTCTGCTTTTCGATTGTACCTTAGGTCCGAATGTATAAAAATTAAATATTCATACGTTCATCTATTAATAGCATTTCCAAGCCAAATACAGGCCGATTAGGCATGAACTTGGTTATTTATTTACCGATAATGATGATGGTTATTTATTTACCGATGTCATGTCGTATTTATCGAATTTTATCATAATCGGTTTAGAAATAAACGAGTTTCTTCATAATTTGCCGAATTCCAAAACTTTCTCTAAATATCATTTTATAGTCCTATTTTCATGGTACAAATCGGGGTTTATCATAATCGGTTAGTAAACAGCCAAGTTCCTTCCTAACTCATTATATTCCACCTTTTCTTCTAAATAACATTTTAGAATCCCATTTCCGTCGTATGGATGCCGAATTTCATCATAGTCGATAAATAAACGACTAAGTTCCTTCCATATTGGCCATATTCCAGAACTACATCCAAAAATTCCCATTTTAGAATCTCATTTGCATCGTGCAAATCGAATTTCATTATAATTGGCTAATAAATTACCAAGTTCATTCCTAATCGGCCTGAATTGGACTTGAAAATGATATTGATGGATACATTTCTATACGTATTATTTAAACTTCCTACATTCAAATCTAAGGGCAATCGGAAATCAGAGTCGTACAATCCCAATTAGGCTCTTAAATCAAGGTTTTACTGTAATATACTGTTCTTATGCCGTTATATGTATAGTTAAATGAGTATAAGGAAATCACGGGATTTCCCGGTCACAATTTTGATTCAGAAAACAAGATCCCAGAATTCCGGACTATTAACACTAAATAAATATTGAAAATCGAAAAATGCCGGGAAATTCTCGGGATACCGGGAAACCCGCTATTTTCATTAATTTTTTTTTTTTGAGTCACTTTCACTGCACATGCTTAATTTGTATTTCTTTTGTCCGTATGTGATTTTCATTTTCCAAATTACTTATTGGTGTGGCCATATATTGTACAGCGAAACCTCATTTCAACGGACACTTACTTCAAGGTTCACCTTACTACAATAGATACACATTTAAGTCGCTTGCAAAACTGAACTTTTCCATGAAAACCTCGCTTAGTTAATCAGACACTTTATTAGATCAGACACGGACAGAAATTTCAGCGATGATAGGAGCATTAGATATAGTTCTGTAATATGGCCAATTAGGAAGGAACTTGACCGGGTCTTATCCGATTTTGATGAAATTCAGCATGCACAATGGAAATGGGACTCTAAAATAATTTTTGGATGAAGTTCTGGAATATGGCCTAGTATAGTGGAACTTGCCTGTTTCTTTACTCTGCAATTTGTGTATATATGTACATATGTCGATCTCTCAAAATATTTTACTTTTGAATAAAAACATTCAAATAATTTGTGTTGAAACTTTTTTCGGCTAACTACATACGAAATATTATTCTGGTTTGTGGATTTTAAGTTAAGGATTTATTTACACATAACCATTTGGAAATTATGTCAATAATATCTGAAAAAACTTTGCTGAGGTCATCCGTGTCACTCTTCTTGTTCACTAAAATTTCTTGCTTCCTGACGATATGCGCCATTTCCAAAAACCAACGGTACTTGAAGATTTTTTCATATTCTAAAATTTCGAATTAATTCAAAATAAATCTGTGCCCCGTAACAGGGGAATGTTGGCACGATTTCTTATTGGTACTTTACTGTCCGATTTGTCTTGACTCATTTGATTCTTCAATATTTGCTTCGTAGTTCCCACAAATTTAAGACCACAGGTGCCACACGGAACCAAATAAACTAAAAAACTTTTTTCCAAGTGGATTAGCTGCCGAAGAAGTGATTTTTGCAATTTATGTTTTCATTACGTAACACTTTGGCAATATTCTCACTAAGGCTTGCACGTAGATGATAGATTTTAAATTAAAATTTGGTTTGTAGCGGCGTCGTGATTCACTACATTACTGTTATTATTAATGGAATTATTATTAGGGTTAATTGGGCTAAACCGATTAATCAATCTACATACTAATCAAATTACTTTGGGTAGTTTTTTGACAAATCATTTTTGATAATTTTATCGGTGTCAACACTTGCATCAGTTGTTAATTTTTTCACGCGCTTTATAAACCCAAACGCAGTATTGGCAATTTGATTTAACAAATCAAATCATTTTTCAAAATATCAATTTGGCCTTTGTCTTGACGGATCAATAACGTGTCCAAAAAAAAAACGAATTTGTTATCTGTTTCTACATATTTCCAAAGTAAATTTGAGGCCAAAATAATTTCAATTAAATTTCACCACGGGACACGCAACAATAAGTCATCGACATATTTTTTAACAAACAGAATATTAAAATCAATGGAGCTGAGTATTGTGTCGAGCAAAACTTCCATTATTATATCTGCTTTAATCGGTGAGAACGGAAAACCTATAGCAACACAATTGATTTGTTTGTAAAATATGTTAGATACTGTAAAGTATCCCGATTTTAAACAAAATTCCAAAAGATCTTAGAATTATGTGCCGAGAATATTGGTGTAGGTCTCTATCATTAACCATTTATCCGAAATCGTATCTAAAGCTAACCCGAGGTTAATATTCGTAAAAAGTGATACCACATCTAAGCTAATCAACATATACCGCTGTGGGATAATCTTCTCTCTAACAAACTCAACTAAATCAAACGAGTTTCTACAGTTGTATTTTAGATCATCAGTTGCTACTTAGCCAAATATTTCGATGTCTTTTATGTGGGGCTGTTGATTACAATAGATCTCAGCGGGTGATTGTCTTTATGTATATACTTTAGGGAGTCCATAAAACTTCGGGGCCACTGATGTATAGGTGGTTAGTTTTTGTTTAATTTCCTTGTCTAAAAAGTTACTTGAAAATAGTTTTCGAATTTTTTTATTGTTTAAGTTCTGATATGACGTTGTCGGAACCTTATTCAACATTTGGTATATACCTTGGCCTTGTAGTAGATTCATAATTTTTGCATTATACTCTGACCACAACATAATTGCCGACATATTTCCTTTATCAGCACTTAACATATTTTGATTATTTTTCAAGAAATTCTTAGCTTCCAGAGTCAATTCCCGTAAATATTTCTCCTTCATGTTTAAACAGAAATTTCTTGTAAAAAAATTTGGAAAACATGACAAATACTAAATCGCACGATATCACGTTGGTGTTCATTGTCAATAATTTGAATAATTGATTTAGTTTTGGCTAACATTTTGAAATTCGGGATATCTGCCTTATTGAAATATAGCAAATTGAATTTAGGTCCCAAACTAATAACTTCCAAAACCTTATTTGGTATATGTCAACGTTGCTGATATTGCGACACGCATTTTTATTTGCAATAACAAACGTATATTATGCAATGCATCAAATTTTCTATTTACAGAAATTAATTGAACTTCAAGAGAATTTTTAAAAAACCGTGCTTGCGTTCTAAAAAAGTTGCTTAAAAATCGTGTGTCAATGCCAAAGTTTCCCGGTTTGTTTTTGTAATTGAAAATGTGTCATCAAATTCCTTAATGTGCCAGAAAGCAGAAAGTCTGGGTTTTAAAGTTTTGTGTAAAATTTTGATTTAGATTATTTGGGGAGAAATTATCATTTAACGGTACATTCAAAATTAAGCGTTGCATTAAATTTTCTATAATTTGTTTAATAAAAAGTAATTTTTGTGGTTGTTCTTTATGTTTATACAAACCTGAAGAAGATATAATATTATCGAAATGTCGTCGTAAGAATTATAAGAGTTTTATTTTTAAGGCTGTAAACCCGAAGCTTGCGTAATAATATATGCAGCCGTCTGATGGAAGTTCTGATGACCTAATGAGGTTTGAGCCCTTTACATTTTTTGATTTGTATGTAATTAATAAAATATGATGATTCGTTTGATATTTTATGGGTTGTCCTATTGAATTAAAAGCCTGAATACATAAAACGGAAATTCAATCCTATTTCATTAATCAACAATGTTTTATTGTATGTATGTATATACATAAATAAATGTAAACATAATTTAAACCAAATTTTGAGAAACTAGGTACTTGTAAATAATTTATTTTTGTATTTTAATTAATTTTTGGCAAAAATATAATTATGAATTCCAGTTAATTATTGTTATGTAAATTTCGTTTATTTGTTAGCCGTTCGATAAAATTTTTATTTCTATTTGAAACATGCTCAAAATGGCACGTGTGTTTATACATAAGTATATAAATAAATACAAATATGTATATATATTTAAAATGTTGTTTAATGTTGAAATCAATAAAATTCTTAGAATTACAGATTATTTGCTTTTTGTACCTATGTATATACAAAGTATCAGGATATACACCAAAGAGTTAATTCCCACCGTGTTAAGTCAAATGTAATACGAGTATTACAGATTTACATGTATAGCAAATATAAGTGCACTTTTTCGTTCTTAACGCGCTATACACAGGGCATAACACAAAATCAAATAAATTTTATATTTTTTAACAAAAATTCATTGGAAAATAATAAATTTAGTAATCAAATAAAAATAAATAAATAAATAATGTTTAAATATTTATGATTTTGAACTCGTATATATATTCATATATATATACTCGTTTGTTTGTCAAACGTGCATATAAAAGTCACTGGGAGATTTGTTATCTCGCAGCAAAACATTTTATATCGCACACAGAGAGTATCACAATGCTAACCCCGCATAATAAAATTTTCAAAAAAAAAAAAAACTGAAGAAGAATCAGAGCTTTTTTTACGTATGAACGTATACAAATACATACTCATATATTTATGTTTTATTTACTTTTCAAAGATTTTTGTGTTGATGTATTTTTTTTTTAGTATAGCACACGTACATTGACGCGAATTTTGTTCACGTTGCCAACCCAAGCAATTTAATTTATTGCCATTGTGCTGAAAATGATATTTTTGGATTAGTTGATGGCTATTTTGGTTCTGATTTTATTTCATATCTTTTATGTATTTTTACAACAAAGTGATGCGCTGTAAAAATGTTTAATGGTTATAAAATGTATACATAAAATATAAATACATTTTATTATACGGACACGTTTATTTGGAATTGAAGAATATTTTTGAATACATGTTTAATCTAAAGAAATTCGTTTATTTTACTGCGGTATCGTAAGTAACTCGTATATAAAAAAAAAGTGCTAGCCATCTTAAAAAAAAACTATAAAATTTCCAAATTTGTGAAATTACTTTTTTACATTAACTTTCTCGATATAGTACCTATTTATTCTAAGAGGTACGAAAATAAAAAAATGTATTCACACATTTTAAGTCTGGCGTTTTACAGAACTTAATGTTCTGGTCATAAATAAAATAAAAAAAAACTAAAAGTTGGATACAAAGAAATTTTTTCAGGTACTAAACGTGCGACGTAATAAAAAATCTCAACTATGAACTTACACATTCAAGAAGATACACTGTTCTTATATTCGCTGGCATGTCAAATTAACTTATGACGTGTAAGCTTTTGAAGTTCGTAGTTGAAACGTTTCGATACGTCGTATTACATAACATTATGCTTGAAATAACAAAAGCTTGTTTATTACAAGTGCTTTAATTTTGTGTTCAGATGTACCGTTTTTTGTTTAACATATTATAATTGATTCCAAATTCTGTGGTTAAATATTCTATGAGAAAAAGTGGAAAATGATGAATTTAAAAGAATTCGCGTTTTTTGAAAGAATTTTAACTTAAAAATTGAAATACAAGATTTTAAATAATCGTATGTTTCATTATACCTCCGAGGTGATTGTTGATATGGCTCACTAGATGAACAATTTTGGCAGTTTAAGCAGTCTAAAATGTTGTTGAACTTTTCAATAAATTTTGCTGTTACCAGAGCGTTTGTAACATACGTTCCGAAAATGTCGGGATAATTTTGAAGAGACGTTTTTATTGCACTACTAGTTGTATTGCTTAGCAATTGAGCAGCTTACCTTTGCAAGTTTGGACGTCATTATAGTTGTGTATTTTGCAAATACAATTTATATCTGCCATTCCGTAATCCTGATGAGAAATTTGGTTTGTTAGTAACCCATTCCAAACCGGCTTTAATAAATGAGGCGCGTCAAACTGTGCTAGAACCCGTTTTCCGCATATTTCAAAAGATGGCTTATCTGATTCGATTCCTCGAATTTTATATGCTTTTGAATATTAATAGAAAATTTGTCGCACGTTAACATAACAATATTCCAATTCAGCTTTACTTGACAAATTTTGATGTTTGCTTTAATTAGATCAGTTAGATTTGATGCATAAAATGAATTCAAACTCATCAAATAGTCATATAGTTAGTTTAATCAAAACTTATCATCAAGTACAAATACGAGAGTTTCTTGGCAGGTGATACGTAAGACTCATTTACGCCCGGTGAAATGAATTGTATTGGCGACCATTGATATATTGAGGACACTGTTGGCAGTTTTAATTTTAGAATATTTCTTAAATATTTGTATGTTGTAGCGTATTTGTAGTAAATAACATTGAGCAAATATTTTGTCGCTTTTGTTATAATAAAAATCGCCCTTTAACAATAAATTGGAGACATTTTTTGATTTATCAATAATATTTTTCCTTATTGTATTTGTTCTTTAATATTTTCAAATTTCGCTCATTTTTTGATGTGATGCTTTTAACATTTTAAAAAATTTTTGTAAAATTTGATTTTTTTAAAAATAAATTACTTGTTGATTTGACATTATTACGCAGTGTCTACAATCATTATTACGCACTTGTCTACAATAACGTCGTCTCCAATTGTATAAAGTTGATAGTTGATTTGATTAACCCTCATTATTTGTGGCAGCAATATCGCTCTGAGTGCCTACTGAAAATGTGTTCGGCATTTGAACGTAAAATTGAACTGGTTCGCTGGGCACTGTATTTCCGTTTACATATTTCTGTAATGTTTTGACTTCTCTGGTAGAAAATGTCTTTCACAAATATAATTGTTTTTGATTTTTAAATCTTCTTCGTTTACGCCAACTTCGTTTAACCAGCTAGACTCCTATTTTGAGGAGTACGAAGCTTGAAAAATCTCAAACCAAATTGTGCAGACTTCGCGCTGCAACTAATGTCTATGCCAGAAACTCGTTGCCTACTTACTCAGTTTACTAGCTAAATTATAAAATACCAAAAAATAAATTTAAATTTTAAACTTTTTTTTAATGTCGATGTAAATCAAAAATTATATTCGCCAAGCTTATTTCTAACTACTTAGATAATTCAGGCTTCTTCACAGTCACTAGCATCACATGGAATAAGCACAGTTGATGAATTTTAGTGAAATTTTATGAATGAAATATTTTATAGATCATAGTTCCTAATATAAAACCTATTACATATTTTATGGCCAGGAGAATTTTTCAGTAATAAGGTTGGGCTGGGATAAAAATTTAAAATAAAACATGGCCCAACGGCAAAAAATGTTTTGGAACACTACAACTACTAATGTACTTAAAATATTATGGTCGATACTATAAATCAAAAATTAGATTTCAAAATTTTGATTTTCCATAAACAACCAACCCAGCCAATTTTCTCCGCCTTCAGCACCAAATGGAACACACATATTTGTCGATATATTTACAACGTTAAGCCGATTCTAGAAATGTTCGTAATCTACTACAGTACAGACTAAATTGCATTTTGAAGAATTTTTTGGGCCATATGGCTGGAGTTGGTTATTATTTTTCTGGGTCCTCCGGAATCTTGCATTGCCACTATTAAATTTAGCGATCTGAATGAATTATCTAAAAATCAGGACAATGTAAGTCATTTTCCCGGACGCCAGCATAAGTTCGAAACCCAGAACATGTCAGGAGAAACCAAGACGCCTTGTCACCCCAATTCTACTCTGTGGTGGAGTCACGGAATATGCGTATACATTGCAAATATAATTGTAACCAAAATTATGCTTCAAAGTGAATATTCCAACTGTACACCAGATGTTGATACCATGCCAGAATTCGGCTGGACCAAATTTCAAGAAGATTACCAAAGGAGTCTAATGTCCCTCGGACCGTATTCTGAAATAGTATATGAGGATGATTCATGGAACTTAAATTGTGAAGTGGACATCATTAATTCAAATGATATAGGATATTATTCGGGATTCTGCGCATATAAAAAAGCGAAATGCCGAAACGTTTCTATGCGACAAAAATTTTAACAAAACAACGAATTTTGGATTATTGAAAGCGCCTACTGAAAAGTACTCTGAAATGGCTCTCAGAATTGTAAATATTTTAAAGCAATGTAACTTGCCTAATATTTGCAAAAAAATTACAAATATATGCTTTTCTGTTGTCGAGCGAGATTTTAATTCACATCATTTTGATGATCCATACTTTGAACATACGACAATAGAATAAAATATTTTATACTCATTTTAAGAAAAAAAAAAATTTTAAATGGTCCGTTTTAAAAGATGATTACAAAAAACCTAAATGTTAAAATAGATCGGTCCCAACCAAGGCCGCAAAAATATTAAAAATTTTAAATGCTACTATACCTATAATTAAAATAGGATAGTGTATTTGTAGTTTCCAACCTTCAATTGATAGAGTATGAACTTTGAATTTTAGAACTAATTTAAAATGTTTATAAAGTTTGAAATAGATTTTTAAATTTTAAATAAATTTTTGAATTTCCAAAATTTTCGACAAATTTTAAATGCATTTTATTTACACCGGCATTTCCAACTATTCGGTTACTAATTATTTTCATTCATTCTCATGCATTTCCAAATGTGGTTTAATTATTGCCCCTGTAATGGTTCCTACCTGTTACATTTTGTTGATGATTGCGTTATTGCGATGATTCTTCTTGACAACATTTTCAAAATTTAGATTTTTCATTCTAAATTTTAATTAAAAAAATAAAATAACAAAAAACCCTAATATAAAAAAAATCAAAAAGTAGAAACAAAAAAAATGAATAATTTAAACATCAGGAAGAAGAAATTATTGGCACCCCGATGGCACAGTGGTTAGCATGCTTGCTTTAAGCTCCGGAGGTCCCGGGTTCGATTCCCGGCGGGTGATGAAAAAATTACGGCTAGTTAATGTTGAATCAATGAATTATTCACTCATTATCCGTTAAAAAATGATTATGAGACTTCATCATGAAGCGCCCAAATTCCTTTATGGGATGTAGCGCCAACGAAAAATAAAAAAGAAGAAATTTGGAAACATTTTAACAACTAGTAAAATTTAACTAAGGGAAGGAAACATATTTATTGATGTAGCAAAATTTCTAGCAAGCGAACCCCGTTCAGAATTGGCCAAGAGGTAGTAAATGGAAGGACCCTAAATTTTTCAAATTTTTTGTTTTATTCACTTTTTACTATTAGTCCAGTAAATGAAGAGTGAAAAAGAGGCCAACCTGTCAATAACACCCTACGACTTTCATACAGCCAGTAATAAGAGATAATTACACATCATTTAAAACAAGCCAAATTCTACAGGAAGAAATTTCCCAGGCGGGCCTGAAAATGGCCCGCCCCAAGACCGGAAAAATGTGTTTTCCGCCAATATCTCCTAAAATATGACATTTAGAGATTTTTTGTTCAGACAAAAGATGAAGACGCCCCGGTGGCACAGTGGTTAGCATGCTTGCTTTAAGCTCCGGAGGTCCCGGGTTCGATCCCCGGCGGGTGATGAAAAAATCACGGCTGGTTAATGTTGGATCAATGAATTAATCACTCATTATCCGTTAAAAAAAACGATTACGAAACTTCAAAAATGAAGCGGCCAAATCCCTCCATGGGATGTAGCGCCAGCGAAAAAAAAAAAGATGAAGATAATTTCATTCTCTACAAAAATGGTCCTTATCATTGTTTTCGCAACATTCATATTTTTTGCAAAAAACAGGGTTGAAAAATTCACAATTTTGAGCTTGACAACAAATACAAGTTTTTTTTACAAAATTTGAGGTGAGAAGTGTTGGAAATGCACTGACCTTAATGTTTTGACCTGTGGAAACCAATTGTAGATGGCGCTACCACATTTCCCCCACTTGCATAATCCTCGCGACCATAAATGAGAAACGCCGTTAACCATGTATTTTTCAAGAGTTTTTATGCTTATCGACCGTTTTTTCTTCCCAGAGATGAGTGTTTAAGCTATGTGTATTACGAAAACAGCATAAGATTAATTACATTTCAAAAACTTGAGTTGACACTTTTTGTGATATCTTGCTTCGGCGGAGACAAGATTAATTGTTGAAATTCGATCCAATGAAGTTTTGCAGCTTTCATCATGGATTGCTGCTTTTATTTTTTCCGTAACTCGCATCTGGAATTCCGTTCCACAAAGGGGTCCCCGCGAGACTTAATTTTTCTGATGTGTTCTACGGAAGCTGATAAAGCACAAAAATCACAATTGGCCTTGAAATCAAAGGAACTCTAGCGAGCCTTTTTCCTCTTAGGGCTGTTCAAATGGTTAAATCTTTTCGTTTCGTCGGGGACAAAATCATTGTATGGAAAACTGTCATTGCGTTTAAGAGTGTAGCGTTTCCTGCACATTTTGTGCATATGCACAGACGACTGTTTTTCCAGAAATTTATGGTGATTATCCTTCCTCTCCTTGCTAATAGTAATCAGGGTTTCCAAGCCACGAATTACATGGACCACATCATCGCCAGAAAAATCTTCCTTACAAAGGAAACATACCGGTGTAGCGGAGTTAGCCTCCATTTTTCTATAACAAGAAAAGTAGACCAAGATTTGAGTCAGAATTGTTATTTGTAAACAAATTTTCTTGAATAAAAACAACATAAACAATTGCTCACCTTTTGCTCCAATTTGACAAGATTTGAATCTTCACTTTCTATGTTTTAGGTTGGTGATGCATGTTAATTTAAACGAAAAACCTCAATATTTGTTCAATATTCTGGACTTTTATCACTCTTTTTTTCTATAATTGACTAAAAATAAAGTTAAAATGTCAGAAATAAAGGGCAGGGAGAAAAAAGCTACCAAAAAAAAAAGTGCGTTTCTTCCTTGAGCATGCGTTTTCCAATTTTATTGAAAAATCGACGATTTTGTGAAAAGTAATAGCACAGCGGGAAACTAGACATTCTCACCTTTCAAATTTTTCAACCCTGTTTTTTGCAAAAATGAATGTTGCGAAACAAATGATAAGGACCAATTTTGTAGAGAATGAAATGATCTTCATCTTTTGTCTGAACAAAAAACTTCTAAAGTCATATTTTAGGAGATATTGGCGGAAAATACATTTTCCCGGTCTTGGGGGGCCATTTTCAGGCCCGCCCGGGAAATCTTTTCCTGTAGAATTTGGCTTATTTTAAATGATGTGTAATTATCTCTTATTACTGGCTGTATGAAAGTGGTAGGGAATTATTGACAGGTTGGCCCCTTCATTTACGGGACTATATGAGAAGGCAACACATTTATTGATGTAGCGAAAATTCTATGACGTAGGGATAATGTCGACCAGACAGTTTTTTCTTTGTATTTTTCTTTTATTTATTTTTAACTATACGAGAAAAAAAAATCTTATAATAAAATAAAAATGCTGGGATGGATTTTTTCGCTCGAGTAAAAAGTCTGGGATTGGTTTTTACGCTTGTGTTGTCGGAGGTAATTTCAAATTTTCCTAGGATGAAAGTCTGGGATAACTTCAAGGTGGTCATGACTTCAACAATAAAATTGGTATTGGTATGCATACACAAAAAATTTTACATTGCAATTTAGTCCAGCCTAGTTGGTCACTAATTGTTGTTCCTTCATTTTCTTAGAAATCGAAAAGGATGAATAAAAAACAAATTTAAATAATTTGTGAATGTACTTGCTTAGTGCAAAGCAAATGGTAAAGTTATCTTTTTTATTCAATACGAATACAAAGAATTTTTGTTTATGTAATTTGTTCATCAATTTTGATTTTTCTTCCAATCTATAAAATAAAATGTTTCATTCGCAATTGTACATTTTTAATCTCCATTGGATAGGAAAAGGCAACAAATGAAACAAGGAGTATGATCATCAAAATATAAAAAAGGTCAATGACCGTTCTACTTTCGACAGAAAATAAAATTCGTACATGGTGCGGCATCTGTCGTTGGCTCCAAAAAAATTAAAAAAATACACATGACCGTTAAACTTATCAAAACATATTTTATTAACTTTCAAAATATAAATAGTTAAAATTATAAAATTAAAGAAATCATTCAAAATGATGACCTTTAGCCTTAATGCAATCCTTTAATCTGCGTGGAAAATCATTTATTGCAGAACGTATCATCTCTTGAGGAATTTTGTTCCATTCAGTTAGCAAGCACTTTTTTAGGGACTCCACGTTTAAGTAATTTTTACTGTTGACCTTAGCCTCTAAAATGTTTCATATGGTGTAGTCCATTAGGTTAAGATCTGTCGAGGCAGATGGCCATTGATCGAAAGTAATGAAATCAGAAAAAATTATTTTGCAACAATGCTGATTGCTAAACAATTTTGCTGAAATATCGAAGAACTTGTTGAAAATTGTTTTTCTGCCCAAGGTTTAACAGTGTTCTGTAAAACGTTGTCAAGGTAGACTTTGGCATTTATTTTAACCACTTTTTCAATGAATATCAAGGGGTTTCCTCCACATGTAGTTACTCCGGCCCAAACCATAATTTCAGGTGCGCCTTGATGTCGAGTAATTTTTCTTTGATTTTCCTGTTGCTTAGCTTCCAACACACGGTTATTTTGGCTATTCAATATTTGCTCGACACTAAAAAGTTTCTCGTCAATAAAAATAATTTGTTCGTGCTTGTTGTTTGCGAGTCGAGTTTTTAGTTGACGACATCGAACTGGTCTATTTTTCTTCTGCGTCGTAGATAAAAATTGCCCCGTGGATTTTTTATAGGTCTTACATCCAAGCTCTTGTTTTAAAGTTCGTCGATTAGACCGGTCAGTTATACACAATTCTGAAGCCATTTTTCTTGCTGAACGACACGGGTCCATATGAATATAAGCACGTACACATTTAATATTCCGTGATAAACCAGCTGAGCGCGGGCGGCCAGACTTAGGTCGGGTTTCTAAGGTATTAAGTTCCTTATAATGAATAATTGTTTTTGACACCAAATGTTTCGAATCTTTTAAAAATTTTAACTCGCGAACTATTTCGTAGTTTCTCTTTCCTTGTAAATGCAAGTTAATTCTGGCGATGCGTCGACATGTTGGCTACTCTACTGCTGCTTTCACAAACTCAATAATTCAACACAATAATAAATTTTACGAATGGCACTGAACGACAAACGATACAAGGATGATTTCTGTGGTCACAAATCATAATGGCTTAAGGTGAGATAAGCACTTTTACGTATTATTTCAAATTCGAAATCTCCAGATTCGATTTCATATCATATCAATTTTTTTGTAATATTCCGGTAACAACAAACAACTGTAATAGTCGTTTATAAAAGCAAGAATTCAAAAAACTCATTCGATTTTGAACGACTCTTAATTTTAAAAATGTTTCCTGTAAAATGCGAATTTCACACTTAAGCCACTATGATTTGTGCATTTGTACCACAGATTTGTATATTTTTAAAAATTATCTGAACATATAGAAATCTAAAAACAGAGATATCGACTTCTTTACTATCACAAAATACTCGAAAATAAACATTCTTTATATAGTATACTACCTTAGCTACAATACTATAATTTGGAAAAACGTTTAGTAGGTTAGATTTTAACCCAAAATATTATTTTTAAAACTACCAATAAAATAACGACGACGGATAATAAACTACATGAATATTGTTTCTAAATTTTTATGGGAATTTCCGAATGATTGCGAGTTGGTTATTTAAAAATAAAGATTATTGTGACTTTGTTCAACAATGATGCTGATTAAATCGTGAAAATGGTTTATATAACATTTCTAAAAGTTTCAAATACATTTCCGGCACTAGCATTTATTTAAAAAGGATTATTTATTTAACAATCACATATGAGTGAAACTTAAAATTTAGATATGCGATCTGAAAATAAAATTTAATACCATAAAATTATTCTACTAACTGTGCATCAAAAATTTGAATTTAATTTTCAAAAATTCTAATTTAAAGAGAAGGGCGACATTTTTTCCTTTCTTCGTCACACACTAGATAGGTTTTAATTTTACCCATTATTTTTGTTGTATACTGTATCCATTTCATTAGAGATGAAAGCTTACGATAGAAAGAGGTATGAGAGCTTATTGCGGTAGTACCTGTATCTCCTCGATAAAACCAGAAATTAACAAAACAATAAATTCCTTGTTTTGTTTTGAAATATGTATGGATGTCTGCATATGAAATTAAAAGGATAGATAGGGACGGTGATATATTTTATATATTCATCTCTTTATTATGCAAAAATTATTTATATAAAATGTGCATTTGAATTTCTCTTACATTTTTCGGTCATACACAATTTGATTTTTCGAAAAGATTTTAATTTTCTCAGACTCGAATATTCTAAAACTTACAATTCTGTTCTTCGCAATCAATTATTTTTATGATTCCACGAATACAATTCTAAGGAGTTTAAAAAATTAAAAGAAAACTTTAAAGTTTATAATTTTATAATTTTATATCATTATTATTCATTTAAAATAAAATTGAAATCCAAACCTTTTCACACTGACATATAGTAATTAACAAAAAAAAAAATTCTTTACATAATCGAGAAGTTATTTAAAAATTTTTCCTTCTAGATTTGTTTTGTTTGCATGTTGGCAACATTTTAACTGCACAACACTAGTGTTTCTTTTTTGCAAAGGTTGGTCGCTACCACAACTTAAGTGTGTATCATTAAAATAATTCATGAATCAAATTTTGCAGTACCGTTTTTCGAAAGAAAACATGCAATTTTTAATGAGTAATTAATTATACAAGTAATAAAATAAAAGGAATATTGTGAATTGTTGATTAATAAAAATACGACACTCATTTTAATTGATGTGGCATATACAATTCAATTAATTACAAAAAACATAAAAATATTGGATATACATACTTACATATGTAGTGTGTGTGTGTACACAACTAAATTGTTCAAAAGAAACCAACAAGTAGCTATTTTTGTATAAATAAATTTATACCACCCATTTTCGACTCGTCATTTTAATTATTAATTGATATTCATTAGTTACAATAATTATTTTTATTCATTATTATTATCATCATTATTATTATTAATATTATTTCTGGTGGTTTTATTATATTGTATATGAATCCAAAACGATGTGCTAAAAATCAATGTAAATTTATACGTTTAACGCGAATCACATTAATTTTTTTTTTTAAATAACAAATAAACAATCAACAAATTAAAAACAATGTTTTTTTTTTTAATTACAGTAAATGAAATTTTTATGTTTTTAAATTTTTATTATTATTATTATTATTATATTTTTTTTTTTTTTTTTTAATATAAAAGGAACAGAATTATTATTTTAAACGAACATAAAAATTTGGTTTTAATATACATTTACGAGTACATACAAAATACATAAAAAAATATGGTTTTGCAATTATATTAATAATAATTTTAATTATTATTTATATGAAAAATCATTATATTTTTAATTAATTTGGAAAAACAAAATTTAATAAAGTTTCGGTACCATTGGTATTAATGTTATAATTTTAATTGGAAATACGAATTATATCACCTTTAGAGAATTGAAACATTATAGGTTGTAAGCTGTGAAATTTTATTAATTAAAAAAATTTAAAAATAATAAAAAAAAATAGATCTCATTAGTAGGATATTTATACAGCGGTAGACATTCGTATCAACGCTCTTTATTTTTTTAATAAACTTCTAAGGGTACCTAAAGTGTTTTGATTTTTTTCAAGTAGTCTAAATTGTTTCAATCATCTTAAATCTGTTGCTAATATAAATCATTAGTAAAAAATTTAATGTTTCACTTTAATAAAATTGACAAATTTTAATTTTAGGTAGACCTACGACGTAGGTTCTACGTATAAACGCATTTCTGATAATGTACTAAAATAAGAAACAAAATTAACATTTTTCATATATTATTTTATTTAATACTGCGTTGCTCAGGAAAAATTAATAATTTTATTGTAATATACTCATACCATCAGACCATCGTAATATCATACCATCATATCCTCATGCCATCATACCATCATAAAACCATACCATCATCATATCATGATCGGTTTATAAATGGCAAAATCCCAGTTTGTTGGCTTTTTGATCCCATTTGCAAGCTCCATACTCATTTTCCTCATGATTGGTTTATAAATTGCTAAGTTCCACATTTTGCTGGCCCCGTTGGCTATATTCCGGGAACTAAACCCGGCCAAGCTTTGCTGTGGGTCAGTCTGATATGAAATGAATCGAAAATTAAATAAAAATATTCTAGCGAACATAGATTCACCGAGAAAACACATCATTCAATTCAATACCCTGCCTATTGCGTTGCTTTGGGTATAAGCTGTGGAATGGAAGGAAAAGAAGAAAAAACATGTTAAGTAATTTTTTATTGAAAAGCTAGAGGATTGACTATATTTTTTGTTTGTCCGTTTTCTGCATAAACATAAAGATCAGATGGTTTACCGACTCTGGGGATAGATAACCAATCGTTTTCTAAATTTAGACCTCACACTTGATATTACCCTTGCGCTTTATTGATAGTCATAGCGAACTCAATGAGTATTGGAAATTGAAGTCGTTTGAACTCGAATGCCATGTTTGTCGGAATGAGTGGTATTCGTGGAAGTAGTAGGTCTTCACCTTTATGAGGTCCAATCAGAATTGTCCATCAATTTTTTAACTACTAATCTGCTGATTGATATTTCGGAGTAATATAATTGGTAGCCGGAATAATATATTTTAAAATTCAAATGTGTGGCGGTATTCCGGGAACATCGAGATTATTAAAAAATTCCGTTGGAAATTCACTACTTTATTTTGGTTCATCACGGAGTCAATGGATTAGTATGTACGTCGCCATTTTTAGCCGCTAAAATGGCTCTTCCGCTCAACTACGCGTGATTTCGATAATTTGTTTCGATGCTTTCGAAAACCTTGACTACTAATTCTTCTTTTGAATTCACAATGTTGCAGA
Source organism: Tipula helvola (assembly GCA_963556165.1). Taxonomy (NCBI): domain Eukaryota; kingdom Metazoa; phylum Arthropoda; class Insecta; order Diptera; family Tipulidae; genus Tipula; species Tipula helvola. The sequence goes on along the minus strand of OY744481.1, from coordinate 350,323,911 downwards.
AATTAAATGGGAAGATGATTTTTCCAGTTTCTGGATTTGTAGGTACAGTGCCGTTACCGACTTCAAGTAATAGTCTTGAAAATATGTCAGCTGTTGGATAGGTTTGAAACTAAACTCTAATATTTGTTGTTAAATGCATTTTTTTTGACTGTGCTACGGAAAGTTGAATATTTCAGGCAGGCAAGCAATTCATAAGCTGGTGTTGAGCGCGATATAACTGAAAGCGTTTGCCTGAAGCTATCGGATAGTAACACCAATGCTCAACCAAATGAAACGTGATTACTGATTATTTTGCAAATCTTTCAATGTATGGTCTAATTCTTCCAATAACTTCTTGTGAGCCGTTGTACACTGATCCCATACAATCATTTTGCACGCCTGAGGAACCCTTCCCATTCTAGATGTGTTTTAAACGTTACATGTTGGGTTTTCTGTGAATTGCATGTTTAGTGACAGTTTAAGAGTTGAATGCGCTGTTATCCCTCCTGCCCAAGCAATAGCAAACGCAATATGGCCGTTTGAAAAAATTTTAGCCAGGATCAAGGAAACTAAGCACGTTTTTACAGATTTTATTCCACCTGGAGCGTCCAAGAAGTACCAATCCATCGGATTAGTTGGCTACAGTTCTATAATGGTTTCAAATGATATCTTTTGTTCTGGAAGGAGTTTCGGGATATTTTCTTGGACGAATACCTATAAATCATTTCTGTTGCTCTTTGAGTAGCTCTCAGTCGAATGTTGCATTGATTACCCAATTTGGTGCTGTCATTCTCAATTGTGCCAACAACTTGCCGTACATTGCGAGATAAAAATTCTCAATGAAGATTGGCGCATCATTTTATATTTCTTCTGTGAAATCTAAGCCATGATTTTGTGTTTCTTAATGCATCATTCTGTGCAGAATATCTTCGGCTATATGGCCGACTATAGGACTATATAGACTATATAGACTATGGAAGACTATATGTCTTTGTATTTCTCCATAATTGGACTGGTTGTGATGGGGAAGCGAATGAATCATCAATTGACTTATCCCAATAATCATCTTTTTCCAGCAAATGTAGTACAGTGTTGTTCCGAAAATTCTAAATAATTTGATGAAAATATTACAGGTTGTCCAACTACTACTTTGTCTCTCTTCATTCTGTCAATATTCTTTCGTCTTGCGCTCCAAGTATAATAAGTCGGAATGTCTGCATACATCAAAGTTCTTGCAAAATCATCTGTTTGACATATTAGAAAAAATGCTGCTAATGTTGTGTTCGGTGGATTTGTTGCTCTATCCTTTCCGTTTTGTTCCGTCAAATACACTTTTTGTCCGTTTTTAAAATGGACAGCAAGATGAAAGACAGTTGGATCTCTCTCATGGATTGAAAATCCTAAAATATGCCACACAGCTTAGTTAGTAGTAAGTTACTAGTAAATTACTTCTTGTTGAAACTCCAAACATGGATATATTGCTGCCTTTGTTGACGTATTTACAAATATGTATTTTATGAATTTGCTTTGAAAGTTTTCGATAAAAGTGGTGATTATGGAACAACCCAACGTTTATATCGACTTCAATGTCATTTCTTCTCACTTTCAAAGTAATTGATTTTCCATTGTTTTCTGTACTACTTCGTCGATATGGTAGGTAACCATTATTGCCAGTAATTGTGTCTTTTAGCAATTATCGAGGATACCGTTTAGAGCATTTTCCATCGATCATACACGGTGAATTTGTATTGATGGCTCCACATGATCCGTGTATTATGTTCTTGGTTACAACTTCAAATAACTCATTATGCATCGTGGAATTTTGAAATTTAAATTCAAATTAACACTACAAATCAACATCGAAACAATGATTGGTGATGATAGATAGATTCACCGTTGTACAGTCACATTTACTGCCATACTTTGAACTCGCAACCTCAAGATTTCAAAACAACACGGCTACTGCATCATTGCATTTTTTCGAAATATAACGTAATTTTATGGAAAAAGTTGAATGTTGAACATTGCTTTTACGTCAAACAAATGGCGCTGTTGCTGCATGCATTGCTGTGTCAAAATGTCAAGTCAATCGACCGACTACTTTTCGAGTTTGGCGAGCACAAATATAAACAGGCTAAATTTTTATATACAGAGGGTCTCCGGGTTTGGGATGCTAATCCGGTAAGGAGTGATTCCTTGGTTCATTCTGAAAAAAAAAAAATCGTATGGGAGGGGGGGGGGGTCCATTTTTGATATCCTTTGAGATACAGGGTGTTTAAAAAAAATCAGGTTCAGAAAAAAAGTACACACAAGTTTGAATACAAATAATTTTACATTTCAGCAGAACTCGCCAGCTGTCGCTAATGCCATTGGTTGAAGGTAACTAACAGCTTTACCAACCGTTGAAGAGTTATTATTGTCGTTAAAAATAAGGCCAACATTAATCGCCATTTTTCCCGATGATACCTTAAAATTAAAATTAAAAGAGGCTGTAAAATGGCGAATGAAAATTCTAGCATAAGTGAGGCGCTATAATTTCAATATGTATGGAAAGAATAAAATTAATTCTTCAGCCATTAGCCGGAGTTTTGTTCATGATTCAGGTAATTGAGCTCTATGTTTATAAAAATCTTTCTCTCAAGTTCATCATTGTCTTTACTTTCTTGCTATACATTGTGGAACAATTTGACGTTAAAACTCTGAATCTATGAATCTTTTGCAAGATGTGTTTTATTGAAATTTATTTGAAATGCTTCCAAAGGCAGATTTTACTAATGATACCTTTATTGAAAATAATCATACATTCCATCATAGATGCCATCGTACCATTAAACCACCATCAGACTATTATACCACCAAAAAGTTATAAAATCAATCCACTATACCATCAGACAATTATACCATTACACCATGATATCATCATACGTTCATACCATCATCATACTATTAAACCATCATACTATTAAACCATCATACTATTATACCATCAGACGACCATACCATCATATCACTACACTACCATATCATTATACAATTATACCAACATACCATTAACCACTATACCATCATATAATTGTACCATCATATCATCAGACAATCAAAACATTTATAATAATATTCCTTCAAACTATCATACCATCGTATCATCGTACCATCGTACCATCATACCATCTTACCATCATACCATCGTACATCATTACCACCGCTATCATCTTCACCATCCACAACACCATTTCAGTTTTCATCACCAACATCTTCAACACCATCATCATCACCACTATAATTCGTATCGATTTACGAAATCTCTTTTTATGAATTTCCGGAAAATTTATGAAAAATTTGGTTTATGAAATTTCGATTTACGTGCAATTTTTTGGAACGAATTAATTCGTTAAGTGAGGTGGGTGTAAATCGAAATTTCGTTAGCCGAATTTTTCGTAAATCGGGTAATAAGTGTATATACCATGCGAACATAAATCTCTTTTCCGCTGGTAGGTATCACTAAATAAATCGCCAAGTAGTTATGGTAATCGTGTATGTTAACCTTGGCTTCAGATGATTCTTATGACCCCTTGCGATATTGAATGACCGCTTCAATTGCCTCGTTTTTTGGGAATTTCGTAGTTTAATTTTGGTGCATAATGTTCGTAACACTTAACCTCAAGTTGAATGATGGCAGAAAGAAAAGTTTAAACTCGCTGCTAAATGTACACCTTTGAAGATGTAGTTTGCATGCAGTTCCAGGACTCCGTTACCATGAATGGATATATAGTTGTGGTGTTAAATGAGCCATCAAATTCATGCGTGGTGTCTGTACAATGGAATCTAAATAGTTGTGATTGTCCTCTGAAATATCTGGCACCTTGTTGGTATTTCGCTATCCCGCTTGAGTAACTATATTTTCCATCTGCTTTCATTAGAGCTGTAATCATACAGTGGCTGACGCATGATGTGAGGTATTCTTCTTTTAGATAAATTCAATCGTTGATTTCATGAGCAGAGAATGGCATGTATTTAATCTGATGGCTGAGATTATCGACTACGTTGAGATGAGCTGTGTTTAGTTCCTTGCCAATTTTCTTAAATTAAAGCCTCATTTTCGAAGTGGTTCTGTTAGTTGATTTTGAATGATTGATGCTCCTTTGATTACGTCGCAGCCTGTCATGAGATCATTGACCTAGAAATCTCTCCACGTTGTATGCGAGCTGATTTAAAGTTTTTACTGCAAGGTTAGTCGCAGCTGCTGTTTCCTATATTACTGTTTTTAGTTTGTAATCTTGGATCTAATCCGAAGTCGAATTTCGTCAGAAAGTTCGTTGAAAGTCTCTATCTTCCTTGTTTATCCAAATCTGCTGAAACATTTTCTGTATATGTCTATTGTGATGATGTATTTGTGCTTTCGCCACTTCATTACGATATGTCATAGGCCTTGTTGTATTTGTGGACCAACATGTATTATATCATTTAATGACTGGCCGTTGGCTGCTTTGGCGGAATCGTCACTGTTAATTTTGTTGTGGTTCTGGCTTGAGGCCAGCATGTTTGGGTATGTATCATAGTATTTTCCGTCGTTCAATTTTCTTGGATGAATTTTTTTCATATGTCTGAAGCATTCATACTCATTAGTTTTTTTCCAGTTGGAGAAATGTTGCGCTTGCCATCTTTTTGGAATCTCCTATAGGTTTGACTGTAGTTCGAATGGAATTTTAAGCATATAATCTACCCTCTGATTCTGTATTGTGGTAATTCTTATAATGTTGTTCACATTATTCTTCATCAACAGGATATTTTCTTGGTGTATGTAGTTCCTCTATTTCCCAAAATTTCTTAAGAGTTTTTTCAATTTCCTCAGTTGTATTTTTCTTGGTTGGGATTCCGACGGTTCGGGTTAACGGCTTGTCTATATTTAGTGTGAATTCTCAGGTATTCCTAAAATTATCCATCCAAACTAGCTGATTATTTATTTTTAATATTTCTGTCCGTTCCAGTCAAAACAATTGTGAGGGTATGAACGGAAATCATTAAAAATATTAGTTTTATATGCAACACAGGTCGACTCTCACAATTGTGAAATTATGTTCTTTGCAAACCATTCAACTAATATTTTATATAAGAATCTCGAACCAAGTGTTACAATTGTGCTGTTACAACCATTACTGAATATTTTAATTTAATGTAACAAAAATACGGGTTAGACTATAAATGTATCCGAAAATGAAATCCAGTAAATAGACATAGTAATCTGCACCAAGAAGTAAGTCTAGATTATCCCAGCTCTAGGTTGTTATTGATTTTCATAGTTAATTTTATTCACTACGTAAGCTTCTATTTCTAAGTTATACCTTGATTCAAATTGAGGCATAAATTATAGTTTAGCAGCTTTTTTGTTTATTTCTTTGTAAACAAGTTTGGGCTTTGCTGTTATATTGTTATGTTTTCAACCTTATTATTGTGTAGTAGATGGTGATACCATCCTTGGTATTGTTGACATGATCTATTAGCCTTATGTAACGGTCAGACACACGGTTTGGTAATTTGAAATAATTCAGCTCCGAACAATGTAGTTAACAGAATCTCTTCATGGATTTTATTGGTGGGGCAGCACATTATCTGGCTAGGTCCCACTCTGTGGGGGGGGGGGGGGAGGGGGGGGGGTCCACCATCCATTTAGAGCTTCAAAATGCTGCTCTTTCTAAAATTAGGTAAATTAGAACTTCACAATTGACTAGGTCAGCACAATTATTTCACTGTAATGAAAATATAACCTGAAAAGCTCAAAATCTTTAATCCCGTCTTACACGCGTCTGGCAAGTGCCAGTAATTAACAATGAAGAAATTATATACACATGATTGTCACCAAGGCAGTTCAGGTTGGTTAATAGTGAGTAAATGGATCCATGTAGTATTTTGTGCTGGCCAAAAATAAGATAATGAGGTTAGGAACCTGTTACCAAAAGCACTGTACTTCATAAAGCTCCCACAATTTCGTCTAAGTGTATATCCCATTGCTGATGATCGTCCTTTATGTAGGCCCTGAATGCAGACAAAACCGACCTATTCACTCATTCTGAGGCGTTTGCCTGAGGAGAATATTTTGGCGTAAATTCATGCCTTACTCCATACTTATTCATCAGATTTTCAAAAATAATTGAATTAAATTAAGGTTCGTTGTGTGAAAGTATGGATTCTGGTACTCCAAATAGATGAAATAAATTATTTTCAATACGTTCGACTACTTTAGAGGCAGAAGCTGACCTAAAAGCATATAATAGCGGGATCCGGTTATATTGGTCCAGGACAATGAATATATGTGTATAGCCCTTTTCGTCCGTGGATACGGACCCAGAAATTCTATATAAAGCCTCTGGAAAGCTCCCAAAACTTCGATTTATTCTCCCATTTCTGGTCTGGTAGAAAAATTAACTGCTTTACTGCATTTACACACTTCACAGTCATTGATGAATTGCTTAATTTGGAATACCATGGAAGGCCAATAGTAGTAACGCTTGAGTAGTTCTGTTGTTTTCAGAATCTAAATCCAGGTAAGAAACCAACTCCTCAGGTTGTTTAATTTCATCAATATGTATCCTTGACAAACTGTCTGGCACTACATTTAACGAACCTTTCCTGTACTCTATGTTGATTCATCCCAAAAGTTATATTATTATTAATTTTCTATTCTGACAACTTTAGGATGCATTTTCCATGGGGCATTTGTTGCAGCAAGCTTATTAAACAAACCTATAAAAAATTATTTTATAATTTTGTTATTATGAAATGCATTTTCTTGATGAACAATTATTTTTTTCATCTGTAAAGCGGGTATTTTTCACGAATTTTTTTATCCAACTGGTCCAAAAGATTGCAATAATATTTAGAATTAACTGTTTCAATCAAAGATAATCAATCAACAAAATCCCTTTTGCATCCCAAAAAACTGATACCATGACCTTTTTAGTCGATCATTCTGACTTCACCTGTTTTGGAGTTGAACAACCAGCTTCAGTCCACTGTAAACATTCTTGTTTCAGTTTAGGATCATGGTGGTAGATCAAAGTGTCATCCACAGTTATAAAACTACGCACAAAATCGGTTTTATTCTGCTTAAAACGCTTCAAATTACGCTGAGAAATTTGTTTTCGTTTCAGTTTTTGTTGAATTGTTAAAGAATGCGGCACCAGTCGACCCTAAAACACGAAAATTGTCGAGGTGGACCAGATTTTTTTATGATGGTTGGATAATGCAAAAGGTTATGATGTTTATTCTTTAATGTGTCATTGAATAATTTTGGATATAATGAATTATGGATGGCAATATAATTCCTTAATGATTCTACAGCATTGTAGCTAATTTTTAAGGATAACAAAATATTAACTATTTTTATAAACAAAATAAAAATTCTAAACTTCATCGCCTGATGTAACTAGGTCCCCCCCCCCCCCCCCCCCCTATCATTAAAGATAGAAAATATGTGAAAGTCATCATTTCTCTTGCGTTTCCTTTTTAAATGCTCTAGTTTTATGAATTGAGATTGATTTCCTATCTCAATAAATAGATTCATAGCTATAATGATTTTTCCTATACATAGTTTAAATAATTTAAAGTAAAAAAATGTTTATGCTCTGAATTTATAGTTTTATCGATAAATGAATAAAATGTTTATTGCTTAATTTTTATTATTAATTTAGCCGGCTACAGTATAATTATTATTTTATTTAAAATGAAAGACTTGCTTCGTTCAGCGTTATAAAACTTATACCCTATCTCGCAAAAAAATAAGAATTTTATTTAAATTTTATTGTATGAGAGATTATTTAGTGAATATAATAATCTAATACAAATATATAATACTAAAATACATAATTCGTCACTAATGCTAAATACAAGTGTAATTGAGAGAAATGTTAAATATAAATGTAAGAACGGTGAATGTTGTACACTTACTATTAAATTCAATACAGTTATATACAATGTTAGGGGAGTCGAACAATTTAAATTAAATTCAAAATATGCAATCAAATAATAAATATTTAATCTTGAGATGTCCGAACATGCTCTATAAAATTTAATAGAGTTTGCGAAATATTATAATGACCGACACCTTCAAAAATAGCATGCATTATATCGACGCTGAAATTGTTAGCAATTTTGAAATACATAAGTTGGTTGAAAATCGAATTCTCTTTAATACTAGTTAAAGATAATTCATTTTTCCCAACATCCTCAGCATAATTTATTTTTGAACGTATTTCAACTTGGCTTTCATCTGAACAAAAGTGTAAATCAAATTTATGTATTTTACAAAATCCACAAGAATAGTTAGAAGAAAATGGCTATTTATGGCCAAATTATCACCCAAAACTAAACCAAATACGTTCATTCTGCGATTAAGTTGGAGTATTTAATCACAGCTATGGGTGATTTTTCACCATACATACTAAGATATACAGACAGTGTAATAACTCACTAAGAGATAATAATTAAAGGTACACGACTCAATTTGTAATATGAATAAATAAATTTTTCGTTACTAATAAAATGTTAAGAAATGATGAAGAATGAATTATCCGATGCTAGTTTTCTTAATAGTTTTTTCTAAAATCTTCGAGGTTCTATTGACAAAAAAGATTTCCAATGAATTGGTACCTCCCATAGCAAGTTCAGCGCAATTCTAGAATCGGTCCGATAAATCAACTTTTTTATTTCAATTAAAAGTGCATTTTGAATTCATTTCATGCGAATATAATCAGAGCCTTCTAGAGTATAGAGCCATAATCATTATGACGTATTTTTTAGAAGCTTTTTTAGTGGTATAACTTTTCACTGATTTTCATATGAATCCATAGTAAAAATGGTGTTTTTTAGCTTCAAGTTTTTCAATGAAAAAAGCATAAATGTTACAAAATTTGTATACAAAACTGTTCTATATATCTTTAGCAGCAATATACAGGAAGGGTATATTGGTATTAAGTAAATATTAATTGCAAAAATATTAAAATTAAATTATTTCTAAAATATATTTTCGAACTTTCATTTTGAAAAATACATCAAAGTTGGCTCTGACGAATTAAAACAATACATACTTGCTTAATTTATCTTTACTTTTACTAGTGTACGTTAGATGTCTCAGATTTATACAGAAAAATACGAAAAAAATTGTTTAATCACAAAATTATGACACGTTCTTAATTAATATTTTGAGAATTTGTTTTGCTTTTCCTACAATTTTTGAACTTGAAATTTCCCCAGGTGGCAATTTTTCGTACGATTTTTCAAAATGTTTACTGCCATCTATGTAATGTATATTGACTTAATGCACACGATTTGTAGTAAGCTTTTCTTTTTAATTTGACCAGAATGCTGTTGTTATGAACTTTTTTTATATTTTAAACCAAAATAAATTAATTATTACAAGAAAATCAAAACGATTTACTTAAACGATATTCATATATGTTGAAATTCAAACATTTATGAAAATATTTCAGAAATCATAATAGAGAATTTGTAACGTTTTCATTTACAAATTTGTCTTAGGAAAAAGAGTGATTTCCCATATGTTTTATGCGTTTTACCATAGACATTCATACTAGATTTCTCATTTCATAGTAACTAAAGGAAAAAACAAAAACTTCTGATAATTCCAATGTATCGTTGTGTTGTGTATTTTATAAGGCAATGATTTTAGAATGCGTTGCAAATATAATACGTATATGCAATACATCGATAACATTTGAATGGAAAATTTTTGTTTTTATTTTCTGTTTTTAGTCAAATGAGAGATCTATTATGATTGTCTATGGTTTTACTATGGAAATTTTGGTTTTTTCCTCGTTTCTAATTCCCTTATAAAAGCTTCGTTTTTTGGATTATGGCTTGTATAATCAAGGTTGCTTTGATATAATGCATAGTACTCCAAGCTCTTCCCAATTATCAGCTGACGTAAGAGCATTTCTGTATTTGTGCTCAATTCAGAAATTGTTAGAAACAAATTAAACTAAAACATCTGAAGTTGAATTGAAATTAGCTTGAACTGTTCAGAATACAATACATTAAATACGAGTACCTAAAGCTATATAAAGTTTCATTAGTATTATCTGTATATACATACACGATGAACTATAAAATTAGCTTTTTTTTGTATTATTATATCAGAGAAGCACTATTTCGTGATTAAACAAAATTATAAAAATACCAGAAATTTGTTAATTTGCAACTTTTATTTTTAAACTAAAACTACATTCATATACATACAACCATATACAACATAAATATTATAAAATTTAAAAGCATGAATTTTATTTTCATTAAACTGAAAATTAATTTTTCCTATTCCCCAAAAACTGTATAGGGTAACAAACAAACAAAAAAAAGAAACTCTGAATAATTTTATTTTAATTCATATCCTATTCATTTGTTTGTTTATATGTACACAGCTTTCAAAGTTAAATCAATTTGTATGCTATAAATTTTATTTAAGTACCTCTATAAAAAAAAGGATATGTATGAGCTAAAGGATTATAATTGTACTTAGTTCAAGTGAAATTAAAATGTACTGTATAGTATATGTTGTATAGTAGGTAAATTTAGCACTACAAAAGCCATACAAAAGCTTTTAAAACTTTGATTGAATTTTCATTTTTGTTTCTTAGATTTTTTGTTTGTTGTTTTCTTTACATATAGATACGCACTCGTTTATTTAATTTGGAAAGCTCTAAAAGCTTATTACATATTATAACACAAATCATATTTTTATTTTTCTTGCATTTATTTGTATTTGCTTCTTTTAAATAATTTCTTTCAGAAGCTTTTATATGTGTGTGTCTGTTGATATAAGAAATAAAAATAAATTAACTCGGATAATAAAAAAAAGGACATAAATTTTTAAAAAAAATGTATGTCGTACATTTTCGAATAGAAAGCATTCTCCAAAATGTATACACAATACAGAGGATTACATATTTGCTTTTTTTTTTTTTTTTTTCCAAAGTGTAAGGAGTGGTAGTAGAAGGGAGTTGAAATTTTTGTTTTATTGGAATTTTTTGATTCCATAAATACTTTAATGTTTTATATGTTTGTATATTAGGTTAACGTAAACATAAACTGGAAATATATACTGAACATAATTTGTTACATGGTGTTGACTTTATGAAAATTATAATGAGGATTATTTTTAACAGTAATATAGACAATATAAACAATTGTCTAGGTTTAGACCTAAGGATTAAGAAGGTATACGTTATTGGTTAAAAGATGATACTTTATGGTTTAACTAGTAGTCGATTAAGCCTGGTTAAATTTTATTATTTATGGTATCTACCCGTACAATACCCATTTTTAAATCTATTTTAAAAAAGTAACATAGTCGTCGAAACTTTGATTTTTGTCGGATACTATCGTAGATATATTTTATTAAATAAAAATCTCTCAAACATTTTAAGCTTCTATAAGCTCTTATAAGTCTCACAATTTTGTCACTAGAACTTATATAGTGAAATAATTGTTTTATACATTTTAAAAGAATTAATCTTTTTGACACAATGTAAGTCCAATAAATAAGTGATAATAGCAACGATTTATAAAATGATGCAGGAATTCGATTCTAATTCGAAAATTATTGTACCAGATCTGAAAGTTTATTAAGTTTATATATTAAGGTGGAGTGAAAAAAAAATAAAAATTAGGGGGTCCCCCAAAAGTTACCTTTTAGTGTCAAAACCATTTGGCTAAAACATTTTTAAAATTCATTAATATATACCGGTGGTATTTTCCATTTAAAGTATGTTTTTTGACGTGATAACGTTTTACACCGCATGTTTAGAAAATTGACTCGAAATTTAGCCCTTGGTCGTGGGCAACTACTGATCAACTATAAGCCCTACCTATAATTTAATTATTAATTTTTGCATAAAAACCCAGTGGTGGTTACTTTATATTAAATTAAATTAATTAATCTCCAACAAAGCGATCGCACCACAACGGGTTTAAATAATTAATTTTATTTCTTATTTACAAAAGCTGCGGAAACATAAAAGATCGAACCCAAATTCACAAAAACTATCAGAGTCTATAATTTGCTTTAAAGATAAAAATAATAGTCTTCTTGATCTAGCTTCTTGGACTTCGAATCGGTCACTGAAATGGAGATTGACAGCGAACCTGATCAGTCCCAAACAAGAATGGCTCTGACAAATTTTGCTAGAGCGTGTGACAGGTATAAAATTTGCGATAGAGCAGCTGCTGACCTTACTTCTTGCGCCTTGGCAGACTTGAAGCAATATTTCAATTTAAATTTGCCTGATGAATCGTTGGTTATTAACAGACACAAGGTTCGAAGAGAACGACAGGCGAGCAATAATACAATGATAAATAATTCGTTTACCGAGTCTAACATGTGGGGCCTTTATTTTGATGGAAAAAGAGACAAAACAATGAGCAATATTAAAGATCATACATGAAATACATATCATCTAAAAATTGTAAATCAGGAGCATATTTGTTTAATTAAAGAAATAGGATCCCACTATATCAGCCATGTGTCGCTGTGATAAGCAACATTTTTCACGAATTAACCGAAATAAAAGCTCCTCTCGCTAATATATTAACGATAAGTTCTGACGGTACAAATGTAAATACTGGTTTTAACGGGGGAATTATAACCTTCATTGAAAATCGTTTGGGAAGGTCAATATAGTGGTTTATTTGTTTACTACATTTCAACGAGCTTCCATTGAGACATCTCATTAAAAAATTATATGGATGTATAGCGGGCCTCACTTCATTTTGCGGATCCATAAATAAACAGCTTCAAAGCTGTGAGACACTTCCAGTAATAAAGGATTTTGAAATGATTTAGGTATATTTGCCTTACATTGATTCCAAATTTCAAATCCCAAATTCCAAATTTTAAATTTTAAATTTCAAATTTGAATCAAATTTTAAATTCTAAATTTCAAATACCAAGTTCCAAAATCCAAAATTTTATATTCCAAATTCCAAATTCTAAATTTCAAATTTTATATTTCAAATTCCAAATCCCAAATATCAAATTTCAAATTTTAATTTTCAAATTCCAAATTCCAAATCCAAAATTCCAAAATCTAAAATTTCAAATCTCAAATATCAAATTCCAAATTTAAACTTCAAATATCAAATTCCAAAATCCAAAATTTCATATTCCAAATTCCAATAAATTTGAAATTTTATATTTCAAATTCCAAATTATAAATCGCAAATATAAAATTTCAAATTTTAATTTTCAAATTTCAAATTCTCAATCCAAAATTCCAAAATTTCAAATTCCAAATGCCAAATTTCAAATTCCATATTCCAAATCCTAAATTCCAAAATGAAAAAATGTCATATTCCAACTTTCAAATTTCATTCCAAAATTTCAAATTCCAAATGCCAAATTTCAAATTCCATATTCCAAATCCTAAATTCCAAAATGAAAAAATGTCATATTCCAACTTTCAAATTTCATATTTCAAATTTCAAATTAAAATTTCAAATTCTAAATTGCGAACTTCAAATCTCAAATTCCCTATTCCAAACTACAAACTTCACGAAGATTATTTTCTATTTTTGCACGATGTTTTGGGTGATTCTTCATTTTTGATTTTTGAGCGATTTGTGGCGATTATTCGCAGCGCCAAGTGAAAAATAAAAAATTATGTATATTCTAGTACTTCGTTAAATTCGGCGAAGTACTAGAATAGTCAGTGTGTGAAGTCGTGTTTTTCATTCGTTCCTTAATTTTTATCAATTTTCTCCTGTTTTTGCTTTAATTTAATTTTAAAAAGTTGAGAGTTTGTTGTATTGTTGGTTTTATACCCGTTGCAATAAAAACTTCAACAGTTAATTGTTTCCATTTTTTTGCAATTTTAATTTTTTTGATTGTTTTCTAACCTAAAAAAATTACACGAGAGAATTGAAAGTAAAAAATTGAAAGGAACAAAATGATAGATTTTTGTGTTTTTATTTTTGAGTTGACTGATCGAAAATGTAGTGGTCTAAAATGTTACAGCCGAAATTAAAAAAAAAGTAAACAAACTTGGATGGTGTAAGGTAAATTTGAATTCTAATTGTTTTGATGTAATCAGATATTATTGGGCTGACAAAACTTGATTCATTATCCATTACTATTATTTCTGGTGCTGTGAAATAGTGCAGAATTTTAATGATCATGCTTCTTTGATGTACAGCTGATCTATCCTTGATAAGAAAAAGTTTCGTGAACTTCCACCCATTTTCATCGCTTTAGCTTTGCGTTGTTGTTGCGATTACTTAATGAAAATGTAAGGGGTTGATGATCCGTGACGATTTTAATTTTTTTTTGCGCCATACAAATAGTTCCATAAGCTGTCCAATGACCATATCATGGCCAACATTTCTTTTTCATTTACAGCATAATTTTCCTTCGTTTTATTTAATGTCCTGGAGATGAATGTAATAGGTCTATCCTTGCCCAGTTCGCCCTGCGGTAATACTCCTCCAATTGCCGTATCCGAATCATCCGTTGTTAGGATGAACGGCTTCTCAAAGTTAGGAAAGATGAGTATTTCCGTTGATGACAGTAAGTCGTTGAGTTGTTGAAATGCGCGGATCCCGTTCTCTGAAAGGTTGATTTTGACTTTTTTTTGATACGTTCGCTTTGATTTGCGCATTCTCTCCCCTGCACCCTGATTATCTAATAAATAAGATAATGAGATTTTAATAGCTCTGAATTTGTGGGCTATAGTTCAGTTGATTTTCAATAAAATTAAATTTTCCACAAAATGTGTAGAAATATTCTAGCGATCTAAATACCCGTTGGCATCACAATTACAGGTGTCAATGCCTATTGATAGAGGTATCAATAAACGTGTAAACTTTCAAAAACATCAACTTACTTTAATGAATTTGCAATTTTTCGATCTGATTACTACTTCAAATAAAATCGTAAAATTGTAAACTATTAAAAGAAAGCTTTGCTTTTTGCGAGTTTACACGTTTACCCATTTTCTTATTTTTTAAAAAATCAGGGTGCAGGTGAGGTTTGAGAGTGGTTTGGCCAATTTGGCGAAATCCTTTACGTTACGCCTGTAATAGGACGTGAGGCCGAGAAATGATTTTAAATCTTTCAAGTTTTCCGGAATCTTTATTTTCTGAATTGCACGGACCTTCCTTTTATCTGCTTTGATACCTGGAATCGGGTAAGCGTCCGACGTCGTTACTGCGTTGAGTCTTTTAAAATCAATGACCATTCGATATTTTTTTATACCGGAAGCATCTAGTTTCTTTCCCACCACCCAGATTGGAGTATTATACGGGCTCTTGGAAGGCCTTATGATGCCATCTTTTAGTAGTTGTTCAGTGATATGGGTAGGATTTGGAATAAATAGGTTCTTCTGCAGTGGTCTTGATTTCTACTCTTATGTCAGTCTCGATTGTTTCATGGTTGACGACCGGTCCGAAAAGTGTTTCGAACTTTGGCAGTACTCGAACTTCTAGGTTATTGACCTGTGATAACTATCTAACTAGGTGGTAAATCCTCTGGTGTTTCCGTGGTACATTCTGATCGGAATGTTCGCGTTTAAATGAGGATTGATAATTTTATTGGTTAGGATTATTCTGCTGATTATTTGGATGATTCATCTGGTCATCATCTTGATTCGTAGGACTGTTGATATCATTGACCCGTCTTGTCTGAATAGATTGATCGACAGACATCGGTATTGGTGGTTTTAGCCAAATTGGACGTGGTGGCGGTTCTCTTGCAATTCAGTTGTTCTGATGCTGGATGTTGTAGGCTATGTTTCGTTGTGGTACTGGGATATTGATATTGACAGGTTTCCTTTGTGGATACACTGGATATGAGTTTAATTGATTTATCGGGGCTACTACCGAATTATTGAAGCCCTTGTTGTGGATCACTATATTTCGATAATTCAAGTTCTGAAACTCTAAGCATGATGTATAGGCTTCTGGAAGAGTTTATCGCCATTGAGTCCTCTTATAAGCACATCTAATTCACGATTTCGGTATGGTTCTATCAGTACCTACCTCTACTGTATCTGATGAATATTCCTCCGTTTTAATTTTATTAACGATCAGTGAAAACTGATGATTGATGTTAGCATAGAATTTATCTATGCTCGCGTTTTCTTTAGGATTCCGCTCAGTTAATGTTCCAAAGTCCTGAGATCTCTTTTATCGGAATAGTGAAGGGACAAGCATTTTTTTATATGGATGCCCAATCGTCGCTGAATATACTGTATGATATTAAGGCTGCGTCGGCTCTTCCTCTAATTTTCTGCCTTATGCTCTGTAGTATTGATCGGTACAATGGTTTGTTTTTTACGATTTCAAGGTCCCTTAAAATGTTTTCTACATTGTGAATCCAGGATATGTATTGCGTTGGATTTCCATCAAACGTTTGTAGTTCCTTCACGCAATCCGGGAGCCTGCTGATGTCATTTAAATCGTGTTCCATTTTTGGTGCAACTAGTATTTCTGTTTTCGTGATAATCGATTTTAAATATGCGCTGTTCTAGTTGTCTTGTTAGTTCTATTTGGGCGTTGACTGCTCCACTGAGTTGTATTATTTGTTCTACTAACATTTCGAGAGTTACTGCCATTTTATTTTATTTATTATTATAGAATTTATATTTATTATTATTATTATTACTTGAAAAAATGTTTTCAATTATTATGATTTTTATTTTATTAAGGATTCTCACTTGTTTGAATTACTTACATTAAAGTTATTAAAATTATCATAGTTCGAAAGATTTGCATTTCTCCCGATTTTAAATGTACTTGTGGTTGAAAGATTTGTGTTTCTTTCCATTTTTTTTTTAATGGTACTTGCCGGATAAGTACAGTGCAGGGTTAGTCAGCGTGACTTCTGGATGACAATGTATGGTTTCCTTTTAGCGTTGAACGTTAATGGTTGCAGTAAATTTCTGCAGGGCCCCCTACCAAAATTGTACAAAAAATGTTTTTCACTCCAACAGATATTTAGCTAGATAAGATTTAAATTAGCTTTCTGTAAAAGTGTGACAGGCTCTTAAAGCTGTGCTCATCAAGTATAAATTTGATCGATTCTAGATTTCCAAAAACAATTAAATAAATAAACTAGTAAAACAAACTTGTTTTGAGAACAAAATTTAAAACAAATTGCAAAACAAAGACTTCAACTTGAGAAAAATGTAATTTGTCTTAAATTTTGTTGGTTTTAATACCGAATGTGGCACACGTCTGCATTTCTTATCATTACGTTATTTGTACACAAACCAGGAACATTTTCATAACTTTTTCCAGCAAAATACCGCATCCACACTATTTAAACACAAATTTTCATTAAGTACGGTGAAAATGTTATGAAATTAATACAATAAAACATTGATTTCAACCATATGAATAACATAACACATATTTACTCCTTCTCTGTATGTACATAGAAACAATATGTAAATGTCGCAGAACAAAAGGTTTAAACGAGATATGTGTGTACTGCAATTTCAAATTATAAAAAAAAAATAAAAAACACACACAGTTTTAATTTTAAATTTATAGTGTAATAATGAAATTAAAAACATTAAAAAATAAAAAATAAATTATTGTACAATATAATATATTTTTTAACAATAATTGTCGCATAATAATGAATAATAAAAACGGAAAATTTATTAAATTGCTATAAAAATGCGTTATCAAAA
Source organism: Tipula helvola (assembly GCA_963556165.1). Classification (NCBI taxonomy): domain Eukaryota; kingdom Metazoa; phylum Arthropoda; class Insecta; order Diptera; family Tipulidae; genus Tipula; species Tipula helvola. Next base: position 350,306,233 of record OY744481.1, on the reverse strand, counting down.
TATAAACAGATTAAATGATGCCGTTGTTGTTGTTTTTTTTTTTTTGTGATTTTATCAAAGCGATATCTGGATGGTACAAAAGCACAATAACGTAATGCAATGAATAAAATTTTTAATCTTTTTATTAATAAATTGAAAAATAATACTTTTCCGAAATATATAGACACAAAAACATAAATACATAAATTACATAATTCCTACTTATGTAATTAATTTATTGGTGGAATTAATTTGTCAACTGAATTTCTGGTATTTATCCCGAATTGAAAAAGTATTAATTAAAGCATTGAATTTAGTGATACAATACATTATTTGTGTATGTAGTACATATACTTATTTACAAAGATAAGATAGCGACCGTCCTCATCTTAATGAATCACATTTTTTTTGCTTTGATAAATTTGCTTCTAGAAAATTTGATTAGGGTATTAAATGGGTGATACACAATATTATGTTTATGAGGATGGATAATCGGTTTAAGATAATTGGAGTGGAATGAAAGGACATACATACATGTGTTGGATGAACGAGATCACGTTTTATGGGAAGTTTATTGCAATGCTTAATAGAAGTTGTTAATAGGTGCCGATAAAGGACAAATAATAATTATCAAAATACTAAGCTTCGTGGAAAAAGGTCTTTGTTATTTTATATATTTTATTCATTAGTTAAATTGATTTAACACACTCCACGATTGTGATGAAAGTCAATTGGCTGCAGAGTAGCGAAAATACCAAATTTTACCAAATAAATTAATCTTGTTTTTTTGATTTCATTTCAAATGCCACCTAGAGTATATATTTGTGAAATTTTCAAATATGATAACATATATTGTCCTATATATAATTGTTCCAAAAATTAAATTTTGATTCTCATATTTCCATGAAATTCGATTATGTGTAAATAAGTCTAATTTATAGATAAATTACTTAATAGACAAAACGGTTTCCTGGAATTAAATTTTCTTCACCAAAGCCTAACGTATATACTAACACCTACTGTGTTGTGTTACTAGAAAATTCGTTGTAGGCGCAAAATATGTTTTCAACTTTTTTTTTTTTTTTTAATGTGTTATTTTCAGAAATTCGTATCTCTATTCATTTTTATGTACATTATATGTATAGAGAGTAGAAAGAATATGACAATGAACCCAACCAGCTTAATTTTCATATTATGTGTATCTAAATAAATACCTTTTGTGTTCTTTGTAAAAACCTCAAAAACCCCAAAACTGGAACCGTACCTATACACAAATTTTCGTTGTTTTTTGTAACGTATCACACAACATAATACCTGTTGACCACTCAGCATTTTAGTTTAAGTCTGTTTTTTGTTTGTGAGAAGAGTAAAATCCAGAAAAGTAGATTTTTTTTGTAGAATATCAGTTTTAGTGTTGCTGTACATATGGAAGTAACTCATAATGGTTATAATTTGTGTCAGATATGATGAATAATATTATACACAAGAGATTATGGATTTAAAACAATAATGTACTTGTTGAAATTGTTAAGTTAATGCAGCTTGAAAATATTAATGTTTTTTGAGTATAAAGTAGTTGGAACATCAAAAAGCGCAAGTAAATTTATTGTAAAATTCGTAACCACCTTAAGAAATGGAAATTAGTAAATTTTGTGAAATTATGACACCGAAGGAAAACGAAATATATTGGATACACTCTAAGAAAAAATAGTCTAAATTTACGTTTATATTGTAATAAATGGCAACTTGATGTCATTTATAAAGAGGGTGAAGTTACCTTAGTGCGTACAATAAAATATTTCACGCACAAAGTCGACACAACAAAAAGTTGGGCAAATTTTACCCAGAGATGTAAGTAGTTTATCGTACAAATATGACCGAGATTGTTTCATTAAATTTCATTAGGACTCGTACGCAAATAAATAAAGATTAATGCGTTTCTTCCAATTTTGAATTCTTCAAATGTGGCCGTTCAGCGCTTCTTAACACTTGAATGCAAATTAGTTAAAGATGAAAGCTTACGAGAGGAGTATACCGAACAAATGAGAGAATATTTAGAGATGGGTCACATTGTGAAAGTTTCTCATAAGCAACACAGCAGCGATTATAAAACGTATTATGCGCCTCATCATCCGGTCATCAAAGGGTCCAATACAACTTCAAAGCTGAGAGTGGTATTCGATGATTCCAGTAAAATTACCTCCGGAATTTCTCTAAACGACCGGCTGATGGTACGACCAACCATTCAACCTACCTTATGGGCAACACTGGTGCGATTCAGGGGCAACAAAATTGCGATAACCGCAGATATAGAAAGGATGTATCGACAAGGCGTTGTCTGTCCTGATGATACGGATCACAACGGGTCATTTGGCGAGAGAATTCTAGTTAAACAATGAGCCATTATAAATTAATACGAGAGTAACATTCGGTCTGGCATGTTCCGCATTTTTGGCAATAAGGGCACTCCAACAGTTGGCTTATGATCATTTGTGGAAAATAAATTAAAATTTGGAGTAAATAAAATGATTATAACCAAATATTTTCTAATTATTCAACGCTTCAGTCTCACTTAACGCGTTTATATTGCACCTAAATGTATGCGAGCACTACAACAAATTATTTAAAAACTTTTATATTATTAGTGTGTAGTAAGCTATGAAAATTTTTCTGTAAAATTCTCTTTTCCTGTCATACACTTCATAGCATGCTATGTTTGAAATAATATAACAATAAGTGTATTGCTTTGGTAAATTTACAAAAAAATACAACAACAATTGCATTAAATAAATCCAAAAAAGATTCAGCTAAATCCAATCATTTTTTGAATTTACTTAAATCAAATCCGATTTTTAGTTTCAATACCTACCATTAGAATTTGTTTCATATGAAACACATCAAACAAAAATTAAATTCAAAAATAAATCTTTGCGGGTTGCTTTCTGAAATTTTAAATCCAAACCTAAATCTAATCCATTTTTACCAAAGCAATACACTTATTAAATTTAAATAAATTTTAAAGGCCTGTAATCTCGAGTTATTCCTACTCATGATAAACCAATTTAAGTAGGTATGATCAAGCGCATGTATTGCTATCTCTTTCAATAAAAAATTCTGTCATTTGGTGCTTTTTTCTTGATATAGTTTTTTTTATAAACACTAGTTCATAGCAAACAAAAACAAATCGAATTGTTTTGCGGTGATAGTTTTTGTGAAAATTTTGTGAAAACAACGAAGCCTTATGATTTTATCGCACCGAATGACGATATGCGCAAGAAAAGACTAATTTGAAACAGCTGTCAATCAGACCTATTCAATTGGTTTATCATGATTCCTACTCGGCTAAAAACTAGCGGCTAAAAAAATATCAAATTGTCAAATGGTCATTGTAGCAGCGGCCGCTGGACAAATACATTTTATATAAATTGTTTCCGTCCTAGGACGGGCTGTACTCCCTAGTTTATAAATATATACCGCTATAACAGGGCCTATAAAACTTGATTCATTTTCCATCACCATTATTTAGCTGTTGTAGAGCTGATCTGTCTTTAATGTGGAAAAGCTTCGTGAATTTGGTGAATTTATCTATGCATGTGATGAATTTTTCATTTTTTATGTCGATTATGTCTATGTGGATAATCTCGGGATTGGTGTTTGATGAAGTTTAACTTTTTCCGGATGACGATCGTAGCTTAGGATTTCGAATGACAATTTACCATCGTTTTGGCTTTTGCAATGATGATTAACAAGGCTCAGGGATAATTGTGCAATAATGTTGGGTGGTTTTGCCGGAACCGATTTTTGCTTATGGTCAGCTTTATGTAGCTTTAACACGAGTACGAAATCGTGAGAACCTTAGAGTGCTGATCAATAATTCCTCATACCAAGGCGCAATATTAAATGATAACTGTAATAAAATTTAATAAGATGAGATAACGGCCACAATCAATATAAGCTCTAAACAAATTGTTCAAAAATATCTGGAAATTCATACCTTCTACAATGCTGAACCAATTTATCGGAGTCCATTGATCGTAATTGTACGAGTTATTATTTCACAAAATATATAATCCTTTTGAATATTATTTTGTCACGTTATTTATAACACAAACTTTTTCTATTCGTTTATAATGCAGAGCAACCCAGATGTCGAACCCATCCCATACAATTGTAAACTTAGTTAGCACATCTCTTGAGATATTACAAAAAAAATAATTGATTGATGTTTTGACAAAGTCAAATATTTATCGGGACGACGATGAGATCAATTATTTATAATTAAATAAAAGGGAATGATATGATTGCAAAAAAGGTTTAATTTACAAAATTATCCGGAAATATATTTTTTTACACAACAATATTTTAACAAATTAAACTTTAATTCCCCCGCGCTTGCAAAATAAAAAAGGGTTCAGCAATCAACAGAAACAAAATAAAAAAAAAATGTTAAACTGATTATAGGGAAAATTGTTAAAATTCAAAAAGAAAATATATCCAAAAATGTCTTCGATCTTCTTCTTACTTCATCTAAGAAAATTGTATTAAATTATTTCTATTTTTAATTGTAACCATTATTTATAAATACAAAAACTTGTTCTCATTTATTATTCGTTCCGCTTGATTTGGTCGAAAATTGTCTTAAAGATTTTTAATTGTTTTCGTTTAGAAAGTTAATTATTTTATAAGATTATTTATTTGAATAGAAAGCGGTTGACCTCATCATCGTGCCAAAGTTTCCATTAATAAACCATTTTTTATCAGATTTAATTTTATAGTTTGAGAATCGTAGACTATAACATATTGCCAAAATTATATTATCAAGAATATATTTTATACGGACATTTTTTTGCAATACTCGTATTTATATACCAATTTCGAGACGAAAACAAAACTTTTTGGAAAAAGTTATGTATTGTTTCATATTAATTTGGCTTTTTCGTATTTATTTTGTTTTTTTGGATAATTTCCAAGTTTAACAAAAATATAAATTTTCCGTTCTTCAATAAAAACGATATATTATTATGTTTATAAATGTATAAATATTTATGTATTTTCTCGTATTTATAACAAAATTATTTATTTTGCTTTTTTTGCTTTTTTGTTGTTGTCGTTGCAGGAAAAGGATGCTGGAAATTTTAGATGTCGAGTAGATTTTAAACGTTCACCAACAAGAAACAGTAATGTAAATCTTGAAGTAGTTGGTAAGTATTTTACTATAAATAAATAAATAACGAAATAGAACTTTAATAATAGATTTTTTTTTAGTTTAAGTCTATTCCATTCCATTTTTTTTTTCGTCGTGTAATTTTTGTTTATTTTTAATTTAAAAGTTTAATATACGAGTAATTATGTATACCGGAATGCATTTCGTTGTATATTTATAAGTTAACGAGTTTTTTCCTTCGCCTTAGAGTTGGTGGGTGTGTTGTTTGTTGGCAAAAATGCTGTTGCTGGTATGGTTTTGTGTTTTTTGTTGTTGATTTAGTCAAAAATTCCTGGTGGTGGTGGTTGCGTCGTACGTATGGTTCTGTACGTACGTTGCAACCGCCACCGAATAATGTAACTAATGGTGTAGTTATTATCGATGTTTTTTCGAAGGTTACGACTGTGAATCCCAACGATGTAAATAATGCGCCGCACGAGTAGCATTTTCCAAATACAGTAGAATTCGGTTAATTCAGTCATCGGTTATGGTTCATATATGTATTGTAAAACGGGATCCAATTGAGAATACAAACCAAACTTCCCAACATGTTAAATTAAGGAAGAAATGCATTTGTACATGAGAAACATAGAATATCGACAAAAAATGTTTGATACATATAAAACTTCTCTTGCCCCAATGTGTCCTAATTAACCGGAATTTACTGTATGAGATTTCCATGAGTGACATTTAAAAGAATTATAGATTCATAAGCATACCACTAGTTATATCGTTGTTACCAACTTTAATTATCGAATATGTGAAATTTTATAGAGTTTAGCATAATTTTTAGTTCTATCTACATGTTTGTAAGTATTATTGACTCAAGAGAAATAATTATTGCTGCACCCTGATTCTCTAAAAAATAAGATAATGGGTAAACGTGTAAACTGCAAAGCTTTCTTTTATTAGTATCTAATTTTTCCATTTTATTTGAAGTAGCAATCAAATCGAAAAATTGCGAATTCGTTAGAGTGGCCTCGCTTTTTGCAAGTTTACACATTTACATATTAGTAAAATTTGGTATGCACGATGGAAATGGGACTCTAAAATGATTTTTTCAGAAAGTTCTGGATTATGGCCAATTAAGTAAGAACTTGGCCATTTCTTATCCGATTTTGATGAAATTCAGCATGTACGATGGAAATGGGATTCTAAACTGTTCTTTAGATAAAATTCTAGAATATGGGCAATTAGGAAGGAACTTGGCTATTACTTAATCGATTTTGGTAAAGTTCCGGAATATGTCCAAATATTATGGAACTTGGCCATTCCAACTTGACCATATAAATTTAGCCAAAAATAATTTAAGAGTTCCATTTCTATAGTATATGCTGAATTTGATTAAATTCGAATAAAAAATGGCCAAGTTCCTTCCTAATACGGCTTATTCCAGAACTTTATCTAAACATAATTTCAAAACCGAATTTTAATTTTACATGCTGAATTTCATCATCAAAATCAGATATGATACATTTCAGAACTTTATCGCGTTCTTTCTTATGATTGTGTGATAACGGTATCTCACAAAAATTTTCCGCTCAAAAATCTCAATACTATAGATTTGAAGCTTTAAAATGCTCTTCTTTTCATTTCTGTACGACCGTATTTTACAAAAATACAGCTCTTCAAAAAACACTAAAAAAATTAAAAAAAATTTGTGTAATTTTGGAGTAGTGTATAATACCGGGATTGCATTCCCTAGTCACAGTTTTGACTCCACATATTGTATTATCAGATTTTAAATTTTTAAGAGCATACATAAGTCTTAAATGTCTTATAAATAGTTTGTGGTCTTTAAAAGACCTGGCACAATTCGTAAGTTTACAAAACATGTAAAATTTGCACTCCAAATTCAACCTTTCACAAATTTTTCTACTCTTTTCATTTATGAAAATATCACATTGAAATTAAAAACATCGGATTGAAGTCCTTTGACTCACTGATAATTCGTATTTAGAATTTTTGAGATTCTTTGTGACCAATATTTTTGAGATTATTTCGAAATTTGCTATAGTAGGTCTGCGGAAGTTTCTGCTATAGTAAGTCTGCGGCGATAAAATTGTTTTTCTCGATTCAATGATAAACTAGTAAAAACTTAATTATCATATTTGTACCGGTAAATTGGGGAGAAACTAAACTTGCCTGGTGTCCCGCTTTTCCTTAGCTGTTGGTTGCTAAATTTATTCTTTTATACGAAAGAACCATATATGTACATGTTGCTCAAATCAAAAATCTAAATAACACTCTATATTTTTGTATTTCTAAATAATTTAAATTTCCATATTCCTAAAATTTACAATTTCCATATTTGTTAGTTTTCTAAATTTCCAAAATCTTAAATTAAATATATGTATTAAATGTCTGAACTAACTAATTCTTAATACAAAGTCTAAATTTCAAAAATGATGTAAAAACTCTCTAAATATCAGGGTTCTTAAATTTGACGAAATTCTATGTTTATTGTGTGTTATCGTGGTTTATTTGCACGTGAAATATGTAGGTAGTTTCGCCTAAATTAAATAATATCGCATGTGTTTAATTCATTTCATGTGCAGTGAATATATTAAATGAGTGAAAAGTGAAATTAATGGAAAGTGGATCTGAAATAAATTGAAAAAAGGAGAAATGTATTCAAAAAATAATAACGGTACTGCCCACGTATCGTTATACAGGTATTTTCATACCACATGCATTGGTCAATAAATGTGATATGATTTGTTTAAAAACGGTTTTATTTGTTTGTTTTATTTCATTATACATATATGATTTTGCTTTGGTAAGAGTTGTGTGATATGCACTTAAATATGTCTAGACTATACATGGAAATTTGTAGTAAACACATTATTCTGTTCTAAGTTTTCCACTCTTCTTGATAGTTGTTTGTATGTGTGGTATAAAACCGGAAATTGTTTGTATGCCACAAATTTGTGTGTAAGCAGAGTAAATGTACGTATGTTCAACTCAAATGGGGTTCTTATACGCCATATAATCGAGTGCATTTGAGTCGAATACAGAAGAAACCATACGCAATACATGACGAATTATTTATTTGTACATGCCACATTTTAATAGAATGTATCGGTTATGGAAATACATCAAAAAGTAGAAACATAATAATAATTTATGTTTGTATATTATGCTTGTGATTGGAATGGGACATGTACAAGTTTATTGCAACAACAACATTGTTAAATTCCTTGTATTGTTAAATTCCTTGTATAGCATCATTTTAACTTTTATCATCGAGAGGTGCTTTCTTTACATGTAAAGGGTGTTTTTATAGAGTTACACAAGTTTAAATCATAATAAAACAAAGAAATATATTTTTAATATCAATGAAACGAACTTTGTTGGGTAGAAAATTGTATCACATTAATGTTTAAATATGATTTCGGTCATGTAGCCGCCACGGCTGGCGCGTACAAAGCGCAATCTGAAACACCAATTTTCACAAACTGTTCGCCAATAACTCTTCGAATGTTGATTTCTAGGTGTTAAATTGTCTCTGGTTTATCGACGTAGACAAGTGACTTTACATAACCCCCAAAGAAAATAATCCAATGGGGTTAAATCACACGATCTTGGTGGCCAATTAATTGGACCATTAAGCGAAATTATTCTTTCATTAAAAGTTTCTTTGAATAAATCAATTGTAGCGCGCGCTGTGTGGCATGTGGATCCATCCTGTTGGAACCACATGTCAGCAAGATTAATGCCAGCTAATCGAGGTACGAAAAAATGTCTAATCAAGTCCCTATATCGCTCACCATTGACAGTAACATTCTCATCATCATCGTTTTTGAAGACATATGGACCAATGATCCCGCCAGCCCATAAAGCGCCCCAAACAGTAATTTTCGGTGGATGTAATGGTGTTTCGACAAAAGCTTGTGGATTATCCTCACTCAAAATCCGACAATTCTGCTTATTTACGTACCCATTCAACCAAAAATGGGCTTCATCGGAGAACACAATTTTGAATGGAAATTCAACAGCAATATTAATTTGTGCTTCAGCCCATTCGGCGAATTGGCGATGCATACGATGGTCGTTTGGCTTTAATTGCTGCACAAATTGAATCTTGAAAGCTTTTAAGCCAGATCCTTTCGTAAAACCTTCCATAAAGTGGAAGGACACAACCCCAGTTGCTGAAAACGGCGACAAATTGATTGATTTGGATCTTCTTCAATGCTTTCCTGTACAGCGGCTATAGCTTTTTCAGTGCATACTGTTCGGCGTCTCACGGGATGCACATTATCATTAAGAGTAAACGTGGTCCGAAAATGATCTATAGTTATTCGAATTAGCCCCTCTGAAGGACGATTATGTACGCCATAAAATGAACGAAGTGCACGATAAGTTTGACGAAAAGAACCATTATTTTGATAAAAAATTTCAACAATTTGCAAGCGTTGCTCTGATGTAGGTAAATCTCTACATAATGAAATGTCAAACCAAAGTAAACAAAAAGCAGCTATCAGCTGTTAAATGGGTTGTTAAATAAAGCAGTGTTGCCAACTCAAAGTTGTGAACCTATTTAAACAACACCCTTTACAATTTTCAACATTGTTGAAGAATCTTGATAGTTTTTACGAACAATATATATCCATATTCGTTCTACATTTTCTTCATCCATATTCGTTCTACATTTTCTTCATCCATATTCGTTCTACAATTTTCGTTGGTTTTGTGTTGTTCCTAAAGGTCGAATTCTGTATGCATAGTTTTTCATTTTTTTTGCTGTACAATGGCATCGAGCACGATCATGTTGTTTTTGTTTCTCTCTATTAAAACATTTGTAAGTGCTTTTTAGTTGAATAAGACGAGTACGCGTACGAAATACTCACAAGTAAAAATATGCTTGGACATGGATTGGAAACAATTTTGATGAAATCCATTGACAGACTATAAAATTTGAAGTTTGGGATATGAAATTTGAATTTTTAACTGAAATTTGGAATTTGAGGTTTGGAATTTGGAATTTCAAATTTAGAATTAAGAATATGAAATTTGCAATTTGGAATTTTGAATTTTCAATTTAAAATTTGGAATTTACAATGTAAAATTTAATTTGGAAATTTAAAATTTGAAGTTAAAATTTAGAATTTAGAATTTGAAATTTGGAATTTTAGATTTGGGATTTGAAATTTTAATTTTGGAATTTGAAATTTGGAATTTACAATGTGAAATTTAAATTGGGATCTTAAAATTTGGAATTTGAAATTTGAAAATTAAAATTTAAAATTTGGAAATCAAAATTTAAAATTTGAAGTTTAAAATTTGAAGTTTGAAGTTTGAAATTTGGAATTTGAAATTTGGAATTTGAAATTCAAGATTTAAAGCTTAGAATTTGAAATTTAAAATTCAATATTAAAAATTTGAAATTTTTAAATTTGAATTTTGGAATTTGGAATTTGAAATTTAAAAATTAAAATTTAAGATTTAAAATTTAGAACTTGAAATATGAAATTTGGAATTTTGGATTTAGAAATTGGAATTTGAGATTTGAAATATTAAATATGTATCTAGTTTAAAATTTGAAGTTAAAATTTAGAATTTGGAATTTGAAATTTAGAATTTTCCATTTGGGATTTGAAATATAAAATTTCGAATTTTAAATTTTAAATTTGGAATTTGAAATTTAAAATTTGGAATTTAGAGTTTGAAATTTGGAATTTGAAATTTAAGATTTAAAGTTTAAAATTTTAATTTTGAAATTTGAAATGTTAAATTGAAAAATTAAAATTTGAGATTTAATATTTAAAATTTAGAATTTGAAATTTAGAATTTGAAATTTGGGATTTGGAGTTTGGAATTTGATACTATTTGAAATTTTAAGTTTAAAATTTAAAATTTGAAGTTAACCCTTAAATGACACAGTTAATAAAAATCACATAAATGCCACATTGGGGTCTTTTAGACCCCAGCTTAAAAATTGCTCATTATTTCTTGAATTTTTGGATATTTAGCTTGGACAATTTTTTTCAATATAGCTTAAAGTTTACTAAAGAAGACTAAATTATTACATTAATGAAATTTTATTTTAATCATACCAAAAAAAAAAGGTTTGTGAAAAAAATAAGAAAATGGCTTGTTTTACATAAAATAACCGTATTTTTTTAATTTTCAATATTTTTAGCTAAAAATTTAGCGGTGTACTGCTGAGATAGTATCTTTTAAGATAACAATAAGTTCGATACTGAATCTTTAAAAAATGGTATTTATTGTGCAATATGAACGTTGAATTTTTCTTATCGTCGACGATGGCTGACCACGGCTCTAGCCGGCCGCTTAACGTTCTGCTACATACAAAAGCCGTTGACCCAAAGTACCCTCGTCCGTATCTTTCTGGTCTACTTCCATGGCACTCTCTGGAGCACTGCACATCGAAAAGTCTGAATCATTGTCTTTACTGTCCTCAAACACGTTATCTTCTTCTCCTGAAGATGCTTCGTCGATGGGTTCTAGCACTTCTCGGATGGCTCGACTCCGCAAATTATACGCCATCTAATTAGTCATACTATTGTATGTCAAAATCAAAAGAAATATGATAAACTAAACAAATTTTAACAATAAGCGCAGTCTTACTCACGACCAAAACAATAAAACAACACAAAAAATGGCAAAAACAACTTGGGAAAAATTATTTCATATACAATACAAATATTTTCGTTCAATTTTTATCAAATCCGATCACCTAGATGTCTTAGTCATATCACATTTCTCTTGTCTGGTCAAGACCTATTAGTCTGTCTTTGTTTCTTGAAAATCGGATAAGTACCTTTCGAATTACTTTGATTACGGACAGATATCAGCAGCGGGGATATAATACATCTCTCTCGCTTTAGGTCTGCTCAAGTTGAGATGCCTAAAAATTATTCCGATTTTCACAAAAATATACGTATATGACACACTGGGGTCCATTGGACCCCACCGTGATTTTGGACCTTTCTACACAGCTGCTAGCGGTCAACCGGCTTGCGCTGAGTACGCAAACAGGTAGTACAATGTCTCAACTATATAGCAAGGGGTGGACACGAAATGCATTTCCGGCGGAAACATTTAAATATGTACGATTGCAAAATGTCTGGGGTCCAGTGGACCCCATGTGTCATTTAAGGGTTTAAATTTAGAATTTGAAATTTGGAATTTTCGAATTGGGATTTGAAATTTTAATTTTGGAATTTGGAATTTACAATTTGAAATTTAAATTGGGATCATAAAATTTGGAATTTGAAGTTTAAAATATAAATTTTAAAATTTGGAATTTGAAATTTAAAAATTAAAATTTAAGATTTGAAATTTAAAATTTGAAATTTGGAATTTTAAATTAAAAATTTGAAATTTAAAATTTAAAATTTGAAGTTTAAAATTTCAAATTTGGAATTCGGGATCTGGAGTTTGGAATTTGAGATTTGAAGAAATATGTATAAAGTTTAAAATTTAAAATTTGAAGTTAAAATTCAGAATTTGAAATTTGGAATTTTCGATTTGGGATTTGAAATTTCAAATTTAGAATTTGAAATTTGGAATTTGAAATTTAAAATTTGGAATTTAGAGTTTGAAGTTTGGAATTTGAAATTTAAGATTTAAAGATTTTAAGTTTAAAATTTAAAATTTGAAGTTAAAATTTAGAATTTGCAATTTTTAATTTGGGATTTGAAATTTTAATTTTGGAATTTGGAATTTGAAATTTGTAATTTACATTGTGAAATTTAATTTGGAAACTTAAAATTTGGAATTTGAAGTTCAAAATTTGAATTTTAAAATTTGGAATTTGAAATTTAAAAATTAAAATTGAAGATTTAAAATTTGAAATTTAAAATTTAAAATTTGATGTTTGCAATTTGAAATTTGGGATCTGGAGTTTGGAACTTGAGATTTAAAATTTAAAATTTGAAGTTAAAATTTAAAATTTGGAATTTGTGATTTGAAGTTTGGAATTTAAATAGTTTGTTCATAACATTGTTGGTTGGAGCAAGGTTAGTAAATTTTCAGATTTGTAATTCAAAATGATTCTGAATTTTAATTTATATATCTTCTTCTAGAACGGATTTTTTTTAGCAGATTCTGCGTTTAAAATTAAAATTAAGTGTATGAGCCAAATCATATATTTGTGCCAATTGTTTTTCATATATGGTACTAATAAGAATATACTAATGTTAATACTAAAATTATTTAATTTAATAAAACCTGTTATTATTTAATGAGTTGTAGATCTAATTTAAATTATTTTGCAGTGGGATTTGAAGCAGAATACCCATAAGCAATTATTTATTTAAATTTTGATTTTAACGGTAATTTCTAGAGTCAGGGTTTCAGGATTTTTTAGATACTGATTTTAGAATTTTGTTTAAAATATTAGAAATACTAGATATTTAGTATTTAATATTCATAATTTAGAATGAACGAACTGGGTGGTAGTTAGTTTAATTATTGTTACATAAACTTTTAATGTTAATTTATTTGTAGTACATAATGATTAATTTATAAATTTCAGAAAATTAAATTTATACTTAATTAATTTTAGAATAATTATAAAGGATTAATACAGATTTTAAATTTAGGAAATTTTTGAAGAATTTGAAACAGCTTTCCCTGAACTTAAGCAGTAAATGAACTTGAAATTGTGTTGTATTAATGATAGAATACAGAAGAATTAAATAGAGTAAATATATTAAATTAAATAAATTCGGTTGGTTTTATATCGTCTACGGTGGAATTTGATTTGGATAGAGGCGAATTTGATTTGGAAAAGGATGATTGTGTTTTGTAGAAGGTTGAATTTGGAGTGCAAAACCTATATTTATTTAAGAAATGTAAATGGAAGTTTCATGAGAAAAGAAAAAAGTTAAATTAGTATTTTATTAATTTAAATAAATTATGTTTTTTAATTATATTTTATTAATTTTTTAGGTTTCTTATTGTGTATTTATGTAGAAAGTATAAAAGTATCGTAATCAAATTTGGTCGCAAGATCAAAATAACACAACTAATTTCACAATAAGGAGTCTCAAAATAAAGTAAAATTAAATATGTATAATTAAAAAACATAATTTATTTTAATTAATATAATATAAATAGTGAAAAAATCCTCAGTCAATAAAATATGTTTAATATGCATATCAATTTAAAGTAGTATTGATAAAATATAAAAACAAAAATTTCGTAAATCGATTGATTGGTGTACATGTCACCTATCCTGAATATAAACTAATCATTTCGTAAAGCAGGGTATTGGTGTAGTACAAATGGGTATATTTAGAGTAAATCTTAACATACGGCTTCAATCTAATTCGAATTCAGCATTAGACATTTTTTTTTGATCAAATCAGTTTTTGCCATAATTTATTAAAATGGGGTGGGATGGAAATAGTATTGCCTGATGTACATTTTTATTTTTCCCGGGATGGAATCATGGGATAACTTGACACATTTTGATAAGCTGAATGATTAGCCCGAGTTGTATATCCCAATGTGTTAAAATGCTTGAAAAACATTCTATAATGTCACTGTATCCTGTAAAGCACAGTTGTTTTTTTGTAAACCCTAGCGTTTTATTTTAAATAACACTCAAATTTATAATTTCAATTTGAATTAATTTATATTTTATTTTTTAATACAGAGGATTTGAAAGCTAAAGCTCTATAAATAATATACCGCAAATATATTATTTTGTAACTGTTGTATAGTAGCAAGAATATGAATATGAAAAATTGAAAATTGTAAATCTATTTTCCAAACCCTTCCTTTGCGTTTCAGTATAAAATACATATTTATCATCTCGAACCAAAAATATATTTTCTAATATTCAATCACAGTTAAATTTATAGGATCTGGGTACGTGAATTTGTGTATGTGTCTGTGTGTGTGTTTACCAGAAATAAAAATCCTTAAAAATTATATTTGATTTTAAAATTGATTTTTTATTAAAATACAAAAAAAAAAGAAGGATTTTACTTCAAAAGCTCGGTATATACTCAGTTTTGTGTTGTAATGGATTATGCGGTTTAAATTTATATGTACGATAGTACATAAAGCGCTATATACAACAAACACACACACACACTGTACATTTTATTTTTACATAAATATTGAATTTGTATTTTTATACCTTTTTGTGATGTTTTTGATTTTTTTTTTTTTTTTGCGGAAAATTGAAAAATTCGACGAGGCTATATTGAAAGCTTGTAATGGTTTATATCGTTTTGTGTGTGCTTGCGCGATTGCGATGTTTATATGTCACGTTATTTTCGAATAAAATATATAAACACAGCAGCCAATATAGTACCTATGTAGTATGTACATACATTCTGTCGATTTTTGTATCTCAATAATGTTTTGTTTATGATTTAGGTAGCGTATTATTGACACACACGTGTATATGTACACTGATGTTTGGTTTTAAGTAGATTTTCCAATATTGTGTGTTTGTGTATGCGAGAACATGATAATGATACACGCGTCTATTAAAATGAGCAAATTTTAGATGGGATTATGATTCAATTATTATTTTATTTTTGTGATAGGTTTTATTCCGATATTGGTTTTTATCTTTTAATTTAATAACATTGAGTGGTTAAGCTTTTAATTTTGAAAAATTTGTTATATTGGCTGGGATAATATTATTGTAATTTTTTTTGTTAATTCTTCAATATTTTCATAATTGGGTTAATAGATAAGTATCAGAGATAACAAGGTATAAAGAGATAAACTATTGGGAACAATTCGATGGTTTCGTACTGATTGACTGATAAGCCTAGTGTTCAGTCGGGCAACCTACGTTTTACCACTAATTTTTAATAAACTTTCAGCTAGGTCTTGCTTAAAATTTATTAAGCTCATTATGTCTTTCGAACTAACCTGAATTAAATTATTTTTGTATACAATGTAACTAGCACAGGCGGCTAGATCAACAAAGTGCGCAAAAATTCGCAAATTCCATTTTTTTGATTTAATCATAATTCGATATTAACTTAAATATTGATCCAGAAGATCAACACGCCCCATTCCAAAGTTAAATTTGGCTACGATTTCTGGTTGCATAATTTTAACATATTTATTTTGTTATTTATTCCATCGCTCCGCTAGTTGTTGATCCGCAATCCCAACAAAATTTGAAGCTAGATGAACAGCTTTGTTATCATGCCATTTAATAACGGCAATAAGTTCTTCCCTGCTGCAAATTTGCTCCGAAGCTCCACGACCTTTCTTCTGCATCCGTGGTTGAAGCGATTAACCCGAATAGTTCCTGCAGCATTAATATTTTGATTCGACAGGAGTTCAAGAAGTTGATAAGAAGTAAAAATATTATCGAAAAATAGTTGGTGTCCTTTCTTTAGCCGATGTTTTGCAAAATGATTGACAATACTAGCTCCTAATTCTAAAGTTGCCCGATCAAAAAATGGTATTTCTGTATCCTTCCCTTGACAAAGTATGAACTCGTACGAAATGTTGAACACCCCAAGGATAAGGTTTGCCTTTCAGGTATTGCTTTATATTTACACGTCCCTTAAACGGTATCATCTGTTCGTCGACACTCACAACTTCTTCAATATGCATTTTGGTGCATCTTCTACGAACACTTTCGATGAGTGGTCTCATTTTATAAAATTTATCGGGGCAACTTTTGGGTATACAATTATTATTTAGCATGTGAAAATTACTTCTCAATTGAGAAAATCGGTTTATTGGCATTGCTTTGGATACTGATTGAATATCTAACTGGTGGCTCCAATGCAAACGTATAGTTGTGGTAATCGCAAGACACACATTTGCATATGAAACCCCACAAAATTAATCATCTCCTCGGTAGCTATTTGTTGGTTTGAATGACATCTTGCCTTCTTGCAGAGCGTAGATATTGATAAAATTAGCCATTTGCTCAAATAGTTCAATAGGAATGTATTTTAGAAAAATCTCGCATGGAGTACCAATTTCAATTTCATCATTGTGGTCCGACATTTCACTAAAAATTCGATTAGGCGGTTGGAAACGTTAATGTCGCCATTGATTATCCTATGTTTTTTTATACAAAGGCTAATTATCGAAATATTCACTATTATTATCTACTATGGTACTTTGACATCTATTGGATAGTTGATGGATGCAATCGTGATAGGAACTTGGTTGTTTGGAGGCAAAATTACCGAGCCATTTTCAGACATCTTCAATTTTCGAGAACCGCTGGTCAATCAAATAAATCTGCATCGTTCTAAACAAATAGTAGTCTGAAGGCATGCGGGAGAACTTCCCAGTCCAAGTTGCGGATCACTTCCAGGGTTGCTTTTGCTGTGTGTCGACGGCCGTTTTCATGACGCAACATGAAAGATCGTGTTTGGATCGTTTTTCTTCCAGAGCATCACTTAATTTGATCAACTGGGCCTGGTTACGTTCAGCTGTAACAGTTTGACCAGGTTCCAGAAGCTCGTAGTAAATGACTCCTTTCAAATCCCACCAGACACAAAGTAACAAGTAAGCTGTCCTGGATCAACCCACGCTTTTTTGCATTTTGGATTATCGTACAAAATCGACTTTTCATCACCCGTAATGACTTTGTGCAAAAAATTCTCTCTTTTGCACCGAGTAAGCAAATTCAAACAAAGACTCTGCAATTTTTGTGAACCCATTTTCCTTCCTTACGGACCTTTCCCATTGCATGCAATCGAAGTGATATTGCTTGGTGAGTGCCTCCTAACTTTTCTGCAAGCTCTTTTTGAGTTTGATGTGGATTTTCATCCAGTAAAACTTTAAGTTCTTCGTCTTCAAATTGTTTTACTGCACCTGAACGTGGATCGTCCTCAATTTTGCAAACCACTTTTTTACTGTTGAATGACTCACAGAATATTCACCCAAAGACGAATTAATTAATTCTATAGCTTAAGCAGCATTTTTTTTTTATTTTAAAACAGAACAGAAGGCAATGACGTAAATATTGCTTATCGACATCCACCTCTTAAAATTGTTGCTCACGGAATTGCTTCTCAATTTGATACTTTTTATTGCAGTCAGACTACAGCAGATACAAGTATTTCTTGACTGAGAAGAGTTTTTGTTTCATTTGCCCATCCAGCACAGTATATGTTTATCTTCCTTTAATTTTACTCTCAGTCTATTCAGTCAAGTGGAATAGCCTTGGATTATTTTTATACAGGGTGGGCCAATGAAATGTGTACTTATTTATTCAATGTGTTTTTCTAAAAAAATATTGAAGATATTAGCCAACGATTACAATACAGAAAATAGCTCAATTCTAGATCAACTTCCTATCCCGCGGTTTATGATTATACGCGGCCAAAATTTTTATAATATCGTCGTAATGGTCTTTAAAAAGAAACAAAATATGTCAATGTAACCCCGACGGCTTAATATACAGCCAATACATACGCTGTATTTTTTATTTATTTACATTTTTTCATTTCAAAAATCTTTATTAATAATTATATGTAGATATTTGTACAGTATTGTTTTGACATTTTTTTTTCTTTTCTACAGTAACCTTTAGGTTTTATATAGATTTGTGTTTGATATAATAGTTTTAATATAAATGCACTGCGGCAACTTGGTAGTGAGGATTGATATCCCCCGTATTTTTTTTTTTTTTTTTTGTTTATTTTTATTTTTTTTTTTTATTTATTTACAATTTTTGAAGTATATTTATAGCCTTGATATTGTCAAAATTCTTTAATTTAATGATCTTTAATAAAACTCTAAATCCATAGAAAAACGAAAACAAAAACGTTTAATCTTTTCACAATAATTTATAAATTTTGCTTTATATTGAAAATTCTAAAATCTTCCGGAAATTGATCAAATCTTTAAATAAATGGGGCCTCAATTTTTTCTGTACCAAATATGTTTTACTGACCGAAACTATTAAAATTCAATTTTCTAAACTAATCAATCATTTTTCTGAAAATAATTCTTTATGGTAAATTCGCATAAGTTCCAGAAGATGTTATCTAATGTCAATCAAAAATTTGGAAACCGCGAAAAAATGAACGCTTAAACGGAATAATGAATACTATTTCAATTATGCATGCTGAATTACATCAAAATCGGATATAAAATGTCCAAGTTCCTTTCTAATTGGTCATATAACAGAACTTTATCTAAAAATAATCCCATTTTCATCTTAAATGCTTAATTTCATCAAAATCGGATAAAAAATGGCCAAGTTCCTTCCTAATTGGCCATACTCTAGAATTTCGTTCTAAAATCATTTTAGAATACATCATAATCAGTGTTTAAATTCAAATTTCGTTCCTTGCTTTACTCTCTTTTTGCGAAAGGAGAGAACAAATATTTTGTTTTGTTTCTTTCCTTTGGAACGAAATTCAACAAAATTAAATATATCTTTTCTCCTATCCTTTGTGTTTTATATGAGGAGAGATATTTTACGTTTTTCGATTTCGTTTTCGGGGAAAGAAACAACAAAAATATTTTTTGTTTTCTTTCACAAAGAGAGAAATAAAAGGTAAAAGAAGGGAACGAAAAAATGAATTTAAACACTGATCATAATATCTCAAATATGTAATGCGAACCCCTATATAACGTTAAGTCCGCTAAGTGCGATCAAATCTCAATAACTTGGGGTTTCCCAATTAAATGATCAATAACTTTCATTCAGTTACGAACTCTTAGAAGGAATTGTACAATATTCATGAAATGTTGGTTTCAGTTTAAGATAATTTCATTAAACGATGGAATCTTTTGACCGATTTTGTTTTGTAAGTTGGAGGTCAACTATACATATATGTATATTCAAACAACAACGATCATAAAATAATTTGTTAAAATTATAACAAAATCTATAACTGTTAACAGTTATCATAGACAGTGGCCTACCTCTCAGACCTGTTAATATTTTCGGATTTGTACTATGATTAATTCCGGAATTATTCGCTGGCATTTTATTTTATGCCTAATTTCAGAAATTTGCGTTAAATGTTCAATTGGTTCATTTTTTTTACCACAAGTCGCATCATGATATCCTCCACAAAGAGTTATTGTATTCCAGCAATTTAGGGTAAAAAATATCGGGGGCAAATTATGTCCTTGCTGAATCCTGTAGTATGTTGTAAAATTACTGTTAGCTTGTTCACATCCCACAACGCAACATTGTGGTTCCATTACTGCTCGATTTTGACTATACATCCAACTAGGATTACTCGGGGTTCAGTCCACTTGTCAAAGTATTGCGTTAATTTTAACACTAAGGTTTTCAACCCGGTCGCAAATAGTACACGTAGGCGAGAAATTGTGAACTATTATGGAACATTTTGTTTTTGCATTTATTTTTAAGGCTATATAATTCATATAATACTTCATAGATGATTCTTGAAGTAAAACATTCAGATTAAAATATTTTCTAACATACCCGAAATTGTGTCGATAACATCCATCTCATTTTCGTTCTTTTCAGATGATAATGAATTTATTTCAGTATTCCGATTTATATTCGGCATTCTGTCCGTCGCTCCAAGCAAACGAATACCCGAATCGTATTCACACTTGAACAAGTTTGAAAATGGAGTCAATATTTTATTGGTGTTAAACTAATGTACCCATGGTATGCACGAGCAATCTAATTAGTAAAGACGGTGAATCAAAACGTACAGCCATTTTGAGTTCTTATACGGTGATTTTATAGAAAATACAAGTGACAACAACTTGCCTCATTAACTAAATGTCTGAATTTCTAAAAGTTACCTCTGTTTTTTGCATGCTCAGATTCGTCTGGTTTTTTAGGTTGAAACTACTCAACCGTTATTTAAGCCAACCCTCAATTCATATGTTTAATAAAATTATTTAATGTCTAGCAGCCATACATCACAAATACATCATATAAGTTCACCCTTTAAATTTCACCAAAATAATTGTTCGTCTGAACATTTCGAAATTTGTAATATGTAATACTAAAAATATGTACATATTTGCAGACTAAAGTTTTTCTTTGTGTACTATCACTTTGCAAATATTTACTTAGCAATTACATTGCCGCCTTGGTGCTTACTTTAAGCTTCGGAAGTCACGAGTTCGATTCCGGCGGGTGATGAAAAAATCACGGCTGGTTAATGTAGGATCAATGAATTAATCATTTATTATCTGTTTAAAAAAAACTTGATTACAAAACGGCCAAATCTCTCTAAGGGATGTAGCGCCAGCGAAAAAAAACATAATGGAACGATTTACCTATATTTTAAACTTGCAAAATATTAGCACTTTTCACTTATCACTTGACATTTTATTATTTCTGTGCAAAGTTAAAAAGAAATTGAAAGCAAAGTGAAAAGTGTTTTTGTGGAATAGGGCCCAGCCATCTCTCAGGCTATAGCCTTGTCTTGACGAAATAATTAATTAGAGCATAATTTGATTTAGCAGTGTATATATATTATACAGCTAATGTAAAATACGAACATAATTTAACCATTTTTAGTACATTTTAGTAGTATAATTAATTATCCTAAATACCCATAATTAATTGGAACATACTTCTACCTCTCGGAAAATAAGGGTGGATCGCTTCGATCAGTTTGTCAAAAATTTTAAAAAATGTTGTTTTCTGTTTTCTATTGTGTATGTGCGTGTTTATTTTATTTTGCAGGCTCAAACATTCCCTGATTAGAAATAAATAAAACTCTTCTGTTTCATCTTTTCTTGATTTTTTGGATTGTTAATTTTTTTTCAAATACAAATTAGGAAGCTTTACAAATTCGCTTCAGTGCTAAAAGTAAATAACATTCATTGACGCCTATTTCAAAATTTGACGTCTAATAATAATAACAAAATAACTAGTTTGCGCATTTGACGAAAGGTAGGAGGGTAGTAGTTTACTTTTACCGTCAAGACGATAACTCCGAATTATGATCATAAAATTAATTTTTAGAACTATAATTAATTTTGCCGTCAAGACAAGGCTTATAATATTTTTTAATTCTATACTAACAATTAACTAATTACAGAATATCATCTTTTCAACAAATGATTTAAATAGAATATACATAATTGTAAGATTTTGATTTAGTTAATATAAGCTGCGTTTTTCTATTAGATTGCTGCTCGAGATCGCGATAAATATCGGGAAAAATACTGGAAATTTTTTTCTATTTTTTTAGTACAGAATTTTTACGGGATCGGTATAAAATATTGCATTACAATATCTTGCAGTAACAAAATCTTGCTTTTTTTTATTAATCTTGCAACATCAAAATCTTACATTATAAAATCTTGCAATTACAAAATCTTGCATACAAAATCTTTTAAATATTTTTTTTGTTAGGCTTTATTAAATAAATGTTAAAAGCAGTTTTATAGTTTATAATCGCTAATTATTTCAATTCATATAATTTACAGTTAATTTCAGAAAACAAAATGCATATAATCAATTTAAATTTTTTTTTTTAAATATCAAATGTTTGTAAAAATATCTTAATTAAGAATTGTGTTTTGCGCAATTCTCTTAAGAAAGTCAGTTACCATAACTTCCTCTGTTCCGTATAATTTTTTTTATTCTTTTGTATTTTATGATGATCTGTTTTTTTTTCGGTAGTTGTTCACCATTTCGAATTTTCTCTACACGATGTTTGGCCACAATTAATTCGTTCGATAGATCTTTAATCAATTTATATAAGCCTGAATGGCGTTTTTCAACAACCACTTTTAATCTCCAGTGCCATGCCTCGACACTATTTTGGGTCCGCGGAAAACACTCCGTACCTGTTTCTGCGTTCCCAACTGTCCAAAATTTGGGATTATATTTGGGGCGCACATTCAAATCACCAATATAATTCTTTTTGAACCAGCTCCCTATCTTTTTTAAATAGTTATCCTCAAACGTGCTGCTTAAACTCAAATAGTAATTGGCGACTTCGTCTGATGGTACGAATGAGAAACTCTTAATCATCCAGATTTTTAAAGAGATTTCTTCTGAATTCCCATATTTTGCGACTAATCTATATTTTTAGACCTTCCGCCAAATTATTTGTCCAAAATGAAACTGGCAGCCTTTGAAAGTTGATTGAGGGAAAAAACTTTGGCGGACGAAACAATAGCCTTTTCAAAATCGCATAATATTCTTTCTGGATTAAGACTCAATTCGTATTGAAGGCAAATTTTCCTCAATTCGAAAAATAATTGATCGTAGCACTTTCTGGATTTTTGCTCATACAAAAAACCAGTGGTACTATCTCCCCTTCAACGTTTCCATGTATATAAAACAGTAGTCGCATTATGGAAGGAACTACATCGAACGTTCCGTCCATAATCCAACAATTGCATTCTGCAAGAAGGGTTAAAGAGAATTTAGTACCGGGTAAAATAATTTTTTCTCCCTCGCAACAATCTTCAGACAGAACGAATAACTCTCCTTCCATGTAGCGTATTTCTTCATGTATATTAATTGCCACCAAACTGTTTGGCTCCTTTGTTGTCTTATGGGCACGCGCACGATGGATCTTATTTTTTTGAGATTCTTTGTTTTGTAAGTAAATCCGCGAAATGCTAGGTGTATTTACAACTGAGTCAGTAATAGTACGAGATGGCGGAATATCGCAATTTTTAGCTGTGGTTTTCAAAATATGGTTAGTTTCACAAATAGTTTTTTCGTGCGTTATAGGTGCATGGGAATGCACAGATGATGCCTTAATAATTTCGTGTTTTTCATTTATTAAACGTGTTACTACACGCGCATTGCATGAACATTTCTTCTGCTGGCTACCCATCCAATTGTATGATTTTTTAGTTTTACGGGCTAGGTGGAAGCCAAATCCGTCAATGATTAATTTGTATTTTCCTTTATTGGAAACCACTGTAGAAATACTCATATTCATTTCTATAAAAAATATTATTATGTAATTTTAATATGCATTATTCAAAATTATCATAAACCGTACTTACTTGTATATTAACAGAGCAATTTTTGTTTGTTAATATATTTTATTTTGTTTCTGTTACTTTTAGTGCAGTGGCAATTATCGCAATACAGTAGAATTGAATCACCACTGATTTGTAATCTTGCATTACAAAATCTTGCATAACAATTTCCCGTACATTTATATAATCGCGCGCGCGATTCTAAAAATGTACGAGAAAATGTTATGCAAGATTTTGTAATGCAAGATTTTATAATGCAAGATTTTGTAATGCAGGATTTTGTAATGCAAGATTTTGTAATTGCAAGATTTTGTAATTGCAAGATATTGTAATGCTAGATTTTGTATGCAAGATTTTGTGTTGCAAGATTGTGTAATGCAAGATTTCATACCCAACCCAATTTTTACCTCAATAATTGTAGACAATTTGAAAATCGTTTTTTGTTTTGTTTAAAGAGTTGAAGTCGTCCACAGTTCCCCACTTAATGCGTGCTGGAAACCCTTAGAATGAACTACAAGGTCAAATTTTAGAAATGGCACATTCAATCGATGAAGACTGATATGATGATCAATGATTTGGACGAACTGCTTTTAAAGTAACAGAATTGACGATAACTCACAATGGTAACGAAAATGACTCAGAAGATTTTAGTTAGCCAACCAAAAAATTATTTTTAAAACCTCACAAAAAGGGTTGGAATTTGAGAGAAGTTGGAGTCGTGTATCATTGATAAGGCCTTTTAATGGAAAGAAGTGCGCAATTTAAAAGATAATTAGATGCTTATCTTGCTCCATGTCAAGAAATTTTCTAAAACTTGCAAAAGGAATGCCGTCAATCACTCATAACAGATTTTCACAAAACATCCTAAATCATTCGAGTAAGTTTCTAGTGAGAACGGTGTACATCCAGCCTGTGGTCAGCGGCGAGATAGAATATAATCAGACTCAGATGAATAATTTGCATTAATGATTTTTACTTTTATTATTATCACTTTTATGAAAGAACTTCTCTTTTATATCTTTACATAATGATTTGTTGTCAAGATTTTTTGACATTTGGAAAATAAATAGAAATGAACTACTAGATATGTACTAAAAAATTTCCCTCTTTCGTCAGTTCATCATTTATTTTCAAATTTCAGGAACTCTATTCCTGATTTACTATGTTGTGTCCTACATGAAACCATAGAATTGTTGCGAACTTGTAAATATAAATTTTATTATAAATTTATATTTATGATTTAAGTCAATGAATTACTTTATGTAGCTTAACATTAAATCTATCACATTTAATGATTATATATTGAAATAATTTCAACTGGACTGAAAAAATTGAAAAAAGTTTATCGCGATCTCGAGCAGCAATCTATAGAAAAACGCAGCTATAGTTCTAATTTTAACCTTGGTGAGGAGACAAATTGCTAGAATTTTTTTAAGAATTTTAAAAATAAATACGCAAAACAGTTTAGTCCTCATAGAAAAAAATTTACTTTATGTTAGAACCGCCTTTAGTTCTATGTTGTCAACTTCATTCTTTTTAAAATAAATATTAATACTTCTAATAAATTTGAATAACTCTCGCTTGTATATTTTATAATAAAACCAATTTTTTTTGTCTCTTTCCAGTACCACCACAGCCACCAAAAATATTTAATGATCTTAGTGAACCTATTATATCACGTGCAGGTCCATATGAAGAGGGTGGTGATTTACATTTACAATGTGTAGTTATGGGAGGTAAGTTTGAACAATATATCATTTTCATTTTTATCTAGATATATAGATTCTCATGTACCATATACGACGTATAATTTATATGATACTTATGCATATATTCTCCAAAAATCCTGATGATAAAATAGATAAGCATCCACCTATATATTAAATAAAAAAATAAAAATGAGATTATAGGACCAACAAATTTTTTGCTATGTACATACTTTAAAAAGTTGGTACTTGATGGAAGTAGCTACATAATTTTTATGGAATTTTTTTTTTCTTTGCTCCTATTTACTTGATTTATTATTATTACTCCGTACTCTCATATACATATATTATATAAAAGATACACTCTGGTAATAAAAATTATGCTTGCAAGTGAAAATAAATGTGAAAAGTAATTTTCTGGTTGTGGTGTGGCAAATATAATACAGCAACAATCTTCAGTGAAATAAAAAATATTTAAATAAAAATTTATTTCTTTTGGTGGTCATTACACACATAAAACCAAAAATGTAACTTATATTTTATTTGTTAAAACATAAATTGAAATACTAACATAATAATTTAAAATAAAAAACTTTTTTTTATGTTTGTGCAGTTAAAACCTTTTTCCTTTCTGAGCCTTCTTTCCATCGTAACTTTTATAATTGCTCCTTATTTTTAAATAATCTCAGGGAAGTGAATAGCAACTCTGTAATTGTCTCCCCTCTTTTTAAAACTCAAACTACTAATGGTCCATCTTGTTTTTAGGTATTTTTTTGGTATTCTTTTTGACCAGTTTTTCTAACTTTCTAAGTTCAACGTTGTTTTGAACTAGACATCAACTAGACTGTTTAAAAGTTAAAAAAAATATGTATGCAGACTATTACGAAAACCTAGTATATTTTTGTCATTAAAATATCAACAAAATAAAAATAAATCGAGCCGTAGATTTAGCGAAAGTGTAATGAGACGGAAAATTAAAAAAAAAAAATTGTGAAAGCTTTATAGGTACTTGTTTTACAAATAATGTAGAAACTTTTTGTTTTATTTAAATTGAGCTTTAAAGCTACTTTATTTGTTGTTGTTTTTTTGTAAAGATAAATTTCATTAAAATTCTTATTTTACCATCCCATATCGTCGTCGAGAAGGTTGGGTAATTTATATTTGTTTATTAAACCCCATATAAATGTACATTAATATAAATAATTGAGTTAATTAAAAGTTTTGATGAGATTTTTTTTTTTTTTTTGCTAGTGAGTACGCTATAAATTTTTTGTGTGCTTTTAACGAAATTAACTGCTTTTAACATTAAATCTGCGTTTTAAATTTATTAACTTTTTTCGCTGTTTTATCGTGTGTGCACAAGTTTTTATTGTGCTCTTCACCTTTTGTTAAAAAATTAATTAACTGAACTTCAAGTGTTTTTTTAATGTCATTTAACTGTGCATAATATGAAAATCTGAAAAAAAAAAATTTAAGAGGTTACATAGCTATGTAAATTTGTCTAGATATACATAGTTCTCCGCTATAACAAGCAAGTAATGAGCAATAAACTATTAATATTATTTGGTTGTTGTTTATAGTCAGTCGTGAAAATTTTAAACGGAAAAGCACTTTGCCGCTCGTCTTAGAGGAAAGTGTGCCTCAAAGTATTTAGTTTATCGCGTTTAGCGATATGTGTGAAGTTAGCCCGAAAAAAACCTTTCATCATGATAAATGCTTTTTCAGAATGTGTCCTCGCTTAATAATGAATATAAATTAATTGTCAGCCCCAAAAACTCACAAAATTAACAAAATGAATTTTTCATCCCGAAAATTTTATGTTTTTGATTGCTAATATACCAATTTCTAGTTATTCATGATAAATTATATAATTATTAACAAATATTAAATATAAACGTATGTTAAGTATGAGATTGACAGATTGTGTATGGCAGATGTTAGATAGAACCCTTACCTTATAAAAATGACAACCCTTATTCAACGCAATGGATTTAAAGATGTTTTATCGAGCTACATTGATATATGGCTTTTAATATCAAAAATGTCCAAGGTTAAATCTTCCTTATCCAGAATATTTTATTGAAATATTATTTGTTGAGATATTCTGGAAAATGGGGATGTCCATTCGAATTCTAATATTAAATCTCCATTAACCAGAAACGAAAATTTAAATTCTGGAAAATGAAGATTAAATCTTCCTTATCCAGAATATTTTGTTGAAATATTTTTTGTTTAAATATTCTGGAAAATGGGGATGTCCATTCTAATTGTAATATTAAATCTCAATTAACCAGAAACGAAAATTTAAATCCAGGAAAATGAAGACTAATCTTCCTTATCCAGAATATTTTGTTGAAATATTTTTTGATGAAATATTCTGGAAAATGGGGATGTCCATTCGAATTCTAAAATTAAATCTTCATTAACCAGAAACGAAAATTTAATTTCTGGAAAATGAATATTAAATCTTCCTTATCCAGAATATTTTGTTGAAATATTCTGGAAAATGGGGATGTCCATTCGAATTCTAATATTAAATCTCCATTAACCAAAAACGAAAATTTAAATTCTGGAAAATGAAGATTAATTCTTCCTTATCCAGAATATTTTGTTGAAATATTTTTTGATGAAATATTCTGGAAAATGGCGATGTCCATTCGAATTCTAATATTAAATTTCCATTAACCAGAAACGAAAATTTAAATTCTGGAAAATGAAGATTAAATCTTCCTTATCCAGAATATTTTGTTGAAATATTTTTTGTTTAAATATTCTGGAAAATGGGGATGTCCATTCTAATTGTAATATTAAATCTCAATTAACCAGAAACGAAAATTTAAATCCAGGAAAATGAAGACTAATCTTCCTTATCCAGAATATTTTGTTGAAATATTTTTTGTTGAAATATTCTGGAAAATGGGGATGTCCATTCTAATTCTAAAATTAAATCCCCATTAACCAGAAACGAAAATTTAAATTCTGGAAAATGAAGATTAAATCTTTCGTGTCCAGAATATTTTGTTGAAATATTCTGGAAAATTTCTAATCTGGAAAATTCATTCGAATTCTAATATTAAATCTCCATTAACCAAAATCGAAAATTTAAATTCTGGGAAATGAAGATTAAATCTTCCTTATCCAGAATATTTCAGAAACGAAAATTTAAATTCTGGAAAATGAAGATTAAATCTTCCGTGTCCAGAATAATTTGTTGAAATATTTTTTGTTGAAATATTCTGGAAAATGAAAAATTTCATTTTAATTGTAGAGTGATGAGGAACCCTCAAAACTATGTGGTGCGTAATATTTTAAATTAAAAATTGTATTTATTTGATTTGGTACTATTATTAATGCATAATTAAATATATGAGCTGTTTATTTTGAAAGTGGAATAAGTCAAATTTTTCAAAAAATCAAGTTATTGATAACAATAGATACATGACAGTATAATCTTCCTAGCGGTAAATAATTTATTGTCAAAACAAAAAAAATGAGTCCCTACCACTTGTGCAAAAAATAAGAAAATTCAAAATCCCATATGTTATTTCATTTATTGTTTTTCTTTTCTTTCATTATCTCGTTTCAACAAAGCATTGACTTAGTCCACTTTCAAAATAAACGGCTCATATTATTAATAATTGCATTATATGTATGTACTTATGTATAAAATTAAAAATGGTCATATAAATTTTTCAGTTTTAAATTATAGTTTTGGAATTATTTTAAATTAATTTTTTTGGTTTGTGTCAGAATAATTTTTGGGCTGACAGTTATACATATAATTATCATGATAGTTTCAACTGACGTGATAGACTTTCTTTTGGGCTGACTTTGCAAATAGTGTCGTGATTCATATAATTTTTTGGGCTGACACAAATCTCATGAAAATACAGATTAAGTGTTGCCATAGCAATCGGTGGGGTTAATTTTTGGGTCAACTTCATATACATTTTGTATTTCGCATGCCAAATTTCTCTAAAATTGGTTAAGGAATACCCAAGTTACATCCTAGGTGGCCAAATTCCAGAACTTCATCCAAAAATCATTTTATCAAAAATAATTTTGAATTATACAAACAATTTCGATTAAGGGCTCTAACGCCTAAAGCCACCGGCTGATTACACCAACCAGGTTTTCTTGTTTGATGTCACCCAAATAGCGTATCCCTGAGAGCTTAGTATGAATAAATGAAACCGATTTTCCTCTTAAAGGCCCACAGTCTATATAAGTAAATTTTAATATCAACGCCAATTTGATTTTAAATTGACTATCTACGAGTAATCAAAGCATTATAGCTGATTTACATTCAACGACATCCGACGTCTGCAAAAAAGATGAAACACAACATAGGAAAAACTACAAAGAGAAAAAATAATCATCTGCTTAAAAAGTCAATTGAAACCCGAGAAACAAACCCAAAAGTCGTCGTCTGCTTTTTTTGCAGATGTCGAGTTTCATCTTTTTTCTGTAAAATCGTCGATGCGTGAATAAATAACTATAATAAGGTTACATAAACAAGAAAATCAATCATTTGTATTAGTTTATGACATTTTTTGTTTAAATTTATTTTTTAATGTGTAAAGAAAACGATTTTTTGATTTGACATCTGCATCTGCAAAAATCTTTGAATGTAAATCAGTCTTAACTCGTAGATAGTCACCTTCAAAACAAAAACAGAAAACGAACAGAAAGTTTCAAATTATAAATTTCTCATTTATTATTTATTTAAGCTTTTTGATTAGAGTTTGTTTGACTTTTTATTTTTGATATCACTCTTCGGTTTGCTTATTTATGAATTCGCTTATTAATAATAAATAAATACTTTGAAAATCACTCAACAAAATGTTTAATTATGTATAAATAAGATTAAAGTGCTTGAGACAATTAACAACTATGTTGTTTAAACATTGTTCTAATTTATTAAAAATAAAAAATATAAATATTGCTTTAATCTTTATTTTTTTTTACAAATTTTACCTAACTTGAATTGATTATCTAAAATATCAAACGTATTTTATTTATATTATAATTAAATTTATAATAAAATATATTTAGTGTAATTTATTTATTTTGTAAACAATATTTTTATTTTATTTAATCAATAGAATGTGTCTTCCATTTATATTTATTATTTTATTTTTATTTATCCAACCCATAAATGTCATCCTCGTTGCTAAATAAAACAGATCACATGGCATACAAGCTAATAATTCAAAATAAATTATTAAACATCCTTTTTATACTCATATATTACATATCAAGTATATCCATAGATTGTGGAATGGTAATCTAATATGTATACATAGTGGTTGTTTATATGATAACAATATACAGGTGAAGCTTCAGGGAATATAATATATAATATATTAAGGCTACACCAATAGTTTACCAATCGATTTGTAAATAAATGTATCATAAAACAAAATATTTATTATTTTTAAAGCCTACACAAATTCAATGATACAATGAAAAGTGGTTTATATTGTTAAAGTATCAGAGTTCATTAAAGACTCGATATACTGTTGTAAGACTCGATATACTGTTGGTGGAGTCATGTGCAAGAGGTAAATAGCTTTACCAGTCGAGAAAACCATTGTTTGTAGCAACCATCTTTCGTGTTTTGAATACATTTTTAGTACTTTCAATTTATTTTTTTTTGTTTGCATCAGTTTTTTATCTTATAGATTTTATCTTAAAAAAGCTGCATTGATGTGTAAAAAAAAATTCAAATAACTATATACATTTTGTAAAGCATACATGTACAAAAATAAGCATAGGTACAGCTTTTACTATTGTACATATTTTATACGAACAAAATACAAAACACAAATTTATTCAAATTTAACATTATTATTTGGTTGCAATTTTAATGTTGCATAATGCATGATGCTTGTACACTAGCATAGTGGTGGAGTTTGTAAAAAAATATTTTATGTTTTTAGCGGATTTTTATGTTTTTGAATATTAAAATAAATAATTGTTTTAAATATGTATAGTAAAAAACATACGAGTAACGGTAGCAGTGAATTGCAAGCTTAATGAAATTAATTAAATTTGAATGAAATAGTGACACATCAAATCCAATCCTGGAAAATTTTTATAATGTGGTTTATCTTCGGTGAAAGGCATATAAATTAAAAACTAAAAAATTTGTATTTAGTTACTGAGAATTTTGACATTGAAAATGGTTTCTGCAGTTGGATTATTATTTAAAATTTTTAGATCTTTTTTAACCCTAATCAGCATGGGTGGAGTCTCGCAGACTCATTTTAATTTATTACCTAAAAATTAATCAAAAAATAATTTTGTTTAAATAATGTATTCTAATAAATATTATTTAAATTCTAGGATGACCTAACTAAAATCTTTTCCAAAAACTAAACATAAAAGCATGCGATGACTTTAGACTTAATATGTAATTTCAATATAAATGAAGGAAAAACATCTTTTATGCGAAAAAGTTCAGAATTTTAGATTTTTTTGTACAGATTACTGGTAGAATAAAAATTCAATGCCAAGGTGTATCTATCATTTTGGATATACATATACTCCAATCAGAGGCGGCTGATCCATTAATGCAACGCATTCACTGCATGCATAGAGAAATCCAAATTTTTCAATAGAAAAGTTTCATCATCAACTTTTTGAGCGAACCATAACCCTCTTCTTTTTAACTCTTCAGTTCTCTACCAATTTGTAGGCAACCTAAATTTTCGTTTTATTTCCATTCATGGCCTCGTCACAAGCAAAACGTGTAAGTATGGTCGCTGTTTAAATGCAGAAAAAGCTATTTTAATTGAGCATACAAGTGACCCAAGTAGCAATTTTTGGTTTTAAATAGGTTTTAGAATCGATCCGAAACTTTGGGTTCAAAACCAAAAAGTTTGTTGTTTCAGATACCGTTTTGACACAGTACAAAACCGTTGCGGCACCTTCTCGGACTCGTTTTAGATATTATTTCCATTGGTTATTGTATGACCAATATACCAGATTGAATAATTTTTTTTAGTTGCGAGTTGTCCACCGGCGGATGACTGTATTTTTCAGCATGGTATAACGATGGCCATTGGCTGCTTCTTAAAGTTAAGTACGATATACTACGTAGTACTCCGGTAGGAAAGAGACAAAATTGGCGATAAAAATCATAAAAGCTCTAATAATCATGTTTTCCAACAAACTTTTCACTAGACGTTCGACTAATGGAGAGCTCGTATTTCTTACTGATTTGCATAAAAACCTTAAAATTTCTAAAAATTTATTAACGGATGACGTACATAATTGATATTAAATGCTTAGCGTATTTGGTATATTTAGAATGTAGCCAATACTTCTTGGCTTGCCTCTAATCAATTGTTTTAGATGATGGCGCCCTATAAGAGGGCTTCATCTAAAGACAATGTGGTACATTTTACATTTTAAATTTTAAATTTTAATTTTTAAATTTTTAATTTTTAATTTTTAATTTTTAATTTTTAATTTTTAATTTATAATTTTTAATTTTTAATTTTTTAATTTTAAGTTTTAATTTTTAAGGTTTAATTTTTAATTCTTAATTTTTAAATTTTTAAAGTTTTAAATTTTAAATTTTTAAGTTTTAATTTTTAAATTTTAACATCTAAATTTAAAATTTTAACGTTCAAATTTTTAATTTTTAATTGCTAATTGATAACCGTTAATTGTTAATTATTAATTATTAGTTATTAATTATTAATTGATAATTGGTTATTTTAAATTTAAATTTTTTAATTCTTAATTTTTAATTTTTAAATTTTTAAATTTTTAATGTTTAAGTTTTAATTTTTAAATTCTAAATTTTAATATGTAAATTTTAAATGTTAACATTTAAATTTTTAATTTTTAATTTTAAATTCTTAATTATTAATTATTAATTGTTAATTCATTATTTTTAATTTTTCATTTCAAATTTTACATTTTTAAGATTTTGATTTTAAATTTTAAATTTTAAATGTTGCATTCTACATTTTACATTTTAAATTTTAATTTTTTCATTTTTAATTTTTTAATTTTTACAGTTTAAATTTTTAAGCTTTAATTTTTAAATTTTAACATTTAAATTTAAAATTTTAACATTTAAATTTTAAATTTTTAATTGTTAACTGTAAATTATTAATTATTAGTTATTAATTATTAATTAATAATTGGTTATTTAAATTTTTAATTTTTTAATTTTTAATTCTAAATTTTTAATTTTTAAATTTTTAAATTTTTAATTTTTAAGTTTTAATTCTTAAATTCTAAATTTTAATATTTAAATTTGAAATTTTAATATTTAAATTTGAAATTTTATCATTTAAATTTTTAATTTTTAATTTATAATTTTTAAGTTTTAATTGTTAATCGTTAATTGGTTATTTTTAATTTTTCATTTTAAATTTTAAATTTTACATTTTTTAGATTTAAATTTTTTATTATGTACATATTATAAATTTTAATTTTTAATTTTTTAATTTTAAATTTTAAATTTTAAATTTTAAATTTTACATTTTACATTTTACATTTTACATTTTTATGATTTAAATTTTAAATTATATATTAAAAATTTTAAATTTTAATTTTAAAATTTTAAATTTTAAATTTTACATTCGATATTCTACATTTTACATTCTACATTCTACATTTTACATTTTACATTTTGAAATTTAAATTTTAATTTTTTAATTGTTAATTTTTAATTTTTACATTTTATGTTTTTAAGCTTTAATTTTAAAATTTTAACATTTAAATTTAAAATTTTAACATTTAAATTTTAAATTTTTAATTGTTAATTGTTAATTATTAATTATTAGTTATTAATTATTAATTGATAATTGGTTATTTAAAATTTAAATTGTTAATTTTTTAATTTTTAAGTTTTAATTTTTAATTCTTAATTTTTAAATTTTCAATTTTTAAGTTTTAATTTTTAAATTCTAAATTTTAATATTTAAATTTAAAATTTGAACATTTAAATTTTTAATTTTTAATTTTTCATTTTAAATTTTACATTTTACATTTTTAAGATTTAAATTTTAAATTATATATTATAAATTTTAAATTTTAATTTTAAAATTTTAAATTTTATATTTTAAATTTTACATTCGATATTCTACATTTTACATTTTACATTTTACACTTTACATTTTACATTTTACACTTTACATTTTATATTTTACATTTTACATTTTACACTTTATATTTTACATTTTTCATTTTATATTTTATATTTTATATTTTATATTTTATATGTTATATTTTATATTTTATATTTTATATTTTATATTTCATATTTTATATTTTATATTTTATATTTTATATTTTATATTTTATATTTTATATTTTATATTTTATATTTTATATTTTATATTTTATATTTTATATTTTATATTTTATATTTTATATTTTATATTTTATATTTTATATTTTATATTTTATATTTTATATTTTATATTTTATATTTTATATTTTATATTTTATATTTTATATTTTATATTTTATATTTTATATTTTATATTTTATATTTTATATTTTATATTTTATATTTTATATTTTATATTTTATATTTTATATTTTATATTTTATATTTTATATTTTATATTTTATATTTTATATTTTATATTTTATATTTTATATTTTATATTTTATATTTTAAATTTTAAATTTTATATTTTACATTTTACATTTTACATTTTACATTTTACATTTTACATTTTACATTTTACATTTTACATTTTACATTTTACATTTTACATTTTACATTTTACATTGGCACCTTCCCTTTTAATTTTTCTGTTTAATTCTAGATCATTTTCACATTAGTCTCCTCTTTAAAATTACAATATCATGAAATATACGAGTTACACGATTACTTGTTCTACGTATATTTCAACTGAATGCTAATAAAGATTTGTATAATGCCCAGAAATATTCTTTTTATATACCACACCAAAACCAACTACATATTTTAGAAGTAACGATGTTATGCTAACGAAATGAGAGCATTTTGAAAATAAAATTCAAGCACTTTAAAAATATTTATGTTAAACAATTTCTCGGTTTTTATTGCAGATGCATTTATTATAATAAAAAATAAATTATGTAGATAGTTTATTCATTGCAGCAATTATTTTTAGTTTGTTTGTTTGTTTTTCAAAACTACATCCTATAACAAGGAATTAATTTATTAATAAATTTATATAAAATATTTATGACCATAACATATAAATAATTCAAATAGAAATTAGGTGTTATTTTATCTACATACGTAAAGAATATAAGTATATACATACACTTAGACTCTTAGATTATATTTCAAAAGGCCATATTCGTCCTCTTTGTTAACAAACAAAAAAAAAATCTGTCTGACAAATATCTCAACATAAATAATGTTTTCCTTTCATGTGTTTTTTTTGGGATAAAATTATAGAGCAGACTCTAATTATTTATAGTCATTAATTATTTAATGTCTTAATGGCTTTTTTTTTTTTGCTTGTTATTATATTAATAAATTAAGACGAAAAATATTCACAAGATTCCATTAAATCTGCTTGAAGTTTGATTTTATCGTATCATATCTCACACAGATTTATGTAAGAAAACGAAAGAAAATGAATGAACGAATAAACAAAACCAAGATGGAAATGTAGCTACACGTATAGAGATGAGAAATGTAGTCTCTTGTATTTTCTTTAAAAATTTGAGATTTTTCTTCTACTTTGTTACTCTTTGGATTGATATCTTTTGTTGTTGATGTGATGACTTGTGATGTTATCATTAAAGTTGTATTTTGTGTTGTGAAGCGGTTGACTATGCGATACCGATAATTATCGTTAAAGTAAAACTCATATTTTTGTACTTGTTGCTGCTTGAAATTGTTAAAGATGTAGAACAAGGATATATTTTATAATATTATTTACCATTCCGCAATGGAAATATTATACATAATATGACTCAACAGTAACATACGACACCGCATTAAATTTAATAAACGCAATATTTTATTTTTAATAATAGAATTTTTATAAAATTAACGATACGTTTTGAATCTCATTTTACATTCATGAAATGGCATTGAATTTTTTATTTTTTTGTAATATTATTATAAAATATAATTAAATGACTTTTGACAGACGAGATCTAATTACAATATTTGTATATAATTATAAAATTTTTGTTAGTTACATATATTCATATTGAATATTATTTAGTAATTATGACTGTTTAAGAGATCATCATCAAATCATTTGTAATTTATATTTCAAATAAGTACTGTGTTTGTATGGTTTGTTGGTGATTTGGTTCAATTACACATTATTGATTGAAAATTTAGTTAGTTTCATTTTGTGGTTTAATTATTTCAAAATTTTCTCATCGTAATTAACTAAAATATTTACAATCAGGTCAGCTGAAATGATGATTGTATCATTAAAATAGGTATCTTACAATTTCAGAGTACAGTTATGAGTTAGGACTGAATTTGCGATAGTTCAAATAGTATATAGACTAACACTATTTAAAAAACATTTCTCAAGAAGGCCATAGAAATATCAATTAAAAATTATGCCGTAACGCTCTTCGACCAGCATTAATCCAGCATTTTCCCCAACCCACTATAAATAAATTCTATTCTACGAGTAAATCTGGGTTTAGGAGAATGCCTGATTATCGAATATAAAATCAAACTAAATTAAACGACGATTTCTGGAACTAACCAAAAAAATGCCAAGTAATGTCCTCAAACCATTTGTCGGTGCTTAATGTTACATTTAATCGTGCTTATACTAGTGCCATTAGAAAATTATTATATCTTTCAAAAGCTAAGCTACTGCGAAAGTCTCTTAAAATTAATTTAGATGATTTTTTGAGGGAAACATTTTGCAAGCAAGCGTCTGAAATTTATAATCCAAATACTCCATCCTCCCTAATTATTTCAAACTCAACTCATTTTAAAGACCCTCCTTACTTAGAACTCCTAATATTTACCTAAAAGCAAAATTACATTTTGGCCTGGATTATTGTTTCGCAAAACGGGATCATGTTCCTGCTGTTGTCTCAAAATGTGACCAAGAGATCCCAGGATTTCCCGGTTTTCGATTTATTTTTAATAATAGGTAAGGGAAATTAAACAAGTTAATGCAATTTAATTTCGAACAAGAAACACAAATGACTCAATTTGTTTTGGTTCGAAGATACTTCCGGCCATTGAGGAATTCAATGAGTTAATTTGATATCGCCAGAGGACCGATTTTCCCATTGATCTTGTGTAGATTCCACATTGAGTTTTCATCTGCTCCTGCTCTCTTCGAGAGGCCAAGATCCGGGTGGAACGTTGTCATCCTCCACTAGAATGATATAATCTTTTTTTAGATTAGCGTATTTCGTTCTCCATCTATAGGGCGCTGCTGCAAGATTGTGAGATTATCGGGCCTCCACAGCTTCCAAAACCCTTTTATCATATTTTGAAGCAGTTGCCAGCGATTGATGTAACACTTGGGCTCATCTGTGGGCACGTCAGGTAACATCATTGGAAAGCAACCCATGAAAAAATGTCCTGGAGTTAATATCTCATAATTATCAGAAAACGTCGTGTCCACAGAAGCAATTGGTCGGGAACTTAACATAATGATGGCGGTTTTAGACGAGCTATTTGACTGCAAAGGTTTTTGATGCCAACTATGAAATA
Organism: Tipula helvola; assembly: GCA_963556165.1. NCBI lineage: Eukaryota > Metazoa > Arthropoda > Insecta > Diptera > Tipulidae > Tipula > Tipula helvola. The sequence goes on along the minus strand of OY744481.1, from coordinate 350,267,790 downwards.
ATTTCGATGGATGAAGGCGAGTAATTGTTGTTGCGTGGGGTGGAGGTATCGCACGTAATAGGCCTTCACAAGAGCTAGAGTAAACAGATGGCGGGCATCAAGAACCACATGATGCTTGGTGTCATATGAAACGCATGTTGTCAAGCCAATCCGCTTACCAACTCTCAATGTCCCTTGGTCATTGATGAACTTAAGTATATACGGTTATTGAGTTACTAAATATAAAATGAATAAATCGAAAACCGCAAAATACCCTGGATTTCCCGGTCACACTTTTAATATAGAAAACGGGTTTTCAGAATTCCGTTTGAGAATCCCTAAATTTCCTAAGCGGTTTTGAGCTTAAAGGGGGTACATAAACAAAATAAATCGAAAATAGGGATCCCGTTTGAGAAACCCTAGTCTATCTGTATCAATGTTATCTCGAAAACGGATTGTCCGATTTGTTTTTTTTTTTTTGTCAATTTGTTTGTATGGTTAAGGCGGAGAATTGAAAGGGTTATGGAATTTGTACGTTTAGAGAATCGATTACCTTCCATACGAATTGATCCAAAACCAACTGGTGATACCACGTCGACCAATTCTTTATATATAGTCATTAGTTTGAGGATTGAGCTAGACGTTGAGATTGTGTTTGAGCTTGGGATTGAGATAAATTCCATTTGGAGGTTACATTCGGGTTGGATTTTTTATTCTGCTCACTAAAGCAGTTGACCAATTTGTTGGTAAGAGGATTGACTTGGGCGGTGGGTTTGATGAGTAGCAGGTTGATTTTGGTTCGACTTGTGGGTTGAGTTGGGGTTGGATTGGAGTTAAATTGGGATTGGGCAAGGGTCTTGTGGGCAGTTTAGCTATGAATTTATTTGTCTCTTGGATGGAGGGTTGCATCAGGATTAGCATGATTTGAGTTCGTTTACGAATTTACGCATGTAGTTTTTCAGACCATGATGATTTGGTAGTTGAATTGGTGGTTGATTTAACGGCTGAACTGCAGGTTGAGCTGTTGCTTTGAGGATTGAGTTGGAAGTTAGCTCGCGTTGTTTTGAGTTGAGTTCATGTAAGTATGAACTGAGAATTGAGTTGAACATTGTGTTCTGGATTAAGTTGCGAACTATTTGGGGGGTGGGGGGGGGGGAGTTAAATTAGAGGCGGACTAAAAGGTGTTAAATTCACTTATTTTTAGTAATGCCTCAGTGAGATTAAAACTATTATATAAACATTATAAATTCCAATTGGTGAGCATAGAATTATAACGTAAAAATATTCTTTCCAACAATTAAGAAGAGCCTTTGAAAACAGATATGTATAGAGCTGTTAAACATTTGTTTACGAAAAGATGTCATTGAGTTTTCTTCAATAACATATGAAAAATGTCTCGCTGAGGACTCCGTTTTTATATCTATTCAAATCTCCGTGAATATGATATAATGCTAATCCATTTAGTAGCCTCTCGCCGAATTATTTCATGGGAAATTCGTAAGGCGCGTGAGTCCAGGGCGCTCACTATGCAATTATAGAGATTATCCAGGTTAAAAGTCCTACTAAAAGTCTGACAAATATTTTGTGCTATTTTATGAAAGGTAAAAGCGTTCAAAATCTCCTTGGCCATCTTTTAAAAATTTTAATTAACTTCGCTTAGGTAAAATAATTACGACTTAATGTTTGCCCTACACATTTTACCAGTTTCGCTACTGGCGGCTTGAACACACCTTGTCTTTGTCTTGATGTCTACAGCTCGAACTCGCCCATCTTTGGCGGGGCAAACCTGCACCACAATTCGCTTTGGCCACAAGCTTCGGCGATTTTCGGAATTCATTATATACGATAACAAGGTCTCCAATATTAACGTTTGGACATTCATTCAGTTGTACATTTGTTGGGTATGATGATATATGATAAGTATTCTTTTACCCATCTTTTCCAAAATTGTGCCGACAATTGTTGAGTCGCTTACCAGCGGTTTAGAAAATCGCCCGTCTAAGCAAAACGTACACTTGCATGTGACGATCCAATCGAAAAATGATTTGGTGTCAATGGTTCTGTATCAGCTAAATCCAATGGCACATTTGTCAGTGGCCGGCTGTGTAAGATATATTCGATCTCACAAAATAATGTTCGAAGAATATATTCATGCGGATACTTCTCTTTCAACATTTCGAATAGGTGTTGTAGATTAAAATACCATATGCAGTTCTTCATGGTAAATGTTTGCTACAATTCGATGTGATCCTAACTGGAAGTTGTATCAGCTATTTCCTTTTCGGCTTTTCTGAAGTTGGTTCCGTTGTCTGATTACATCTCTTGAGGAATCCTCGCCGACTACCAAATTGTCGAAACACAAATATAAAGGCGTTACTTGACAAATCGTATGCAATTTCCAGTGCAAGTGAAATTTACATCATAGCGTTTTATTCAATTTCGTGCTACTCACCGTAGCAAAGGGTCCAAAATAATCAACACCACATTTGATGAACGGTCTGGTGATTGGTTCCATCGAGGAATCCAACATCTTTCCCGAACCATGATTGTGTCGATTTCAATATGATTATTTTTGACGTAATGGGGTAGCTCGTGTTCAAAACAATCGGATTATTCTTGTCATTATTAAAGTTCGAATTGTCTAAACGACCCTTCAGACGAACAATTCCAACCGTATCTACTACACACGGAAAATCCCAAACTGTTATTTTTTGTGATTAACTTACCGATCGATAAGACTTCTAATCTAGTCGTTTATCGGAAACGATGCGCATATATCTTCTTGGAATTTGTAGAGTGTTAACCTTCTGAAGATTTGCAATTCACTTTTTCCACATATCCCATTGTCCCACTTGATATTATTTTCCCATATTTTTCAGGAGTCTAAGTAGGTCGAAGACGGACATGATTATTTTCAACACTTCTCGTTTCGTCGGTCGTTTTGATAGGTTGATGGCGTCCGGTTGTGTTTTGTTAAAGTTTAGTGGGTACACAAAATTCTCGCTTTTCTAATCCCACCACATTCCTAAAATTCGCTCTATTTGTAGGTTGTCCTCGAAATTTAAGGTTAGCATCGCTGATGGCACGCACATTACTGTCGATGCTTTCTAAAACAGCTTTTGAGTTGGAAAGTTACACTTCTGATGAACGGCAATGATATCTTTAATCAGTTGCTTAGCTTTTTGTTCGTCAGTTGCACCACCCAAATAATTGTCCATGTAATGAGTCTTGATTATTTCGTTACTGGCCTCCGAATACTCTAATATGAAATCGCGGGCATTTTGATTTTTCACCTCTTCAGCCAGGTAAGAACCGCAAGTGGAATCGAAAAATACCACCTGTATCTCAAAAATATCTGGGTCTCGATTTCGATCAATTCCTCTCGATGTTTTCGGATTAATATCAAGGCAAATATCAAGTTTTTGGATTTGACTGGCCTTCTGATGATGTTTTCTTCAAATACTCTTTATCTATTATACTCTTTGATTTTTTGGCAAACAATGTAACATAATATGAATTTTTGTACATTTTACGATCCAAACAATGTAGCAGAGCAATCGCTACAGGTTTACTTTCTGAGAGATATGGCTAGTCATTTTTCCATAAAAGTCCACATTCAAATCTCCCATCATTTACACGTCGAATTATATTTTCGAGGATCCCGGTGCACCTTTTGTCGTCTAGAGACAGTTCAAGTGCTGTCCCAGCTTTTGTTCCACACGATTCGAATTTCCACTGTTCTTTCAATTACTCATGTAAACGTTGATGTCGTCTCTCTCCATTTGAGACTTGTCAGTTTGGAAAACTGGCAAAGGTAATTCGGAGCGTTTACCGGTTCGTCAATATATCCGTGGGCCACATATGTGAAGATAAGATATGACGAAAATCACTCCAAGTTTAAATTGAATGGCTAACCTTTAATCGTATTTGAATTTAAAGAGGATTCCAAAATCACTATTTCTGAAAAATATCTGAATGTTTGTATAACTGTTACATATCTGTGAGTCCCCTAACTCTAAAACCAACCCCTCCAGAATTATCAAATTTCGATTTAGATGTTATATTATGTGGAGATGTGTATCTCCGAACGAGGAAATCTTGGGGTTTCCATACTAACTTGTTACAACTAACGTAAAAACTGTGGGTTGGCCTCGTACCCCCTACCTCGCCCTCTCCCCCTTGCCCCGATAAAACTCAAAAACAAAAAATCCCGGAAAAAAGTTTTTAAGTTTTATTTAAACCAAATTTTTGGAAAGTTATTTTAATGTATACACCTCTAAGAGGATGGAGGTGCCTTCCCCAAACCACAGCATTGGCAATTTATTAAAATTTCAACATTCTAACAAATTAAAACATTTTTTTGAAAATTTCTGAAATAGAGAACCCTTTGTGCAAGGATGACAAGAAATTATGTAGCATCCTTTGTTTTCATATCGTAGAAAAATTTTAACGAATATTGAACGTTAGCCGTTCAATTTAAACTTCGTCCTCCTATATTTGCATAAGTCGAAAATGGATCATGATTAACATTTTGTAGTGAATTTTATTTCTGGACAAGGTCTGAAGATGGTTTAGTAAATTCAAATATTGAAGGTTAGCCGTTCAATTTATAATTGGTATAATTTTCGTCATATCTATAATCCTCTTAGCTCTAAGAGAATATCACCCAAATTTGCATAAGTCGAAAATGGAACTTGGTTTACATTTTGTTCTTAGTGATTTTCCGGACTAAATATCGAAGATGGTGCAGTAAATTCAAATATTGAAGGTTAATCGGTCAATTCAAACTTTGGGTGAATTTCGTGATATCTAACCTTCTTAGCTGCATGAGAATTTCTTCAATATTTGTATATAAGTTAAGAACGAACCATGCTCTACATTTTGTTCTTAGTTTTCTTTCCGGATAAGGTACCGAAGATGATTTGGTAAATTCAAATATTGACATTCGTTAAATCTGATTACATTTTCATTAAAATTTAGAATGGAAAGATATTTCTCAACATTTTTCTCAGCTCAATGTGAGAGTATTGCCCACCATCTGTGTTCTGTGATTTCTAGGTCTAACGCTTCAATGAGAAGAGCTAATTAGGCAATAAATAATATATTTTAAACTATAGCTCTTATTCAACAAACTGCTAGCATACGTATTACCTATAAATAACTTGGTATGTTCTCAACTATGACTTTCGTAGTTCCTAAATAAATATAAATAAATAGAAAATACTCAGTTGAAAACAAAAAATCATTAGGCAACGTTTTGTTGCATAGTCCACAGCTACATTATGTATAACACTTAACATAGTACATCTTCGTTTAGTAAATGAATGCAATAGTTGTGTAAATGAATGTATGTAGTTTTATATTTTTAACAACAAATATTTTAATGATTTCTAAATAAGAAATGCAATTTATATGTATGTAGGTATGGTTAGAAATTCTAAAGCATACCATCCTTATATCATATGAGCATATACCATTTACTGTACGTTCAAGCTGTATATTAACTAGGTCAAGACTATTGAGTAAAATATTTCGAAGTAGAAATACAAAAATTTGAAGTGTGTGGTTTTCCTTTTACAATTTTTTTGTATTTTGAGAAGAAGCTTCTTGTACATCGCACACCACTGTACGTGTATGAATTAAATCCAGAATAAAAGCAAAAAAAAAAAGTTTTGTGTAACAAGTAATTTTATCTCTCGTAATATTAAGCAGAAAATTCAATAAAATCGATTAAATAAAAATTAACTGAACACACACATTTTATATACGAGTAGTAGTTATCCACATTAGTATACCATTGCATGTTACGGTTGGAAAATTTAAAGAATTCTAGTAATTTTAATTTTTTTACTGTTTCGTATAACAATAACAATGATTATCATAATAATCAGTACGATAACATAGAATATAAATTAAATTTTTACCAAAAAAAGAAAATAAAACAAAGTTAGAGTAGGAAAAGTAAAAATTTTCTATTTATAAAATAGTAATTTCCACCAGGTGTTACTTTTAAAGTTGTATAAACGTATACATTTTATCTATATGGATATAATGTATTCTGCACATATCCAAAGCATAACTGGGTATATATGTGTGTGTGTTGTGTTATCACAGAATAACTTTATGTTTTTATTTTTCTCCGCAATTTTTTCAGTTCTAGTTTTCTTTTTTTTTTTTTTTTGGAAAAATATCAATGAACACCAAAGATAATCTATTTTATTTTGTGGTAAAATTTTGTTATCCTTTATTTTTTATTTGTTTGTTTATTTTTGAATATATGGAACTAACAAAAAATTAGAAAAAAAAAAGAACAACGGAATTTTCACCAACCGAAAAACGATCTACATGTCTATCCACGATACGACAACAAAACAGGACATTTTATTAAATTCAATTTTTATATTGTGTTATTTATATGAATTGATGACAATGATTTCAATATGGTGTGTATCGTATATTATCGTCGTCGAGAACTGTATATTATATAGCGAGAGGTAGAACGAATATATAATATTTTGGTGTTATCCAAACACGCTATTCAACTATAAAGTGGATATATATTTTAGATACAGACACAGACAAGAAACTAGAAGCATAGTGTCGTATTCGTTTAATGGAAAAACTTTTCGAAGAAAATCGATTCGCGTTAAATGGTTTTTGTGCTTAAACAAAATACATTTTTTATGTTTTTGTATCAGATAAATAGCAAACGAAAATTCTTTTTTATTTTTTTTTGGGGTCAACAAACATTTTACCTTGATAACTATAATTATTAAAAAATTAAATTTTTGTTGCTAAATATTATAATAGAAACAAAGATTTGATTTTTTGTGAGTAACTTGAATGTATTGTCCTTAAGCTTATTTGTTTGTCCTCGATTCGTAACAATGTTCCTAGTATAAAATTAGGATTAGTGTTGTAGGGCGATGTGGGCGTTTATACAGGAAGGCTAAATAAAACTGGAGGGTGCCTGGTATTCAGAGTCCGCATATTTGGACTGATTAACTTATCAGCCATTCAACCTTCGGCATATGCTGTTCTACCTTAGATTAGGGTTTTTTGTTAAGGTTTTCTCCTTTAACGCCGTAATTTAGCCTGTCCCAAAAGGCTACATTCTGCCTAATGGTTCCAGTTACCAGTGGTTGCCGCGAGGAGGCAGTACGTACACTTGCGAATTGTGATCAGGTTACCCCTAGCACAATTGTACCCATCACGCAGCTGCCTATTACATGAACAGAACAGCTTACGTGATGTGCACCCCTACTGGAAGGTTACGGAGCTGGTACATTAATCTTCTAATTTTGGTCCCCCCCCCCTTTCCAATAGACGTCAAACCAACATTCCTAGTCTAAATCGTTCTATAAATTATTTCAAATTAATCCCAATTTAGAACATTCTGATAATAATTTTAGAACTAGCGTTTTCAAGATACTCTAAAAATTTTGATGAGGCTGTTTACTATATTATAGATAATCGCGGATTTGAGATTATGCAGTTATTTTTTCAGCCCATTTTAGCACGATTTTAATACTTTTAGGATTAACGTTCTTCATAATTGATTATCGTAATCTATTTGTATAAATTCGAAAAACATTAAATTCAACAAAGAGACATAAGTGAAATGAGATAGAATTATGTAATTGCAATGTGATTTTGAAAATGAAATTAAAATCGCGATTTAAGGTTAAAGCTTTACTGATATCATCGTCATCACATTAAATTGCAATAAATTTTCACTACTGTGAAACTACTGATCACTACAGTGAAACTACACTACTGATTTGCTGAATTTACGGAATTTTAAAACTTTATTCATAGAATTTCAAGAATTATTCGTATAAATAATTGATTAAATTTATAAAATTTACAGAATTATTTAAGTTATGAAATTTGCAGAATTTATAAAATTTATAGAATTTATAGAAATAATGGAATTAGAATAATTAAAATTTGAGTTTGGAGAATTTATAGAACTGACAGACTGAAAACAATTTATAAATTCCATAGAATATATAAAATTTAAGGAATTTATAAAATTTATTCAATTTGCGGAGTTTATATAATTTATATAATTGATGAAATTTACAAAATTTATAAAAAATTATTGAATTTATAGAGTTTATAAGCTCTAATTTTATATATTCTATGGATTCTATAAATTATATTAGAATTTATAATATTTATAGGCTTTGTAGAATTTAGAGAATTTATAGAAATTATTGAATTTATAAAATTTTTTAAGTTTATGGATTTATCGAAATTGTTCTGTTTATAAAACAAGTAAATTTTGAGTTTGTATTGTAGAATTTATAAAACAGACACTTGATATACAATTAATAGAACTTAAAGAATCTACAAAATTGAAAGAATTTATGTTATTCATAAAATTTATAGAATTTATTGGATTTAAACAATTTATCAAATATACAGAATTTATAGAGTTTAAGAAACTTATTGGATTTTTAGAATTTATTTTTAGAGTTTACTGAATTTATAAGATTGATATAATTTTAAGAGTTTAAAGAATTTTTAAATTTATGAAATTTATCTAATAACAACAAATTCTAAAAAAAATTTTACGCACACTAATTTCGATGCTTCCGCGATCGCACTGGGTTGGAAACATCCACGTACAGTTTTCAACGTGTTACATGGGTTTGAAAAATCTTAAAAAATCATGATGACTCTTGAACCATTCTAGAAGTAGAATCCACAATTATTTAAGCGAAAACGCTAGGAAAATGTGTATTAGCCCAACATTCAACAATTAAAAAATGCGCCATAGTAAAACATAAATGACCAAGGATTCACCAAGGACACCTAGTGTTCAAGAAAAACCGGAGTTTGACGGGAGTTATTTTTATTTTATTTTTATATAATTTATATTATATTTTTATTCTATTTTTATTTTATTTTATTTTATTTTATTTTTATTTTTATTTTTATTTTTATTTTTATTTTTATTTTATTTTTATTTTATTTTTATTTGTATATAATTTTTATTTTCATTTAATTTTTATTTTATTTATATATAATTTTTATTTTATTTTATTTTTATTTAATTTTTATTTAATTCTTATTTAATTTTTTTTCTTATTCTATTTATATAAAATTTTTATTTTATTTTATTTTTCTTTTATTTGTATTTTATTTTTATATTATTTTTATTTTATTTTTATTTAATTTATATCATATTTTATTCTATTTTTATTTTATTTTTATTTATTTTCATTTAATTTTTATTTTATTTATACATAATTTTTATTTTATTTTATTTTTATTTAATTCTTATTTAATTTTTTTTTTCTTATTCTATTTATATAAAATTTTTATTTTATTTTATTTTTCTTTTATTTTTATTTTATTTTTATTATTATTTTATTTTTATTATATTTTTATTTTATTTTATTTTACTTTTATTTTATTTTTTTTTATTTATAATAATTTTTATTTAATTTTTATTTTATTTTTATTTAATTTATATTATATTTTTATTCTATTTTTATTTTATTTATATATAGTTTTTATTTAATTTTAATTTAATTTTTATTTTATTTTTATTTAATTTGTTTTTTTACTTTTATTTTATTTAGATATAATTTTTATTTAATTTATATTATATTTTTATTTTATTTTTATTGTTTTTATTATATTTTTATATTTTATTTTAATTTTATTTTTATTTATTTATACATAATTATTATTTGATTTTTATTTTATTTTTATTTAATTTATATTATATTTTATTCTATTTTTATTTTATTTATATATAATTTTTATTTTATTTTTATTTAATTTTTATTTTATTTTTATTTAATTTATATTTTATTTTATTTTATTATTATTTAATTCTAATTTAATTTTTATTTTATTTTGTTTTATTTATATTTAATTTATATATAATTTTTATTTAATTTTTTTATTTTTATTTAATTTTTATTTAATTTTAATTTTTTTATTTTTTTTATTTTTATATCATTTTTATTTTAATTATATGTAATTTTTATTTTATTTTTATTATTATTTTATTTTATTTTATTTTACTTTTATTTTATTTTTATTTTATTTATATATAATTTTTATTTTATTTATACATAATTATTATTTTATTTTTATTTTATTTATATATAATTTTTATTTTAATTATATATGTATAATTTTTATTTTATTTATATTATATTTTTATTTTATATTTGTTTTATTTTTATTATTATTTTATTTTTATTATATTTTTATTTTATTTTATTTTACTTTTATTTTATTTTTATTTTATTTATATATAATTTTTATTTAATTTTTATTTAATTTATATTATATTTTTATTCTATTTTTATTTTATTTATATATAATTTTTATTTTATTTTTATTTAATTTATATTTTATTTTTATTTAATTCTTATTTACTTTTTTTTTATTTTTATTTTATTTATATATAATTTTTATTTTATGTTTGTTTAATTCTTATTTAATTTTTATTTAATTCTTTTTTTATTTTTATTTAATTTTTATTTTATTTTAATTTTTATTTTTTTTTATTTTTATATAATTTTTATTTTAATTATATATAATTTTTAATTAAATTTATATTATATTTTTATTGTTTTTATTTTATTTATATTTTATTTTTATTTTATATTCATTTTATTTTATTTTTATTTTTATTTTTATTTTATTTTTATTTTATTTTTATTTTATTTTTATTTGTATATAATTTTTATTTTATTTTTATTTATTTTCATTTAATTTTTATTTTATTTTATTTTTATTTAATTTAATTTTATTTTTATTTAATTTTTATTTAATTTTTATTTAATTCTTATTTAATTTTTTTTTTCTTATTCTATTTATATAAAATTTTTATTTTATTTTATTTTTCTTTTATTTTTGTTTTATTTTTATATTATTTTTATTTTATTTTTATTTAATTTATATCATATTTTATTCTATTTTTTTTTTTATTTTTATTTTATTTTATTTTATTTTTATTTTTATTTTTATTTTTATTTTTATTTTTATTTTATTTTTATTTTATTTTTTTGTATATAATTTTTATTTTATTTTTATTCTATTTATATATAATTTTTATTTTATTTTTATTTATTTTCATTTAATTTTTATTTTATTTATACATAATTTTTATTTTATTTTATTTTTATTTAATTCTTATTTAATTTTTTTTTTCTTATTCTATTTATATAAAATTTTTATTTTATTTATAATAATTTTTATTTAATTTTAATTTTATTTTTATTTAATTTATATTATATTTTTATTCTATTTTTATTTTATTTATATATAGTTTTTATTTAATTTTAATTTAATTTTTATTTTATTTTTATTTAATTTTTTTTTTTACTTTTATTTTATTTAGATATAATTTTTATTTAATTTATATTATATTTTTATTTTATTTTTATTGTTTTTATTATATTTTTATATTTTATTTTAATTTTATTTTTATTTATTTATACATAATTATTATTTGATTTTTATTTTATTTTTATTTAATTTATGATATATTATATTTTTATTCTATTTTTATTTTATTTATATATAATTTTTATTTTATTTTTATTTAATTTTTATTTTATTTTTATTTAATTTATATTTTATTTTATTTTATTATTATTTAATTCTAATTTAATTTTTATTTTATTTTGTTTTATTTATATTTAATTTATATATAATTTTTATTTCATTTTTTTATTTTTATTTAATTTTTATTTTATTTTAATTTTTTTTTTTTTTTTATTTTTATATAATTTTTATTTTAATTATATGTAATTTTTATTTTATTTTTATTATTATTTTATTTTTATTATATTGTTATTTTATTTTATTTTACATTTATTTTATTTTTATTTTATTTATATATAATTTTTATTTTATTTATACATAATTATTATTTTATTTTTATTTTATTTATATATAATTTTTATTTTATGTTTGTTTAATTCTTATTTAATTTTTATTTAATTTTTTTTTTATTTTTATTTAATTTTTATTTAATTTTTATTTTATTTTAATTTTTATTTTTTTTTATTTTTATATAATTTTTATTTTAATTATATATAATTTTTAATTAAATTTATATTATATTTTTATTGTTTTTATTTTATTTATATTTTATTTTTATATTTTATTTTTATTTTATATTCATTTTATTTTATTTTTTATTTTTTTTTATTTTTTTTTTTTTTTTATATTATTTTTATTTTTTTTTAATTTTATTTTATTATAAATTATATTCATAATTTGAACGAGAGGGAAATCGAGGATTTCCTCGATTAAAATCATTTTCACTGCAAAACTGTCATTACGAAAAATAAAAAACATGTTTTTGACATTTTGTATATAAATTAGAACGCAAAATAAAGACTGAAAATGCTCAAATATCAATCGGCGTTAGTAGTGTATTTGATAACACATTGAGTGGTTTGAGTGATAAACGACTAAATATAATTTTATTTATGGCTTTTCGTAGTGACTAATACACCAACAAATTATATTATGTGTATCTACGTATCAACAAAATGAGCAGGCTTTCTAAGAAAATATTAGCAGGTTTTGACAAAAATTAACCTTTTTTAAATTTTCACTTAAACTTACACGCCAGTTGCACTAAGACGTTTTCTTCCGCTCGACCACTTTGTGCCGCTATTGCTAATGAACTAACTGGCAAAGACCGTGCAAACGACTCTTGCAGGGTCATAACTGTACTAAATTATATTAGAGAGAACATCGTTGTTCATGAACATTATAAAAACAAAATTGTATAACCAGGCGTACGAAATTATCCGTTTTAAAAATATTGACAAGTGGGAAGATTTAAAATTAGCTCTAGAAAACAAATTTTTAAAACGAAGATCTCAAGGTGCAGTTTCAGCTGAATTAGTTCAAAATAAAAATATACACGTTAAAAGTTATTTAAGTAAAGTCTAAAGTTTGTTGAACGAACTTAACGATATTTGCATTTCAAAACAAGGCTTGGAATACGCTGATATTATAAAAAAACAAATTAATCTACTGCGTTAAAATCATTTCAAGATGGACTGAAAGATTATTTAAAAATCATAATAAAATTTCATCATTTTGAAAATTTGAATGATGTAATTGCTCAAGCTATTGCAGAAGAAATTAGTAGTCACAAACCGTTTCAAAAGTAAAATAAAATTGATCAAAATAAAATCACATGTTCGTTTTGTAATAAACAGGGTTATCGAATAGATAACTGTTTCAAAAGAAGCAACATATATTTTCGTTTCTCTAATTCCAACCAAAATAATGTACCAAGTTTCTATGGTTATCAATACAATACAAATCTAACATGTCAAACAACAAGGCCAAACATCATTAAACATTTAATAATGACATCAGTCGTAATTCCGCTAGAGATGATTTTAATTCTTCAAATTCAAATTCTAAGTCAATAAAAACAAGCATAAACCAGTCAACCAATACTTTTTTCGATTAAGGAAAATTCACCTAGTTCAAAATATGTTCAATTAAATTGTCGTATTAAATATGTCGTAATAATAAATGTAACTTTTAATTTGACACAGGTGCCGGCATAAGTCTTATAAAAAAAGAATTTTTAAGTCAAGAAGCAATGTGTTACACCGTCAAATACTCTTTATTCAAGATATAAGCCCAATTACAACAGAAATATTAGCCCTGGTACATGCTAATATTATATTATCCGATTCCACAAAAACTATTTCAAAAATTTCATATTGTTCAAAATTCGTGTCCCATAACGTGTTCAGAAATTTTAGGCAAAGATTTTTTGCAAAATTACAAGTGCAAAATTGATTATGAAATTTTTTTTTCACTAAATCCGATTTATAAAATCGTAGTGTGTCAATGCTGTTATTGAAAGAATCTGATAAAATTTATAATTATGAAAACTAGAAAGATTAATTCATGAATTGTTATTGTAAACGTTTTCCCGAACCCTAAATATCCGCTAACAATTAAAATTCACAATAACTGATAAAAATACACAACATCTGCATCCTTGTTTATAACACGATGAATTGCAATCATCGCAAATTTTTATTGCATTTGAATAATAATGCGATTTATGAGGTAAACGTCCAATGTATCTCATACTAACCGCGTGGTTCATATATATTGCATGTAGATAAATTATACCTAAAGTCATGCACATTTCACAATGCCGTTCCACAAAAATTAGGTTCATGAATTTTAGTTCTCTTCACCATCATAACGTGTTTCCTGTTGAGTATTCTAAGTCTGAGTGTATCAGTATTTAACCCCTCAGAGTTGCTCTGAGGGGTTCTAAATCAAATTTAGGTGATTTATTATTGAGTATTTTTCATCTGATTTTTTTCTTGCTTCGATATTTGTACACGCTTAATTAATTAGACAGTACGCCACGCAAAAAGCTAAAAGCAAATTATTCTGGCTGTAATCTGAGTTGAAGTCTTTATACTTTAGATAAGTTGGGGTGGCCAAAGCTCAAATACCAGAATATATCTAAGCTCTTCTATAGTGGTCGTACTTAGCAGGGCAATGTACTTAAATATAATACTAAAATACGATCCTATATATATTTTAGATTAGGGCAAAATTGAATAACGACTTTTCTATTTAATGCATTCTCGTATGTTGGTATTATTACTTCTTTAACATCATACATTGAACTCAATAAAATTTATTTGAAAATTTTCCCATTATACCAAATTTTCTTTTTTTTTGGAAAATTCAACAAACATAAAACATATATATGAAAACGTAAGATAAATCAAATTTAAGTAGATATATTTTTATGTATGTATTTATAATAATATGAAAATCAAACAAGGATATATAAATTCATTTTTCTTTTGTGATGATCCCAGTAAAAATCCTAACAAAAAAATAATCGACTTTTCAGATTTATTTTATTTTTTATTTTTTCTTTGCCTCTGAACTGATGCTCCACTTCCATTTGCTTTATTTTTCGCTCTATATGATTTCGTATTTGTGTATAGTATGTGTATTTTTGTGAGTGGGCTTGTTTTTATATTTGTATAGATATAAAGTCGTGCAGATCCTTTTATTTTTATTCAATAAGTCAGTAAAATATAAAAAAATTTGTAAAATTTAATAAAATTTCAAAATTGGAAATAATAAAGCAAATAGTCGTACTATAAACGAAAAAAAAAATCAATACAGATTCATTGTCTGATGTACACATAATACGTGTAATAAATATACGCGTATGAAGTTTTAAACTGTAAAGAATTAAATTAATTTTTCCACATACTTTAGATACATGATTTTGTCAGGATAAATTTTCATTAGTTGTTAATCCTAAATTATTAACGCTTGCTGAAAAAGGTATTGGGTTGTAAACCGTAGGTGGGTTTGATAAAGTGTGTTTTGATAAAATTTTGGCTTTACACTTGCTTTACACTGCTTTGTGAATATTATCTAAATCTTCATTTAATTTTTCGGAAATTGACTCAATATGGGTAATTTCCCCACTAATATAAATCTGGCAGTTATCAGCATAAAAATGAAATTTACAAAATATTATATTACTCACCAGGTCATTACGAAATAGACTAAATAGGAGTGGTCCCAAAATACTACCCTAAGGAACACCAGAAATCACAGCCCTATAATCAGACAATGAGCCATTAAGTTTTACTCGTTGTTTTCTTCCTGACAAAAATGATGTTATAACTCTTAAGGTAGTTGGTTAAAATGGATACTAGAAGCACCAGAACAGCAAATCGGTCGCAGTGCTGTGATGTTTACGAAATCCTCATTGATGCACATTAATAAAATTTTTGTGGTTAACAAATGTCTGTATTTGGTCTTTTAAAATTATTTGAAAAACCTTGGATATTATAGGAGTAACGGATATTGAGTCATTATCGCTTTTGATATCCTTTGTTTTTGCTAAGGGTGTAACGAGGGCAGTTTTCCAAGCACTAGGAAAAACCGATTTAGTAATGCAGTCATTTATTCTTATTTTTATTGGAGTTATTACCAACATTGTAATATTAATTAGCTTTATGAGGCTAACTACAATCATAAAAATAATACAACTCAGCAGAAATCATATAATTATATTGTACAATTTAGCATATCCCAATATAGCTCATTGTAACGAAATATAATTAAGTTAACATCAATATTATTCCGGTTTGGCTTTAGGGTAAATTCTAATTTAGCTTTCGGAATTTTAAACTAATAATCCATACAAATAAGGTTATGATCAGATATACATGGAAAGTCTTTTTGAAACATTTTAAGTATTCGATTTTTGCTCATTTTATGAATGATAATTTGTTCCTGTATATTAATACCATGGGTTGGCTTAAAAGGAATGGAATATAAACTCGCAGAGAATAAAAAATTCGAACATTTATAAGGAGTATTCATGCGATAATTAATATCGCCACACACAATAAAATGTTGAAATTTACCCGAAATTTTGTCAAAACCTTGCTGTAACTGCAAGATATCACCGGCCTACACAGAGGAAGTATTATAGCAAACAACCATTCTTAGTTTTGTTGAATTTGACAGTAACTCCGCCAGTAAAAATTTTACTTTACCGCAAGTATAACTGTCCACTAAAGTTACAGTTTATTGACTTTATAATATAAAGCTGCCCCTCCCCCAACCTGATAAACGATCATGCCTCAAGATGCCATAGCCTACCAGATACAGTTGTATTCGAAATATTACAATGTTTTTTTTGCGAATAAAAATTACGTAATATGTATTAGAATATTATATAAAAGGATTAAATTAAAATGGCGCAAATATAAAGTTTAGAGGTAAAAAACGGGATGGGGATAAAATTAAAAAAAAAATTTCATTATTCCAAAAATGTAAGTCACATTTATTTTAATTTTCCAAAATCCATAATTCCAAATTCCAAAATTCCACAACATAAATTCGTTAAAAAAAATTCGAAAACACCGCTCAGCTATAAATGCAGAATGTCAAATTACATCTTTGAATAAAATGTTTCCGCAAGTTACATCAGTTTACCAAAAAAATGGGATCCGCTCGAAACGCGATTTTTTAAAACGCGATATTTCAAAACGCGATATTTCAAAACGCGATATGACGAAACACGATATGGTACAAAACGCGATGTTTCAAAATGCGATATTTCAAAACGCGATATTGGACAAAAAAAGGCGATATGGTGCAAAACGCGATATTTCGAAACGCGGTATTTCAAAACACGATATGGTACAAAACCCGATATTTTAAAATTAAAATTTTAAAATAATAATAAAAATTAATCTTCCTTCAATTAAAAAAAATTTCCTTCACCAAAATGATGAAATTGAACATGTACGATCAGAACTAGGAAAACGCGTTTTGAAATATCGCGTTTTGTACCATATCGCGTTTTGTACCATATCGCATTTTGAAATATCACGTTTTGAAATATCGCATTTTGTACCATATCGCGTTTTGTACCATACCACGTTTTGAAATATTGCGTTTTAAAATATCGCGTTTCAAATGGGATGCCAAAAAAATATATTGAAGGAAACATAATTCGCTTTCGGAATTCTCTCCGTTTCTATTTGTATTATGACATTTTTACGGTTAACGAAAACCAACTACGTGACACTCAAAGTTCACTGTCATTCGGCTACTTAACATGCTCAAATTGAGGCCGTAAATTTAATAGTGGGCAAAATCATTAGTAATTTACACAGTTTTTTTACTTGTTAAAAACGTGTAATTTACATAAGGCGATTTTATAAAATTTATTTATTTTTCTCAGTGGCGGTTGCAAATTTGAATATCTGGTTTGCCCGGTCACAGTGCAGTATCATGGATTGGTAAAAACGATCCTACTATATGTTTGTCCACGTGCGATACTTACAATTAGTGTTGTAAATCGACCGCAGCACATTAAAAACGTATTGGTTGAATAAAATTTACAACTCACAGATTCGACATTCCACATTTATTGTAAACCATCCAAATTTCAATTTCATCTGCTACGGTTATCTCTGGGTGTTTGTTATGTGTCTCTCATATTTCGAATCATAGTTTTGCTAAAAATTAAATAAATCTCTAATTTCATAAAAATTAAAAACTTATATAATGTATAATGTTTAGATGGTTTTATATATTTTTTAAAAATAAAATTTTTTTACACATTCGAAATATCTTAATTTTATACATATATAAATTATGCAATATTTTATAGATTTTGCGAGATTATTGAAGGTTTCCGATATTATTAGGGTTTTGTTTGGACTGTAATTGTATTAAGCATAGCATTATTAGTTAGTTAAAATTCTCGAAATCCGAGATGTTTGGATTAATGTAGATTTTATTCATAATTATTGACTTTACGCTATTTCTAGGAAAAATAAGTGTTTACACTTTTAAATCGCTTTGAGAATATCGAGATAATTCTACAATTCTAAGATAATTCGAGAGGTCATCCAAGTCTATTAGAGTTTCTCGACTATTACTAGAGCCTCCTCTTAATGGCAATCATACAAAAAGGTGACTAAGATAATACTCTAAATTTGTTAAGTGCTGTAAATGTGATATGTAACAGTGATACTTCGATGATTTTCGATATTTTATTGAATATTCCCGTCGAGATTTTAGCGTACTTTACATTTGCTTGGTGTTGAATATAATGAACAATAGGACTTGCTTGAGTTCAAAACATACGGTAAAACCCCCAATAGCAGCACCCTTAAGAAGGGACACAGCTTATTGTACTCATAACTAAACTACTATTATTCTGACTCCTTTATGATAGTAAAACGATTAATTAAACTTCTAAGTTAATTATTATCAAAATAAATAGTTAATAGACATAAATCGTAAATTGATTGTAAATAATATTAAAAATAGAGAAAAATTCAAGTTTTGGTTCAGTATCACATCATCAGTCTAATTTTATATAGTCAATTTAAAATAATTTTTGCATGCTTTGCAAGTGAAAACGTTTTCGCTAGAAGTTGCATGATTCTCTTTACGCTTAACATATAAACTCCTGGTACAGGTATTACACTCCAAGGCATTATTGTTCCATCTGCCACTTTTTTTTTTTTCGCTGGCGCTACATCCCATAAAGGGATTTGGCCGCTTCATTTTGAAGTTTCGTAATCATTTTTGTTAACGGATAATGAGTGATTAATTCATTGATCCTACCCTTAACCAGCCGTGATTTTTTCATCACCCGCCGGGAATCGAACCCGGGACCTCCGGAGCGTAAAGCAAGTATGCTAACCACTGTGCCACCGGGGCGGCCACTTAGCTGTTCAAATATTTTGTTGGCATATTATTTATGCCACAAGAAAGATCCATTAGCTCCCTATTTGATAGCACTTCTGAAGTTTGATCATTACCAGTTACTTCATTTAACATGCTAGCATATTAAATTGTTTCTGCGTCACTTTCTTGCGTTCCAGTTAGCCTATAGTTTGGGAACTGCTCGTTTACTTGGTCTTTTCATACTCTTGTTTAAATTTTCTTTTATTTGTTTCTTTCGTAGCCTATTTATTTTTCGTGCTTCTTTTGCCTTTTCAGCTTCTTCCATTATGTGTTTCATTTTGTATTCGTTTTGCTGCCAAAGTTTTGAGGTAATTACAAATGAATTGTGCTCACGTCTAGCCGTTTTTTCTCTGGATTTTTATTTTGCTTTCGTTATTTTCTGTATTTAAAAATACCACTGGAAGATCTTCGATCCGAAAATTTGGCTAGTCCGTTAAATTAAGAATTGATGACTCCCCTAGAATTTTAGTAACAATAGATATTGGGTTATCCTTTATATTTCCAGCTGCAATAGAATTTGTGTTAGATTAAAGTTTAAACCTTCATCAATTTTTTGACTATCGTCTATTGTTGTCGATTCAAGTTGAGATTCTTCTGTCAATTTAAGATAAATTTCGTGAAGAAATACAAAATCTTCAAAGTAAGTTGCCTGTGAATTTGAAAAGTTCTCCAACTCTTATGTGCCCCGCCCCGATTTTAATCATGAAATTTTGAAAAGTGATTGTGTTTGAGTTATTGTCACTTTGGCTATATTAGTTTTGCCCAAACGTCGAGTAAAATTGATGGCATTTTTATTGAAGGGGGGTATAAGCCGCACGTCTTAAATCCATTTTTGTTTGTTGTAGGATGCATATGGGTAGTAACATCTTTCTGAAGAATAGGTGCTACGTGAGCTTTAGTAACTTCGATATCCGGATTGTTTGTCCTAAATTATAGGAATGCTTTTTTCCAACCGTCTTTCAAAGGCCTATCTGCCGCTACATCCGCCGGTTGCAAAATATTTGTCGCATTTGGATAAAGGCATACTAGAACATTATATTCTAAAAATATTATGCTCAAGTGCGGATTATACCCGTCCAAAAATAAAATTATCGGAGACTGCACGTTCTTTGACAGCGAATGAGGATGTAGCGCAGTTTTAATATAATTAATAAACATGTCTGTTTTCATATAGCCACTTTCAGATAAAGCGAACCCCAATCTTTAGGAATGAGTTAACAAACATTCGCCGAAATCCTTTTATACAGATAGACAATCAATGGAGGTGTTATTTATCCCGAAGCAGCAAAAGTAAACATTACGGTCAGGTTTTCTTTTCCCTGTCCTTTGTCAATTTCAAAACGTTTTTTTTTTCTTTTGGTGCTAAGACCTTTCCGGTTTTCGGACACAATAGAAAGGTGGTTTCGTCCCCCTTGTAAATTCTAGTTGTATCATTTACAATGAAGTCGTAGCCGTCGGATTGTAATTGCTTAGAAACATTATCGAACCAATTCTTGATATCCGTTTCGGGCACTCGTGCGAATGTTATCGTCACCGCTTACGGAACACGTTCGGATGGCGGCTTTGATATGATGTGTAGCATTTTTGTAACATAACCGGATTCTTGGATATTGACTTTGCACCGCGGAAATCCTTTTCTATGACTTTGAATAATGCGCCCTTCTAAAGTTTGTCATGGTACCTGATACTTTGTAGCAGCTTCCTTTTTGGGTATACCAGCCTAACAGCCGTCAAAGCATTTTGGAGCATACATTCTGTGTTGTTTTTAATATTTTTGTAAGACTTCTTAATTTTAGCCATTCCAAGTTAAAAAAAAATCGTTAAGTAAAAAGAATTTTTTCATTGGTACTCTACTGAATGGTAAGGTAATGGTGGATAAGGTAAACTATCCCAAATTAAGTATAAATTAATTTCAAAATTAAAGGAACAGATTTGCAGGTATGTGTACCTATACACTTGTTCGAATTAAAGTTTACAAATTTGAAGATAATAACCGACGAGACAAAATCAAAATTGAGATAAACATGCCCACTATTGGGTAGCAAAAATCTTTTAAATTTAATAGCGAGCACTATGCCTATTATTGGTAATATTTTTTATAATATTCCTAATTCTAGTGTGATACTTGTTGACGGAAATGAAGGTTGCGTTGTTTCACAAGCAATTTTTGACTGAAAAACGAATAGTAAGACAAAACAATTGAGAATAAAATCTTTAAAAGAGAGAAGCATATTGTAAAACCATTATGACTCCGTATTTCCTTAATATTTAATAAAAGTTATGTCATATAATATAAGTATTCTATTATGTAGCCTGTCTCACTTAATACTTGTTAACAGACATCAATAGCTGGGGTATAAGGCATCTCTCTTGCTCTAGCGCTTTGCTTGAGTTGAGATGCCTAAAAATTTGCTAAAGCTAGTTATATTGGAAAACAAAACCAAAGGTAAAAATTTTAACCATACTGATTGCGGAAAGAATCTAATTTTTAAATTACAATATGGGTCATGTGGCACATCAAAATAATGAAAGGTATTTTTATTATAAAAACAACGATGCAAACAGTTTTTTTATAAGCTTCACTTGTTCATAAATCATAAGCAATATAGTGAGTTCTGCATTGTTGTTATAATTTTATTACCCTTTCATTATTGAAATTGATCAAAATGATTGGAAACTGTTATACTACTATGCTTTTTGAGAATAGTTTATGGCTACAAATAATTTTAATTTATTTACATCAATTTGACACGCCAACTTATGCATTTTATTGTATGCTGTCTGTATGCCAATTATAAATAATAAAAATTTTAAAATATTTAAGACTTTTTTTATCGTATTGTTGATTAGTTATTTATTTGTGGTGAATTTCGATAAATTTCATCCTTAATTATGTGAAAAATAAGTATAATTGCGACCATTAAATAAGTAGCGTGTGTTAATATTTAATTACACACCTGACTGAAAAAACAGTTTTTTTTTAGCATTGCAGTAAATGCATCTTTGATTTTTTTTTATTGTCGGTACATTAAATTATTTAACAACTATAACCATAGTCAAACCTTTTTCCTTGATATTTTACATATTATGGCGTTTGAGTTTCACGTATTAGAAAGCTAAACTCACTCTTGTTAATCATTAATACCGGCCATAAGTAGCTGTTGCAATGTAATGATTGTTGACTATTGATTTTGTTGATGGGCACCTGGTCTTCATCCATAAGATTTTTATGTATTTCGGAAATATTACAGTACTATGTGTACCAAGGACAGTATGTGGAAATTGATGGGCACATATTAATGAAACATCAGTTTGTGTATTTACTAAATTATTGTCTCCAAGACTACCTGCCTCTGATCAACTCTGTTAAAGTTAGCCGAAAGTAAAAAGTCGATAATGCAGATAACGTTATTAACATTCCAGACGAAAATAAAAAAAATTATGGTTATCAGCGAAAGTAAATAGGATACGTGGATTGTAATAAAAAATTTTATAAATAGTCTTCCGTGGAAAACTTTGTATAACTTAATCGCGGAAAATATCGGAAAACCAGTGAAATTCACAAAATGGGAATAAAATCAACCTCCAGAGTGTATATCTGAAGTTGAACCGTTTTTATTCGATTTGTCAATAGCTATCGCAGGAAAAAAATATTCAGTACAATTTTCCCGTTGGAAATTTCGGAAAATTCGATTTTCCAAAAATCATTAGAAAATTTGTATAAAATGATCTAGAGAGGCTCCAGCGATTATTTTCCGAGATTTCCTACAAGAAACTTGAACTGAATTTGTTCCTGCGATAGGTATTCACAAGTCATATCAACGTAATCCATCTCCAGATGTATCACTTTAGAAGCTGATTTTATTCCAAATTAAATATTTTTTTGAGTTTCGCGAATTTTCCACAATTTTCCACGAGCAACTGGAGCCATATTTTGCCATGTAAGAATATTAACAAAGGTCTTCATTTTATTCATGCATGCTTAGTAATTTAAGGCCACTACCGATTGATATAGCCTTCATTTTTTTCGGCTGGGAAAATACAATCTGCATTACCGTGTTTTATTTTCGACTGGAGTTGTATACTCTGCATTATCGACGTTTCACTTTCGGCTAGCTTTAGCAGTATTGCTGATCAACTGGTCGTCCGTATTTAAGGACGATTTTAATCAATACCATTACAATATTTTGGTATGTATATTGTTTCGCGCGGAGTACGAATTGAACGTGATTATTACAAAATGGAGCTAGGCATCTCAATTGAGTTCAACTGGGTATAGTTTCTTAAGTATTCGCTTAAAGTTCTGCTCAACCGCTCCATGATAGTCCCATTAGTTTATGGATGATACGCGGTAGTGTTTAATATTTTAATCTTTAAAACTTTGCATACGTTCGTAAATAGGTCGATCATAAAACTAGTTCCTTAGTTGGAAAGTATGTGTTGAGGGGTTGCGAACACATAAATTACTCTCGCTATTGTTTTAGCTTCTTGATTTTCTAATCGAAATGCCAGAGAAAATTTTGTCAAGTCACCTTGCATCCTATACATTTGTTTTCACAATATGATACTGGTAGAGGTTAGATTTTGATGTGTTCTGGAATATCGGTTTCAGTTAATCTAGTTACAACTTTTACTTCTGCAATGTTTTCTATTGCTTCGACTAAAATTTGTGGAGATTGTCTTATTTTGATGAAAGCATCTGCGTGTTGGTTGAGAATGCCAGGCTTATGCATAATCTGATAATCAAAGTATTCTAACCGTATTTGCCATCCCGTTAACCTAAAGAATATATGACCTATGATCGGATAATTCGGTTGCTTTAGCAAAAGTTAACGAAAAATCGGGCAAGATTTGAGGATTTGTTAAAGATTTTTTAAGTTTTCTAAATGATTCGTCACAGACGGCGTTCCAAATAAACGGTTGTCCCTTTGTTAATAATGCTGTTAGGTGTATGGAAATTTCCGAAAACCTATTTATAAAACGACGATAATTTCTTGTTAGACCTAATAATTATTTCATCTCCTTTTGGTTAGTTGGTTGAGGATAACTTCTGACGGCTGTTACTTTGTTCAAATCCGCTTTGATTCATTCTTTTGTTACTTTTTTGTTTTAGCACTTTTCCAGAATAACTTTTTGATTATTGTTCTTGAGACAAATAAAAACTAACTCTAATTTGTTTTCGTCATCTTTAAGGTTGTAGCCCATGACTATTACATCGTCGAGATAAACTAGGCACTTGCTTCCATTTATTCCACTTAGGACGTTATTCATAAATCTTTGGAAAGCCGCTGGTGCGCTCTTTAAGGATGTACCACGAAATCCCGGTTTTCAAAATCCCGGTTATCAAAATCCTGGTTTTCAAAATCCTGGTTTTTTGGTTTTGAACCAAATATTTTTTTTTAATTCGGGGCGCCCTTCTGGTGAAGGACAATTTTAATTTAAAGTAACATAAAAATAAAAACCGGGATTTTTATTTTTGCTGAACCGGGATTTTGAAAATCAGGATTAGCAAAAGAAACAGGATTTTGGCAAACCGGTATTATGAAAACCGAGCTTAAGTTTCACGGAAAATCGTACAACATTTGATGCAAATGTATTGCTTGGATGGCTGACCCAGGGACCGACCATTTAATAATTTTGGAATCAAATGCATATTATGGACATTCGAAAAAAATCATTTGACTTTGGGACTTTTGAGTTTTGTTGAAAAAATTTCGCCAGCAGAAAATCGTACAACATTTGGTTCAAATATTGCTTCTTATTTATGTATATGGCCGACCCCAGAGATTTAATAACTTTTAAACAAAATGCTTACTATACGAACATTCAATAAAAGTCATTTGACTCTTGGACTTTTAATTTTTGTTAAACAAATTTCGTCGGAGGAAAATTGTACAACATTTGATGCAAAGTTGGCTTGTTATTTATATGGCCGATCCCAGGGAACGGCCATTTGATAATTTTTGCATCAAGCGCGTACTATTTAGGATTTTTGTTTTTTCTTGAGCAAATTTAGTCATTTCAATCGTTTGTTCTCGACATTACACAATTTTATACTATAATTACTTTTCCCAGACTTCTATATTTTTTTTGCAATTTGCTAAGAACTTCACATCGGAATCGAAATCACATCGATCCATTTTTTTTAAAATGGTACTTAACCCTCATCCAAAACTAACCCTGCTCTGAAATCTGCCAAACCGTATTTTACAAGCTTATCGTTATTTTTCGTCGGTTATAAGCGTAACAGTGTTACAACTTTTCGTGCTCGATATAACCGGCAGTAATAGTAATTCTGGCTGTGCTGTAGTAGCAATACCTCTGGCATCACCAACATTTTGTTCACATTACTACACCTAGACAAGACGATATCAAACGGCGACGTTTATTTTATTTTGCAGACTCAAACATTTACTGAACAAAGACATCTTTGACGATTAAATCAAAATTTGATGTCTAATAACAGTAACAAACTAATCAGTTCGAATGTTTGACGAAAGAGGGAGAGTAGTGGTTTACTTTTACCGAAAATTCCAAATTATGATTATGAAAGTAATTTTTAAAACTAGAATTAATTTTACCATCAAGACAAGTCATAATACGATATTTTTGGATTATTGTTTTCCACTTCGACGGATCATTAGACATTGAAACAGCTGTAAGATGATGATGGTTCCTGGTTCTTCGTGATTCCTTCCATGGCATCATCTTAAGAAGAATTGTATACTGGAAAACTGTCAAACGAAGTTGCTGGTCACTAGGTATAAATCGCCAAACTTTCACCATCACCGAAGCACCAGTCTACTCCAAACAATAGACCATCCTCTTTTTTGAGTAAATTAATACATTTCTTGGTAGGAAGTGAACCATTTATCGAACGTGTCCGAGATACCAATCTATGATTTTGTGCTGAATATTTACCGTCGATTGATGACGATTTATCAAAAGTTTAACAGAAACCTTCTTCATTTGCTAATCGATGCTTTGAATCATAATGAATCGGATTTTCTAAGCATAGTCTATTACAATTTGTCTTCGGACATTTCGGATAATATGATAGAGAGATAATGAAATGTAATTCCAATAACATGAAGTCATGAATATTTTTTTGATTTTAAAGTTTATTGGAACGCCAAGATACAAGAAGTTTACTGATTGAATGGGAGTAGAATAATTTAAACACTTTACAACTTAATTACTGTTTCTGCTGAGTACCATGATAAACTAGACCAATATTCAATTCGTAAATATATGTAATTCGGTGAAGAAGATTGAATGCTTCCATTTGATGGTAATTTGCAAGAGTGGCAATTATTTTTTGATAATTTTACCTCTACTATCCCCGAAAATGTCTCTCTAATGCCAGCGCAGAAATTTAAATACCTAAAGGATTTACTTAAGAGTAGTGTAAATGATTTGATTACGCATTTAGAGTCCGCGATGTAAGTTATTTAGAAGCCACCGTTAGTGAAAAGGTACAACAAGAAAAAACCAATTGTCGAGTGATACATTAAATCCTTGTTGGACCAACCAAAACTACACATGGCTACCGCTTCTAATATAACTCAAATACACGACCATTTAGATGAAGTAGTTAGTTCGAGAATTTCGAGATCGCTGGCTAATCTAAGTAATTATATCATACTGCGTGCAGCAGCAAACCACAAACGAATGGCAAAAAAATTGAACTATAAATCTCAGTCGCCCGCTAACCAATATCGAACCGACCGCCTTCTGAGAAAACAACCACTAACTAATACATCTAGAAATAACCAGTGAAGACTAGCAGTTTCATTACGGTTTAAATGCAATGATCCGCTGTTAAGAGATTTAATAAACCAAGCTTAACGAAGATTTTTGTTTCATTAGAAAAGAAAACTCTTCTCTCTTACGAGGAAAAGACCGCTGTTATCTGAGACTTTTTTATCCGATAGTTAGTTGGTTAGCACCGATAAGAATAATTATCAAAAGCTTTTGACAGCAACTGTTTCGGGATAACCTCAAAATTATTGAAGACATTAATATACCACGAAGTATTGTATTCAAAGCCAATAATGTCAAACGGAAAAGTCAGTGTTAATCTCATCACTGAAAAAACAAGATTGCACTGATCGAAACCAGCAGCATTTCCAAACTGGAACCATACACAGCGACTATTCTCATTAAGATATTGGAGTATACACTAAAACCTTTAATGCTTTTAGCACCAACAATATTTCAATACTCCCGCAGTCATAGTACCAAATTGGCTTTCTATAAGCAGCCAAATACCATTCCGACATATATAGCAAACCGAACCAGTCTAATTTTGGCAGTCGCTTGCGCTTCACCGAGGCACGTGGCCCGAAGAGCTAAAAGACTACAATTTGTGCTGCAGAAGACAATAATTTTTGCAGTATGATCCAAATTATTTGGAAACAGATGTTGACGATGTCAAGTCACCTGCGAAGAAGAGGGTTTAGAAAATGCAGTTACCATGATTTGTATTGCTTTAGAGTGCAGCGTTTTTACGAAATGCAAGCAGAATATCCAAATCTTTAATTTTATTGTGAGTTCTAGTAAGAACACATCTTCTGCGGCCCTACATAAGCAAAAATATTAACCAATCCGAGACTAGAACGATTTCAGTTGACGATGGGCTGAGAGAAAATTATTCTCATTAATCCTGCCACGAGATTTTTTCCCATTTCTATATAGCAATGGGCTTTTAAGGCTTTTAAAAAGGTCATATACAAATGTTTGAAGTGTCATCGGCCAAAGCTAAAAGAACAAAACCAATTAATGCGCCGACTACTTATGTACCTCGAAGATATTACTAGTGAGTCCATTTATACGAAGTGGAGTAGATACCGCTGACCATTATTCAATAAAGACACATCAATAGAATAATTCCAGAATTATCAAGGGATATTTGTCTATTTTTGTCTGCATGGCAAATAGGGATGAGCATCTTGAACTGATGACAGAACTTAGCATCGAAACATTTTTACCTGTATTAACAACATTCCATGCTAAAAATCAATTAAACGCGCTTAGTGAACTATTAAGGTCTTAAGACGCGACTACTAAAATTCAAAACTAGTCAACTCAACAAGTGCTAAATTCGTGACTGCTATGTAGAAAATCCTCTGATACCCGCATATTTTTTGATAGGCCATGCACTGACGTTGGCACCCGAACCAACCTTAAAAGCGATAAACATTTACAGGTTTTCTAGATGGAAGATGCTACAATATTTCTGGCAACGCTGGTTTGTGAAAATATAACCAAGTCGAAGCATAGCCACAAATTATTTGCATAAATTATTTGCATCGTAATACTAAAGTATGAACATACACTACCAGCACTACGACCAGTAGCAAAAAACTAATGATGTGTATCCAGGTTTGATAAATTTGTCAGATTTGTAACACTGCAGACGTCCAAGGCAGGGTACATACAAGCGACCTCAATTATTATGACACTGAAGTTAAAATTCAGAAAATTCCCATCGTAATATCGATTTAACTTCGTAAAGCGTCGCGGAGCTTGCGTGTCATGTTTTGGTGATGGTCATAAAACCATAACTGTAAAAGTGTACCAATGTGCTATTTGTTCCCAAAAACATCACACCTTATTGCATTTCGGTCAAACCAATTTGATATAGAAGGAAGATCTTCTACTATGAACCAAAGTGCACAAATAAATGAATCAAAATTGTGTTCGAATTCCGATATGCATTTACCATCAAAATCTGATACAATAAAATCAACTCGTGATGATTCAAATGAATTAAAATGTATCCCAAAAAATTGAACTACAGCAACATCTGAAGTTACAAATTCAAAAATTGTTCGTGAGAGAAACTCGTCTTAAATACTGCTCAGTACTACGGTTCTCTATGGGTTCAATCCGAAAAAGGAGGTCAAGTACCGTGTCGCGCTCGTTTGGATAGCGGATCTCAAGCAAATTTTATAACCACAAAAATGGTTCAAATGCTAGGTTTGAAAGTTATGTCAACCAAGTTAAAATTTCTGGCATCAATAATGATGTTACTACTGTCACAAAACAATCAACTGTTAATATCGAATCGAAAAAACCTGATTATAAAACTTCAGTCAATTGTTTAGTAAAACACAAAATAGCAGACCCGTGGGTCTTTAAGCCTGATTCAATTGATCTTTTGTTGGGTGCTGAACTGTTTTTGGAAATTACAATATAAAACTCTCTTTTTCAAAACTTTGAATTCGGCTACATCATTATGGGCCGAGTTTCGGGTAATCCACAAATTACTAATGCTGACAATGGTTTATTATCATTCCATGTCTCGTTTGAAGAATTAAATGATCAGATAGAAAATTTTTCGCGAATCGAAGATGTGAATTCCCCGAATAAACTTTCATTAGAAGAGAAACTTTACGCGGAACATTACGTTTAAAATGTTCGAAGAGACGAAAATGGACGATATATTATTGCTTTGATTCTTCATTTATTGCCTTACGATAGTTTTATTCTCTAGAAAAACGTTTAGTTGCCAACCATGAAATTTATCATCAATACAACCAATTTATTAAAGAATATAAGGAGCTAAATCATATGGTAGAAGCGGCTAATCGCAACAGGTCAAAATTAAAGGTGAAACTTATTTCATACCACTGGATGGTCCGAGAAAGGAGCAGCACCACAAAACTGCGCATAGTATTCAACGCATGATCAAAAACCTACACCGGAGTCTCGTTGAATGATTGTTTGACGATCGGTCCGACAATTCAGAAAGATCTATATTCGATTTATTGTGTTTCCGAAAGCATTTCATAGGCATTACCTGTGACATAGCAAAAATGTACCGGCAAATTTTGATAAAAGTTGACCAGCAAGAATTACAAAAAATCTGGTGGCGTGAAAGCCGAAAATCTGTTTCTTGCGATCAGAACTCTTTATCAATTAGTTGCAGGCGAAGAGAAGGAATTTACTGAAGCGTCCCGTGTTCTGAAATCCGACTATTAAGTTGACGATCTATTAACTAGTTAAAATTCTGTTGAAACTGCATATCAAGTGGGGGTATCGATCTTCGCAAAATCAAGTCAAATGATCAGTCACTACAATCTGAAGATTGCCAAGAACAATTAAAATCAATTTCAATTCTAGGTATATGAATTGGGATATAGAAAAAGACGTATTCTACATTTCGTTCAAGAAATACTCGTTAACTAGCCTATATTCGAATCGATCTGTATTATCAGAGATTGCCCAATTATTTGACCCTTTAGGGTTCTGTGGTCCAATCGCGTTTCTAGCAAAATTACACAGACACACAAAAAAAAAGTCGTCACCCAGAAGATAGACTCCACTATTTCGACTTTTTCGAGGTCGCTGAAACCGAATATGACCATAAAAAATTCCAATTGCCCATTTTCCCGTTACCACCTTCTGGGGAATCGAAATTTAAATTTTGATGCGAAGTTGGAATGGATGTGCAGAACCCCTTTGCTACCCCCAGGAAGGGGTTGAAATTTCAAGTTTTATGCAAAATTGAGATGGATGTACATTTCTACCGAAAATGACAACTAAAAGTCAATTTAACCCTTCTGTCGCCCCCTAGCACCTTCTTATTACTCCCAGAAAGGAGTTGGAATTTCAATTTTCATGCAAAATTAAGATGGATGTACATTTCTATGTTTTTTGTTGCGCTGGAATTGAAAATGTCAATAAAAAGTAAATTTGGCCCCTCCATCATCCGCTAGCATTCCCTAGCACCCCCTTACTACCTCCTGGAGAGGGCTGTAATTTCTATTTTCTTCCAAAATCGAGATGGATGTATATTTTGATGTTTTACGCGTAGCTCACGATTTGGAGTGCTGCTTTAAAGTGAGTCCTCTGGCCTCTCACCATTCGGGGTACTTGTTTGAAGTGAGTCGCCTTGGAAACGAAATGGCAATCATTTTAAACTAGTTTAAGCTCTTAAATATAAGTCGATTCTACATCGGTCTACAGAAAAGTGTCTCTATCCTGCTTGAGGGGTTTGTCACGAGATGCAAGGTGTAATTGAAGGGTCAAATTTGAATTTTATATTTAATCTATTTTCGAGCGACCTAACAAACGTGACAATATACATCAAACTCAACTACGCATGAACATTTAAATTACAACCCCTTTCTGGGGGGTAGTAAAGAGGTGCTAGGGGTGATGGAAGGGTCGAATTAACATTTTGTTGTAATTTTCGGTTCCAGCGCCCGAAAAGAAAATTGCAATTTCAGCCCCTTTCTAGGAGTAGTAAGGGAGTGTTTGGGTTGACGGAAGGCTCAAATTTACTTTTCGTTGTCATTTTCGGTTCCAACGCCCCAAAAAACATAGAAATCCACATCCATCTCAATTTTGCATACAAATCACTCATTTATCCGTTGTAAAAATGATTACGAAACTTCAAAAAATGAAGCGGCCAAATCCCTCCATGGGATGTAGCGCCAGCGAAAAAAAAAAAAAAAAAAAAAAAATCCACTTTTCTCGACGTCTTGAAAGTCCCTGAGTCTGGATGTCTCGATGTCTGGACGTCTGGATGCCTGGATATCTGTACCAGTGGTATCTCGAGAACGGCTTGTCCGATTTTGAATTTTTTTTTGCCAATCTGTTTCTATGGTCAAGGCGGAGATTTGAAAAGCTTTTAGAGACTGTACATCAAGAGTGGGGTACCTGCCATACGAATTGACCCAAAATACCTAGTTTTATAAATATTTACGATTTATTTTATATATGCTGGTTTGATTATTGAATTAGGCATTGAATTTGGAATTGATTTGAAGGTTAAGTTAGGAGTCAATTTACGGGTTGAGTTGAAGTTGAGTTGGAGTTGAATTGGGGTTGGATTAGGATGTAGTGAGTAGATAACAAATTTTTATATGATGGAACTTGCCTTGGCTATTTATCAACCGATTATTATGAAATTTGACATGTGCGTTGTAAATGGGATTCTAACATGATTTTTGGATTATGTTCTGAAATATGGGCAGTTACACGGTTAGAAATATCAGTATAATTTTGTATACCACTTTCGGTATAAAGTTCTAGAATACGATTTTTCGTGTTAAATTGAATGCCTGTACCCATGTTACCGAAGCTTTTGACCTGTTTGGCTGTTGTTGTATATAAATAAATATATGTTGGTTAAAATAGAAATCAATACTGTCAAAACTGTCACACTAACTTTATGACACAGGTTAATGCTATTCCCATTGAAGATACGAAAGACCAAAGTTCTGATCACCTCGTGAGGTTTCAGCCCTTTATATTTTACATCAGAAATTCACCATGAGAGAATAGTGAAATTTTGTATTGATCACAATATACAATGGTATATAATTCCACGACGCCACATTTCGGTGGATTGTGGCCGGCGGTTGTAAAAAGTGCAAACTTTCACTTAAAACGTGTTGTAGGATTGAATTCATTGACGTTTGAGCAACTAAATATGTTAATAATTGAAATAGAAGGTTGTCTTAATTTTAGGCCTGTAATGAATTAGTAATTAGCAATAAAAAAAACACTTACTGGTTTAATCTTGTTTTCATTGGATGGTTTGAGTTGTTATTTAAATTTACATTTGAAAGTAAAGAATTTTATTTGAATCAAGGTTCATGTTTATGTGCTTTTATTTACAATTAATATTTCATTTGTTCTTGGGATATTACCAAAGCAACCTTGATTATACAAGCCATAATCTAAAAAAACGAAGCTTTTATAAGGGAATTAGAAAAGAGGAAAAAACCAAACTTTTCATAGTAAAACACATAAAACATATGGGAAATCACTTTTTTTCCTAAGACAAATTTATAAATGAAAACGTTGCAAATTCTTAATTATGATTTCTGAAATATTTTCATAAATGTTTGAATTTCAACATATATAAATCTCGTTTAAGTAAATCGTTTTCATTTTCTTGTAATAACTGATTTATTTAAACCAAAATATAAAAAAAAGTTCATAACAACAGCTTTCTGGTCAAATTTAAATAGAAAAGCTTACTACAAAACGTGTGCATTAAGTCAATATACATAGATGGCAGTGGGTAGCAAATATTTTGAAAAATCGTAACAAAAATTGCGAGCTGGGGAAATTTGAGTTCAAAAATTGTAGGAAAAGCAAAACAAATTCTCAAAATATTAAGAACGTGTCATAATTGTGTGATTAAATAATTTTTTTTCGTATTTCTCTGGTAACAATTATAGACATCTAACGTACACTAGTAAAACTAAAGATAAATTTAGCAAGTATTATTTTAATTTGTCAGAGCCAACTTTGATATATTTTTCAAAATGAAATTTCGAAAAATATATTTTAGAAATAATTTAATTTTAATATTTCTGCAATTAATATTTACTTAATACCAATATACCCTTCTTGTACATTGTTGCTAAAGATATGTAGAACACTTTTGTATAAAAATTTTGTAACATTTTTGCTTTTTTCATTGCAAAACTTGAAGCTAAAAAACACCATTTTTACTATGAATTCCTATGGAAATCAGTGAAAAGTTATACCACTAAAAAAGCTTCAAAAAAATACGTCATAATGATTATGGCTCTATACTCTAGAAGGCTCTGATATTACTGCTGATAATATCAAAGCAACCTTGATTATACAAGCCATAATCTAAAAAACGAAGCTTTTATAAGGGAATTAGAAACGACGAAAAAATCAAAATTTCCATAGTAAAACACTTTTTTTCCTAAGACAAATTTGTAAATGAAAACGTTGCAAATTCTTAATTATGATTTCTGAAATATTTTCATAAATGTTTGAATTTCAACATATATGAATATCGTTTAAGTAAATCGTTTTCATTTTCTTGTAATAATTGATTTATTTAAACCAAAATATAAAAAAAAAGTTCATAACAACAGCTTTCTGGTCAAATTAAAAAGAAAATCTTACTACAAATCGTGTGCATTAAGCCAATATACATAGATGGCAGTGGGCAGTAAACATTTTGAAAACCGTACAAAAAATCGCCACTTGGGGAAATTTGAGTTCAAAAGTTGTAGGAAAAGCAAAACAAATTCGCAAAATATTTAAGAACGTGTCATAATTTTGTGATTAAACAATCTTTTTCGTATTTTTCTGTATAAATCTGAGACATCTAACGTACACTAGTAAAACTAAAGATAAATTTAGCAAGTATTATTTTAATTCGTCAGAGCCAACTTTGATGTATTTTTCAAAATGAAAGTTCGAAAAATATATTTTAGAAATAATTTAATTTTAATATTTCTGCAATTAATATTTACTTAATACCAATAAACCCTTCTTGTATATTGTTGCTAAAGATATGTAGAACACTTTTGTATAAAAATTTTGTAACATTTTTGCTTTTTTCAATGAAAAACTTGAAGCTAAAAAACACCATTTTTACTATGGATTCCTATGGAAATTTGTGAAAAATTATACCACTAAAAAAGCTTCGAAAAAATACGTCATAATGATTATGGCTCTATACTCTAGAAGGCTCTGATAATATACCCGAAATTAAAATATAAAGCAAAACCAAAATTGTGAAAATATTAAAGGGAAAATTATAAAGTTGATTGGTTGAGCTTTTATTATTCCCTTGCTTAAATTGAATTGAAAAAATTAATTTTGGAGTTGCACACAGTTCGGAATAAGTCCTTCGGTTTTATTATATTTTACAAGTTGAATAGATCAAACCTTTAATAATTAACTGTTATTACTTAACAATTAAAAAATCATACTCAACAGTCAAATCGTATGGATCAATCAACTTAATTTTCTACAACCAATCTCTTCGCCATTTTCTCATCCTTCTTCATTCCATGTTAAAACGTAGCTTTTGATCAATTTTTGACAGTAAGTTTTTAGTAAGTTTATTTTACCCGTAGTTTCCATTTAATATAAAACAAGCAAATCCCAATGTCGCTTCGAATTTCGTGAACTAGTAATTAACCCAAATATAATTATGCGGCCAAACTATTAAGTCATTAAATATATTTCAAACAAAAAATTATTAAATACCTTTTTATTAATTATAGATTGTGTTAAACGAAAAACGTTGATTACTATAGTTTTCCAATTTTTTTACTTCTATTTCCAGGAAAACCAGAACCAACAGTTGTATGGCTGCGAAATGGACAAATAGTACCAAGTATAATGTTAGATTTTTCATTTCCATCAACATTAAGTAATAAATTAGTAGTTAGGAATTTATCACGTAATCATCAGCATTCCGTATACACATGTCGTGCAAGTAATTTTCCAAATCGTGGCGTATTAACAAATATCACAATACAGTTACATTGTAAGTTAGAGAATACATGAAAATTTTATTTAAATAATTTATGCCAAATCTAATCTCTTTCATTTTGATTATAGTGCGTCCGCTTTCTGTACAAATTGGTTTTGGTAATAATCCATTATCGGCCGATCGAAAATATGAAATACAATGCGAAGCAATTGGATCAGTTCCGCCCGCTAAAATTACATGGTGGATGGGAGATAAAGAGCTGCTGGGGCATACACAAAAGGTAATGTGACAATTTTTCAGGATACATGATATTTTAAAATAGGTATATACATATATATAAAATAAATCACAAAAGTTTAGGCTTCATCCTATATCGAATAATATTCTGATTCATTACATAAACCTTTAAACGTTGGATTATAACCGGTTCTACATTTTGAGCAGGTCGGACCAGAGGTGTATACTGGTTCTCCGGGATATGGACGAAAATCATAGTTACAAACAAAAATGTACATCAATTTTTCGTTTGCGCCAAAATATGCCGTTAAGCCGCAACCAGTTTTTGTCGCCATTTGATACATCATATTCGATAAATTGTTTATATTTTTGGACAGTTTAATGTTATAGACATTCATTAATCTTTGATTAGCTTTTTCATACTCGCTAAACCATAAATCGATTAACGATTTTATAATGTTGTCATTTGGATTCAGGAAATTTTCATTAACACCTTTTTTAAATGCTACATTTTGTCCGATGCCTGGAAACTGCGCGGTTCCACCAAATTTATCACAGTGGAATGATAACCGTTGTGAACTTAACTTTGCCATATTGGCGAGGTCGTCATTCCACTCCTAGTTATTGTTTTAAAAATGTATTAATTTTTTTGTTTTGTTTTGGTCATCGAACTTTAAAACTGATTACTTACAATAGTCGCCATTCGAACGGCTGGTCTTAAACCTGGTACCTCTCCTACCGCCAATTGGTTTCTGAATTTATTGTGGTTTTGTACAATGGTTTGTTGATGTGAACTCGATAATTCGATTACTTCTGGTGATCTTTCGCTTTTAAATGGTAATTTAACAGGACAACAACCGACGTGACAATCACGTACATTGTACGAAACATCTATTGGCCCGTTTATAAAACAGAAGTCGATCCATAATATAAACATTATCAGAATCCATAAATTAATTAATGTAAAACATTTAAATTTATTTTTCTTTTCTTGAACCCCAAGTAATTTTTCTGTCATAACTGAAATAATAATTATAGGACGAAACGAAATACGATGCCTTCGATCTTTAAAGTGAAATAAAAATGAAAATTTATTTTTCACGCCTGCTTACTATGACGGTACGAGTTGAGTTGTTTGCAAGTTACTTTGTTCTTAAAAGATCAAAGTATTGAAATCTTGTCAAAATTGACCAAAAATTTGGTTAGTCCAACCAAATCGACTTTTCTCGATATTTTGAAAGTCTCCGAGTCTGAAAGAGCAAAAAAAAAAAAAATTATGGTCTAGCATCTCGAGAAAGGCTCGCCCGATTTGGAATTTTTTTCGTTAATCTATTTGGCCAAGGCAGAGACTTACCTGGCATTCGTTTTATTATTAAAAATCAAAAATGATCAAAATCTTTTTTTTTTTTTATTGGAGTAAAATGAACAAATATTTTGTCACAAAATACCCGCATAAATATGTTCCAATTTGTCAACTTATTTTGTGACAAATTGGTCTAAAATTTTGTGATCACCATTTTTGGTTACTCGGGTGCATTCTAACTGCATCACCTGGTTTAAATTCTTCTGATAATTTGCTATTTTGGTCGGCATGCTGCTTCTGAATTTTACGAAGGATGGTGAGACGTTCGGATACATTCTTTACCACCACTGGTTTTGGTAATTCTTTAGACGTTGGTATAGTTGATCTGGTGATACGACTAAAAAATCTCTGGTTTGGTGATTGTAAGATGAACACTTACATGTGGCAAGTTTCTGTAGTTTAACAAAGCAAGATACACATCTGTATTATCTTTACTGCATTTTGTTAGTAAATTCTTCCCTGTCTCTACAAATCTTTCTGCTAGACCATTTGAGCCTGCGTATTGTGGACTAGAAAATTGCTCTGTGATCGACCAGTCTCTCGTGAACTTTTGAAATTTTTCAGACGTGTATTGTGTTCCATTGTCTGATTCTAGTATTTCTGGAATAACCTGCACATAGAAAACCATGACTTTAACTCTTTGATAACTTCCTCTGACTTTATGCTGCTCATCAACTTAAAATCGAAAAATCCTGAATAACTATCAACTAACAGCAGATATTCGTTTCCTCGAAAGTGAAATAAATCGGTTCCAACGATTTCAAACGGGTACACTGGCACCTGTTTATTTATTAGCGGTTCTTTCTGTTTTGAGATTTGATATTGTTAGCACACAGCACAACTATTCAAGTAACTTATGGTCTATAGTCCAGTTGATTTTCTAAAAAATTTAATTTTCTAAAAAATGTGTAGAAATATTCGAGTAACCTAAATGCCCATTGGCATGAGAATTACAGGCCTAAATACCTATTAATAGACGTATCAAACATCGAAATCGGAGAATATTTTCTATTTTTTGGTTTTGAATTTGTGGTCTATAGTCCAGTTGATTTTCTAAAAAATTGAAATTTCTACAAAATGTGTAGAAATATTCGAGCAACCTAAATGCCCATAGGCATGACAATTACAGACCTCAACACCTATTAATAGACGTATCAAACATCAAAATCGGAGAACATTTTCTATTTTTTGGTTTTGAATTTGTGGTCTATAGTTCAGTTGATTTTCTAAAAAATTGAAATTTTTACCAAATGTGTAGAAATTTTCGAGCAACCTAACTGCCCGTTGGCATGACAATTACAGACCTCAACACCTATTAATAGACGTATCAAACATCGAAATCGGAGAACATTTTCAATTTTTTGGTTTTGAATTTGTGGTGTATAGTCCAGTTGATTTTCTAAAAAATTGAAATTTCTACAAAATGTGTAGAAATATTCCAGCAACCTAAATGCCCATTGGCATGACAATTACAGACCTCAACACCTATTAATAGACGTATCAAACATAGCAATTGGAGCACATTTTCAATTTTTTGGTTTTGAATTTGTGGTCTATAGTCCAGTTGATTTTCTAAAAAATTGAATTTTCTAAAAAATGTGTAGAAATATTCGAGCAACCTAAATGCCCATTGGCATGACAATTACAGGCCTAAATACCTATTAATAGACGTATCAAACATCGAAATCGGAGAACATTTTCAATTTTTTGGTTTTTAATTTGTGGTCTATAGTCCAGTTGATTTTCTAAAAAATTGAATTTTCTACAAAATGTGTAGAAATATTCGAGCAACCTAATTGCCCATTGGCATGACAATTACAAACCTCAACACCTATTATTATGTGTACCGAATGAAATTTGTGATTTGTACATGAATAATTAAAACTAAACGGCAATATATAATCATTATTTTTCTGTACTTGTTCTATTGCACATATTGTACAGTTTTTAAATAATCGTATTCATTCAAACTTTTTGTTCATTTTACGGCGAACATTCACCTTTCCATAATCCCATTTATTATGTATGGATGTGATCTTAAGCCGCATTGGCAAACTGCTTGCCAAACCATATGTTTTTTTGCCAAATTTTTCAACAGCTATGGTAGTAATTGCTCCGTCCAGTTCTTTACCTTTCTTTTTGATGTAATATTGGGGACCTGGAAGTGTCGAGAAATCCTTTTTGACGTAGGTCTCGTCGTTCATTACGAAACAAGAATCTTTTCTTTCGTTCAACCATTTGTTGTGTTTCTTTGCTCGATCGATCCCTCTATTAAATAGTTCAACACTTCTTTTGGGGATTTTTGACTTCTTGTATGTCCGTAGATTATTTCTGGTTTTAGCTCGTTCCACAATCGATTTGGTTGTTTTGGTTTTTCTGGCCAAATATCGCACAGACATCGAGGGATGTTTCGAAATGACTCTTACAATTTTCTGATCCAACATTTTATTTGGAGCACCTGATTTTTCTCCGGATCCGGGCTTGCGTGATACAGAAAGATTGATTTGACATTTTTTTTACATTTGTTACCGTATTATTGGAAACACCGGCCAATTTACCAATTTTTTTATTGGTATACTCGGGATGATCATTACACAATCTAATTATTAAATCACATTTTTTTCCTTATGATGCGTCCATTTCGAAACAAATAAAACAAATGCCCAATTTGACGTTTATTCGTTTTTTTAAATTGTTTTTCTACAAAATAACGGTACCAGTTTTTTTCTTTTGCGTAGTAACCTATGAGATAATATACATTTGGGAATCACAAATTTCATTCGGTACACATAATAATAGACGTATCAAACATCGAAGTCGGAGTTCGTTTTCTATTTTTAGGTTCTGAATTTGTGGTCTATAGTCCAGTTGATTTTCTAAAAAATTGAATTTTCTACAAAATGTGTAGAAATATTCGAGCAACCTAAATGCGCATTGGCAAGACAATTACAGGTCTCAAAACCTGTTAATAGTATCAAACATCGAAATCGAAGCACATTTTCTATTTTTTGGTTCTGAATTTGTGGTCTATAGTCCAGTTGATTTTCTAAAAAATATGTAGAAATATTTGAGCCACCTAAATGCCCATTGGCATGATAATTACAGGTCTCAAAACCTATTAATAGACGTATCAACCATCGAAATCGGAGTTCGTTTTCTATTTTTAGGTTCTGAATTTGTGGTCTATAGTCCAGTTGATTTTCTAAAAAATTGAATTTTAACAAAAATGTGTAGAAACATTCGAGCAACCTAAATGCCCATTGGAATGACAATTACAGGTCTCAAAACCTATTAATAGACGTATCAACCATCGAAATCGGAGTTCGTTTTCTATTTTTTGGTTTTGAATTTGTGGTCTATAGTCCATTTGATTTTCTAAAATATTGAAATTTCTACAAAATGTGTAGAAATATTCGAGCAACCTAAATGCCCATTGGAATGACAATTACAAGTCTGAAACCCTATTAATAGACGTATCAAACATCGAAATCGGAGCACATTTTCAATTTTTTGGTTTTGAATTTGTGGTCTATAGTCCAGTTGATTTTCTAAAAAATTGAAATTTCTACAAAATGTGTAGAAATATTCAAGCAACCGAAATGCCCGTTGGCATGACAATTACAGGTCTCAAAACCTATTAATAGACGTATCAAACATCGAAATCGGAGTTCGTTTTCTATTTTTAGGTTCTGAATTTGTGGTCTATAGTCCAGTTGATTTTCTAAAAAATTGAATTTTCTACAAAATGTGTAGAAATATTCGAGCAACCTAAATGCGCATTGGCAATACAATTACAGGTCTCAAAACCTGTTAATAGACGTATCAAACATCGAAATCGAAGCACATTTTCTATTTTTTGGTTCTGAATTTGTGGTCTATAGTCCAGTTGATTTTCTAAAAAATATGTAGAAATATTTGAGCCACCTAAATGCCCATTGGCATGATAATTACAGGTCTCAAAACCTATTAATAGACGTATCAAACATCGAAATCGGAGCACATTTTCAATTTTTTGGTTTTGAATTTGTGGTCTATAGTCCAGTTGATTTTCTAAAAAATTGAAATTTCTACAAAATGTGTAGAAATATTCGAGCAACCTAAATGCCCATTGGCATGACAATTACAGACCTCAAAACCTATTAATAGACGTATCAAACATCGAAATCGGAGTTCGTTTTCTATTTTTTGGTTCTGAATTTGTGGTCTATAGTCCAGTTGATTTTCTAAAAAACTGAATTTACTACAAAATGTGTAGAAATATTCGAGCAACCTAAATGCCCATTGGAATGACAATTACAGGTCTCAAAACCTATTAATAGACGTATCAACCATCGAAATCGGAGAACATTTTCTATTTTTTGGTTTTGAATTTGTGGTCTATAGTCCAGTTGATTTTCTAAAAAATGTGTAGAAATATTCGAGCCACCTAAATGCCCATTGGCAAGACAATTACAGGTCTCATAACCTATTAATAGACGTATCAAACATCGAAATCGGAGCACATTTTCAATTTTTTGGTTTTGAATTTGTGGTCTATAGTCCAGTTGATTTTCTAAAAAATTGAAATTTCTACAAAATGTGTAGAAATATTCGAGCAACCTAAATGGCCATTGGCATTACAATTACAGGTCTCAAAACCTATTAATAGACGTATCAAACATCGAAATCGGAGTTCGTTTTCTATTTTTTGGTTCTGAATTTGTGGTCTATAGTCCAGTTGATTTTCTAAAAAATGTGTAGAAATATTCGAGCCACCTAAATGCCCATTGGCAAGACAATTACAGGTCTCATAACCTATTAATAGACGTATCAAACATCGAAATCGGAGCACATTTTCAATTTTTTGGTTTTGAATTTGTGGTCTATAGTCCAGTTGATTTTCTAAAAAATTTAAATTTCTACAAAATGTGTAGAAATATTCGAGCAACCTAAATGCCCATTGGCATGACAATTACAGGTCTCAAAACATATTAATAGACGTATCAAACATCGAAATCGGAGTTCGTTTTCTATTTTTTGGTTCTGAATTTGTGGTCTATAGTCCAGTTGATAAAAAATTGAATTTTCTACAAAATGTGTAGAAATATTCCAGCAACCTAAATGCCCATTGGCATGACAATTACAGGTCTCAAAACCTGTTAATAGACGTATCAAACATCGAAATCGGAGAACATTTTCTATTTTTTGGTTTTGAATTTGTGGTCTATAGTCCAGTTGATTTTCTAAAAATTTGAAATTCCTACAAAATGTGTAGAAATATTCGAGCAACCTAAATGCCCATTGGCATGACAATTACAGGTCTCAAAACCTATTAATAGACGTATCAAACATCGAAATCGGAGTTCGTTTTCTATTTTTTGGTTCTGAATTTGTGGTCTATAGTCCAGTTGATTTTCTAAAAAATTGAATTTTCTACAAAATGTGTAGAAATATTCGAGCAACCTAAATGCCCATTGGAATGACAATTACAGGTCTCAAAACCTATTAATAGACGTATCAACCATCGAAATCGGAGTTCGTTTTCTATTTTTAGGTTCTGAATTTGTGGTCTATAGTCCAGTTGATTTTCTAAAAAATTGAATTTTCTACAAAATATGTAGAAATATTCGAGCAACCTAAATGCGCATTGGCAATACAATTACAGGTCTCAAAACCTGTTAATAGACGTATCAAACATCGAAATCGAAGCACATTTTCTATTTTTTGGTTCTGAATTTGTGGTCTATAGTCCAGTTGATTTTCTAAAAAATATGTAGAAATATTTGAGCCACCTAAATGCCCATTGGCATGATAATTACAGGTCTCAAAACCTATTAATAGACGTATCAAACATCGAAATCGGAGCACATTTTCAATTTTTTGGTTTTGAATTTGTGGTCTATAGTCCAGTTGATTTTCTAAAAAATTGAAATTTCTACAAAATGTGTAGAAATATTCGAGCAACCTAAATGCTATTGGCATGACAATTACAGACCTCAACACCTATTAATAGACGTATCAAACATCGAAGTCGGAGTTCGTTTTCTATTTTTAGGTTCTGAATTTGTGGTCTATAGTCCAGTTGATTTTCTAAAAAATTGAATTTTCTACAAAATGTGTAGAAATATTCGAGCAACCTAAATGCGCATTGGCAAGACAATTACAGGTCTCAAAACCTGTTAATAGTATCAAACATCGAAATCGAAGCACATTTTCTATTTTTTGGTTCTGAATTTGTGGTCTATAGTCCAGTTGATTTTCTAAAAAATATGTAGAAATATTTGAGCCACCTAAATGCCCATTGGCATGATAATTACAGGTCTCAACACCTATTAATAGACGTATCAACCATCGAAATCGGAGTTCGTTTTCTATTTTTAGGTTCTGAATTTGTGGTCTATAGTCCAGTTGATTTTCTAAAAAATTGAATTTTAACAAAAATGTGTAGAAACATTCGAGCAACCTAAATGCCCATTGGAATGACAATTACAGGTCTCAAAACCTATTAATAGACGTATCAACCATCGAAATCGGAGTTCGTTTTCTATTTTTTGGTTTTGAATTTGTGGTCTATAGTCCATTTGATTTTCTAAAATATTGAATTTTCTACAAAATGTGTAGAAATATTCGAGCAACCTAAATGCCCATTGGAATGACAATTACAAGTCTGAAACCCTATTAATAGACGTATCAAACATCGAAATCGGAGCACATTTTCAATTTTTTGGTTTTGAATTTGTGGTCTATAGTCCAGTTGATTTTCTAAAAAATTGAAATTTC
This sequence comes from Tipula helvola, assembly GCA_963556165.1. Lineage (NCBI taxonomy): Eukaryota > Metazoa > Arthropoda > Insecta > Diptera > Tipulidae > Tipula > Tipula helvola. The sequence goes on along the minus strand of OY744481.1, from coordinate 350,223,931 downwards.
TACAAAATGTGTAGAAATATTCAAGCAACCGAAATGCCCATTGGCATGACAATTACAGGTCTCAAAACCTATTAATAGACGTATCAAACATCGAAATCGGAGTTCGTTTTCTATTTTTAGGTTCTGAATTTGTGGTCTATAGTCCAGTTGATTTTCTAAAAAATTGAATTTTCTACAAAATGTGTAGAAATATTCGAGCAACCTAAATGCGCATTGGCAATACAATTACAGGTCTCAAAACCTGTTAATAGACGTATCAAACATCGAAATCGAAGCACATTTTCTATTTTTTGGTTCTGAGTTTGTGGTCTATAGTCCAGTTGATTTTCTAAAAAATATGTAGAAATATTTGAGCCACCTAAATGCCCATTGGCATGATAATTACAGGTCTCAAAACCTATTAATAGACGTATCAAACATCGAAATCGGAGCACATTTTCAATTTTTTGGTTTTGAATTTGTGGTCTATAGTCCAGTTGATTTTCTAAAAAATTGAATTTTCTACAAAATGTGTAGAAATATTCGAGCAACCTAATTGCCCATTGGCATGACAATTACAGACCTCAACACCTATTAATAGACGTATCAAACATCGAAGTCGGATTTCGTTTTCTATTTTTAGGTTCTGAATTTGTGGTCTATATTCCAGTTGATTTTCTAAAAAATTGAATTTTCTACAAAATGTGTAGAAATATTCGAGCAACCTAAATGCGCATTGGCAATACAATTACAGGTCTCAAAACCTGTTAATAGACGTATCAAACATCGAAATCGGAGCACATTTTCAATTTTTTGGTTTTGAATTTGTGGTCTATAGTCCAGTTGATTTTCTAAAAAATTGAAATTTCTACAAAATGTGTAGAAATATTCGAGCAACCTAAATGCCCATTGGCATGACAATTACAGGTCTCAAAACCTATTAATAGACATATCAAACATCGAAATCGGAGTTCGTTTTCTATTTTTTGGTTCTGAATTTGTGGTCTATAGTCCAGTTGATTTTCTAAAAAATTGAATTTTCTACAAAATGTGTAGAAATATTCGAGCAACCTAAATGCCCATTGGAATGACAATTACAGGTCTCAAAACCTATTAATAGACGTATCAACCATCGAAATCGGAGTTCGTTTTCTATTTTTAGGTTCTGAATTTGTGGTCTATAGTCCAGTTGATTTTCTAAAAAATTGAATTTTCTACAAAATATGTAGAAATATTCGAGCAACCTAAATGCGCATTGGCAATACAATTACAGGTCTCAAAACCTGTTAATAGACGTATCAAACATCGAAATCGAAGCACATTTTCTATTTTTTGGTTCTGAATTTGTGGTCTATAGTCCAGTTGATTTTCTAAAAAATATGTAGAAATATTTGAGCCACCTAAATGCCCATTGGCATGATAATTACAGGTCTCAAAACCTATTAATAGACGTATCAAACATCGAAATCGGAGCACATTTTCAATTTTTTGGTTTTGAATTTGTGGTCTATAGTCCAGTTGATTTTCTAAAAAATTGAAATTTCTACAAAATGTGTAGAAATATTCGAGCAACCTAAATGCCCATTGGCATGACAATTACAGACCTCAACACCTATTAATAGACGTATCAAACATCGAAGTCGGAGTTCGTTTTCTATTTTTAGGTTCTGAATTTGTGGTCTATAGTCCAGTTGATTTTCTAAAAAATTGAATTTTCTACAAAATGTGTAGAAATATTCGAGCAACCTAAATGCGCATTGGCAATACAATTACAGGTCTCAAAACCTGTTAATAGACGTATCAAACATCGAAATCGAAGCACATTTTCAATTTTTTGGTTTTGAATTTGTGGTCTATAGTCCAGTTGATTTTCTAAAAAATTGAAATTTCTACAAAATGTGTAGAAATATTCGAGCAACCTAAATGCCCATTGGCATGACAATTACAGGTCTCAAAACCTATTAATAGACGTATCAAACATCGAAATCGGAGTTCGTTTTCTATTTTTAGGTTCTGAATTTGTGGTCTATAGTCCAGTTGATTTTCTAAAAAATTGAATTTTCTACAAAATGTGTAGAAATATTCGAGCAACCTAAATGCCTATTGGAATGACAATTACAGGTCTCAAAACCTATTAATAGACGTATCAACCATCGAAATCGGAGTTCGTTTTCTATTTTTTGGTTTTGAATTTGTGGTCTATAGTCCATTTGATTTTCTAAAATATTGAAATTTCTACAAAATGTGTAGAAATATTCGAGCAACCTAAATGCCCATTGGAATGACAATTACAAGTCTCAAACCCTATTAATAGACGTATCAAACATCGAAATCGGAGCACATTTTCAATTTTTTGGTTTTGAATTTGTGGTCTATAGTCCAGTTGATTTTCTAAAAAATTGAAATTTCTACAAAATGTGTAGAAATATTCAAGCAACCGAAATGCCCATTGGCATGACAATTACAGGTCTCAAAACCTATTAATAGACGTATCAAACATCGAAATCGGAGTTCGTTTTCTATTTTTTGGTTCTGAATTTGTGGTCTATAGTCCAGTTGATTTTCTAAAAAATTGAATTTTCTACAAAATGTGTAGAAATATTCGAGCAACCTAATTGCCCATTGGCATGACAATTACAGACCTCAACACCTATTAATAGACGTATCAAACATCGAAGTCGGAATTCGTTTTCTATTTTTAGGTTCTGAATTTGTGGTCTATAGTCCAGTTGATTTTCTAAAAAATTGAATTTTCTACAAAATGTGTAGAAATATTCGAGCAACCTAAATGCGCATTGGCAATACAATTACAGGTCTCAAAACCTGTTAATAGACGTATCAAACATCGAAATCGAAGCACATTTTCTATTTTTTGGTTCTGAATTTGTGGCCTATAGTCCAGTTGATTTTCTAAAAAATATGTAGAAATATTTGAGCCACCTAAATGCCCATTGGCATGATAATTACAGGTCTCAAAACCTATTAATAGACGTATCAAACATCGAAATCGGAGCACATTTTCAATTTTTTGGTTTTGAATTTGTGGTCTATAGTCCAGTTGATTTTCTAAAAAATTGAAATTTCTACAAAATGTGTAGAAATATTCGAGCAACCTAAATGCCCATTGGCATGACAATTACAGGTCTCAAAACCTATTAATAGACGTATCAAACATCGAAATCGGAGTTCGTTTTCTATTTTTTGGTTCTGAATTTGTGGTCTATAGTCCAGTTGATTTTCTAAAAAATTGAATTTTCTACAAAATGTGTAGAAATATTCGAGCAACCTAAATGCCCATTGGAATGACAATTACAGGTCTCAAAACCTATTAATAGACGTATCAACCATCGAAATCGGAGAACATTTTCTATTTTTTGGTTTTGAATTTGTGGTCTATAGTCCAGTTGATTTTCTAAAAAATGTGTAGAAATATTCGAGCCACCTAAATGCCCATTAGCAAGACAATTACAGGTCTCATAACCTATTAATAGACGTATCAAACATCGAAATCGGAGCACATTTTCAATTTTTTGGTTTTGAATTTGTGGTCTATAGTCCAGTTGATTTTCTAAAAAATTTAAATTTCTACAAAATGTGTAGAAATATTCGAGCAACCTAAATGCCCATTGGCATGACAATTACAGGTCTCAAAACATATTAATAGACGTATCAAACATCGAAATCGGAGTTCGTTTTCTATTTTTTGGTTCTGAATTTGTGGTCTATAGTCCAGTTGATTTTCTAAAAAATTTAATTTTCTACAAAATGTGTAGAAATATTCCAGCAACCTAAATGCCCATTGGCATGACAATTACAGGTCTCAAAACCTATTAATAGACGTATCAAACATCGAAATCGGAGAACATTTTCTATTTTTTGGTTTTGAATTTGTGGTCTATAGTCCAGTTGATTTTCTAAAAATTTGAAATTCCTACAAAATGTGTAGAAATATTCGAGCAACCTAAATGCCCATTGGCATGACAATTACAGGTCTCAAAACCTATTAATAGACGTATCAAACATCGAAATCGGAGTTCGTTTTCTATTTTTTGGTTCTGAATTTGTGGTCTATAGTCCAGTTGATTTTCTAAAAAATTGAATTTTCTACAAAATGTGTAGAAATATTCGAGCAACCTAAATGCCCATTGGAATGACAATTACAGGTCTCAAAACCTATTAATAGACGTATCAACCATCGAAATCGGAGAACATTTTCTATTTTTTGGTTTTGAATTTGTGGTATATAGTCCAGTTGATTTTCTAAAAAATGTGTAGAAATATTCGAGCAACCTAAATGCCCGTTGGCATGACAATTACAGGTCTCAAAACCTATTAATAGACGTATCAAACATCGACATCGGAGCACATTTTCTATTTTTTGGTTTTGAATTTGTGGTCTATAGTCCAGTTGATTTTCTAAAAAATTTAATTTTCTACAAAATGTGTAGAAATATTCAAGCAACCGAAATGCCCATTGGCATGACAATTACAGGTCTCAAAACCTATTAATAGACGTATCAAACATCGAAATCGGAGTTCGTTTTCTATTTTTAGGTTCTGAATTTGTGGTCTATAGTCCAGTTGATTTTCTAAAAAATTGAATTTTCTACAAAATGTGTAGAAATATTCGAGCAACCTAAATGCGCATTGGCAAGACAATTACAGGTCTCAAAACCTGTTAATAGACGTATCAAACATCGAAATCGAAGCACATTTTCTATTTTTTGGTTCTGAATTTGTGGTCTATAGTCCAGTTGATTTTCTAAAAAATATGTAGAAATATTCGAGCCACCTAAATGCCCATTGGCATGATAATTACAGGTCTCAAAACCTATTAATATACGTATTAAACATCGAAATCGGAGCACATTTTCAATTTTTTGGTTTTGAATTTGTGGTCTATAGTCCAGTTGATTTTCTAAAAAATGTGTAGAAATATTCAAGCAACCGAAATGCCCATTGGCATGACAATTACAGACCTGAACACCTATTAATAGACGTATCAAACATCGAAGTCGCAGCACATTTTCTATTTTTTGGTTTTGAATTTGTGGTCTATAGTTCAGTTGATTTCTAAAAAATTGAATTTTCTACAAAATGTGTAGAAATATTCGAGCAACCTAAATGCCCATTGGCATGCCAATTACAGACCTCAACACCTATTAATAGACTTATCAAACATCGAAATCGGAGAACATTTTCAATTTTTTGGTTTTGAATTTGTGTTCTGATATGAATAACACGAAATATGTATACGGAATGTTGCAGCACGTGTCAATGAAGAAATCTCTTCAACATAAATCAAAAAACAAAAATGCGAATATGGTTTCTAGAATATCTGTAATATTGACTTTGTACTAGAAATTACGAAAAGGTCGATCCCTGTGGTCGGTGATATGAATAACAGGCAAATTATATACGGAATGTTGAAGCACGTTTCAATGAAGATTGAATTGTCTGTACAGATTTAGAGATTGTCTGGTTTGCCGACTCTAGAACATGCAACGAATAATTGTCCATTTGAAAAGCAATCTCTAAACCGCACAATTCTAAAGATTGTCCCTGAGCTTTGTCAATGGTGATGGTAAACGTCAATCGAATTGGGAATTCAACCTCTTAAATTGAAATTACATTTCCGTTGGAATCATAGGAATGCGAGGAATGAGAACATCTTCACTTTTGTATGGTCCTGTCAAGATTTTTTCTTCTAGTACGTTGATTATTAATTTTTTGACTGCATGCCGCGTGCCGTTGCAAAGCTTTGCTATGGTTGATATTTCGCAATATGTAAATTGGCATATCGATTTTCAATTGCAGTACTTGCGGTGGCAGATCCAGTGAATTCGAAAATTCTAATGGATAATTAACCGCTTTATCTGCTTCCACAACAGTTTCGACTGACTTATATGTGACTGCCTTGCTTTGAATTTTAAACTGAATAACATTGATAATTTTGTTCTTTGCGGCAGGAATAGCTCGTTCACTGAGCCAATCGTGATTCTTATAATTGGTCTGAATATTGAGAAATACTTTTTCAGCCAATTATTATTTTGCCGTCACTAAATTGCAGAAGTTATGAGGCAATGAAATTCGTCCTGGGGTCAGGTCAACCGGCACCTTTCCGTTCCCAATTTCCAGCAATTATGACATTAGAATCCTTTTTGTTGTTCTTTCCGTATAATGGGTAAATTTACTTGAAATGTAAATGTATCGTGATTTGGGTTCCAACGCAAGCCGAGTGTTTTGATGGGTAGTTGGTGTCTAGATCTAATATCGATGATTCACGATCTTGTCATGCTGGATCATTTTAAATCATTGGAATGAATTGGTCGAAAATCGCGGTCAGCGGGATGCAGTATCACGTGTCGATAAATTTTCTTTATGTCGGCGGATAATGCTACTGCGTGAATTCTGAAAGATCTTTTTGAATATTTGGCCCTACAAGCAAGGTATTATTTAATGAGGCTCCAGATGTGGTTTTGCAGGACTCGTCAAAAACGACCTTGAGATTATTAGTGGAACTGGATTCCTTTAAAACTGGGGTGGTGTCCTTGTGTAATAGGTTCCGATTCCTTAATTAAACTCATATTTCAATGAATCATACTCTGCCATAAATTGTATGTATTTGTCTTGCAATTTTATATTTTTAATGAATCGTTTTTCCATTGCGTGCTGTTTTTTGATAGCGGTGTTAACTGACTTTCCCAATATGTTGCTTCCATTACTGTCAAAAGAAAACTGTATGACGTATCGCCCATTTTGATCTCGTGTTGTAGTTTGTAAATAGTGATTTTCGCATTGTTCCTTTTCGACCGCATATTTAGAATTTCGCTTTAACTCCTGGAATCCTGCAATCACTATATTTTCGGGAATTTGACTTAATTTAGCACCCGACCAAATATTGTCCGATGAGCAAATATTTGTTCCTCAATCTTGATTTGTTGTGTCGTAATTATTTCAAAAAAACGCATGATGGTTCAAAAATGTTTATAAGCTTCGGATAGACTACAAACGGTACTATTTGGAAACTTGTGATTCCTGCTTCGGTGACCAATCATTTGATAGAGAAAAGCAAACATTTGCTCACCAAGGTGTTACTCGAACATTGGAACGTCTTAAGACATATTTTTATTGGAATGGCAATACAAGCCAAAAATTTTGTTGCGGAGTGTCATACCACATAAATCATCAACATACATAAATCATGCGTGCTCAAGGTACAAATGGGTCGCTAGCTCATAATCGCCTCAATTTGACATAAAATGGTTGAAAATTCTTCATGGGTTAGAATAGTGTAAACAACTATTTTTTTTAAATGCTTCTTCATTGTGTTTACTGCGGATTTCCACAGTCCTCTCATGTGGCTCGCTGCTGGTGGATTAAAGTGCCATCGTATCTCATTTTTGGCAAGTTCATTTTTCAATTGCAATTTCAGATTGACGTAACACCAAATATATTTCCTTTAAATTATTGTTCGCCTCCTCAAAGTTCGACCCATTGTCATTATAAATGTGAACGGCCTTTGCGCTGACGCACATATACACGCATAGGCTTTAAATGGCATTTGGTCTCGTCCCCGCGCCACTTGAATTTTAAAGGGCTGTAGTAGTCAATACCTACGTTGATAAATGCTGACTATTCTGATAATATTCTTTAATCGAATTATCCAGTATTTCTTTCTAACCAGACCTACTAGTGACCTGCGTGCAACCATTTTAAATGCATATCTTTAACTATGGTCCGTGATACAAGCTCTTTGGATGGTAGAATTACCGAATGCTTTACTTGATAACTAGCAACAGCGTTGTTTATACGTGCCTCCTACTCGAATGACTCCATCTTTATCTAAAACTGGATTTAATGTTTTTAGTGGACTATTCCTTGACACTTCTTTGTTGGCGCGTAAACATTTAAAGTCTGGTTCTAAATTGAATTCTTGTATATTCTTCACCAAAATAACTTCAGCTTACAGCACTTATGATAGCTATAATGGTTGCGTTTTAAATTTGAAGAACCGCTTGATTTATGCAAGAACCTTTTATGATCTATTCGCCTTTTTAAATTGCCAATATATCTTCGTATTATTGCTAATACCCTCTTCATTTTCTCACATGAACTATATCTGGCTGTAAATTCAGTAAGAAAAAAATCGTTTTTACTGAGCAAAACGTCTTTATTTCCGGTTTTAACTTCTTCATTGGTTTGGTAAGACGATTTTTGATTAGGCCAACATTTTTACCAAATATAATTGTGTTTTAAAATTTTAGTTACATAAACACTACCAAACACTACCGAATGCACAGCGGCATTCTGCTTTTATGGTTCGTGCTTCCAAAGTGCTCTTGGATATTCTTCTATAATTGCAGCAACTCTGTTCGCTACGAACGTGTTCCCTTTCCTGGAATGTGATGTCAGCCAATCCAAAACAATCTTGCTGTCACTCCATAGTATAATGCGACTTATTTTTAAATATAGAAACGACCTTTTTATTGTGCTCACTGAATCTGTTAGCAGCATTGCGGCCATTAGTTCTAATCTTGGTAAACTAATTTACCGAAGCGGTGCAACGTGCAACATTTGTTTTTCTCGCAACTAAATGAAATCCACTCGGGTATGTTTTGCTTTTGATGAAAACTACAGCATCGTAGGCTAATTCACTGGCGTTTGAAAAATCGTGCAATTCTGCTTCATTGTCTAGCTCTAACCACCGAGGTATGGTTAACTTTTCAACTTCGTTTAATTCTTGTCGTAGACCTTCCCATTTTGAGCGAATGCCATTAGGGAGGTTATCGTACCACGCAATATTAAACAACCATAGACTTTGGAAGAGAATTTTCACACTTACCGAGTGGCCTCTAATATAGCATCGTACGTTTGGTTTGGATTGGAATATCTGTGAATGAAACTATTTCTATCCCACTATCTTTTCCACGTCACTGGATATTACGAACTGGTATTGGCGGAAGCGTATTAAAATCATGAATAATCATGACTATGGATTATCGGACCTACCATCATTAAGTCATTGAATGATGTTCCATTTATGCCCTTAGCCAAGGCGTGGAACACAATCCTCAATTTCGTGGTAGTGCTTGCCTCTTTTATCACACCATGGTGTGGAAAAAATAATCGTCTTTATCAATTTCCGCATTCAGTTGCTTCATATGATCTAATTCTTCATATTCAGTCATAAATTGACAATATTGCTTATGAAACTCTGGTTGCTGTAGACATTTTTTTCTCTATTGCTTTGAGTCTCTTTTCGGCTACCATATAATTTAAACTCAACTGACTGAATTTCCCCTTCATTGGGAGCTGCACAAAAAATTTGTTGTCCCTTGCTCTAGTGGTAGTTTTTGGAATAATTCCTCACAATATTGTTCTTCTTTGGTATATACATAATTAACTACTGTTGGGATATTTTCAATCTTCCAGAATTGACGAAGAGTTTGATGAATGCTTAAATTAGCGCAAAAACTAGCCACATCACTTTCATCATTTTTTGAAACTCGTCCACTTACTACCCAACCCAGCTTTGTTTGTAGAATTTAGAATCAGCTTTTCAAATATTGGATGATTTTTTTTGCGGGGACTAAATTCTACTTAAACTAAGCCTCTAGTAATTCCTAAATCAATTTCTCACAACCCACCAACCGTTACATGACCATTGGTTTGTTTCAATCCCAATCTCGGAACACACGATTCTGATATGAACGTGGCTTCCAACGCAGAATGTAGCAAACCTCTTCAAAATTGTTTATTGCCAGTGGAGTCCTTTATTCTGACGATAGCGGTGGGCAAAAGTGTATTGGTTCCAAACGAATTGTGTGTTTGTAAGCACTTTGATTGCCCCGTCTGTAAATTGATATTACTTGGTTGTTCGCTGCTCAATCCTTATTAATGTGCGTTTCAATTTTATTAGTAGCTTTATCTAACTTCTCCCTCATGCAATAAAGTGTTGTGCCTACGCCTACAGCGACCAACCGCCTCATTACATAGTCTGGTACAATTTTTGATGTAGTCGGTGAAACACCTTGTAAGAATTCACGTAGTTATGTTAAAAAATTGTGAAACACTTAAAGAAACAAAAATGTAAACATTTTAAATTCACATTATTCAAGATTTATTGTCAATATCAGACTTTATATTTTCTTCCAAATTACATAAACCCTCATATGTTGAGTGACAACCTGTCTCACAGTTTGAGCAACTTGAGCCCGCGGAATATATCGATAGTCCGTGATATGGTTGAAAACTGTAGTTACAAACAAAAACATACATCAATTTTTTGTGACGCCCAATGCTAGTCGTTAAACCACAACCAATTTTTGTCGTCCTTTCGTGCATCATATTTGCGAAACTTCGTATATTGCTACCAGTCTTTTTATTATAAAAATTCATTAAACCTTGATTAGCTGTGGCATGCTCACTAAACCATTGATCGATCATCGAGCGTAGGGTTTCATCAATTTGATCAGACGTTACCTCTTTACCACCAACCGGATGAAGTATGGCTATATTTTGTCCGACATGTGGATACTTTTTTGTATTGTAACACCTATCGGTGCGAAGTGAACAATACATCGATACTGTAGCGCCCAAATATGCAAGATCATTATCCCACGTCTGTTGAATAATTTAAAATTAGATTTAATAACAAAATTATTTAATATCATCGTCAGTTATAGGTTTACTTACAACAGTACCTAAACGTTTAGCAGGTTTTAAACCTGACACTTTTCCTGTAGCCAATTCGTTTCTGAATTGATTATGATTATGAATAATTGCTTCTATATGTTGGGTTGACAAGTTCCTTCTAGTTGGATGAACGCAAGCATTTGAAAAAGTAATTTTACGACAAGCAACATGACGTTGGCCAGGCGGGCACAATTTTGGATCACAATAATTTGGATTATGCTCCCGTTTTGAATCATTACTCAATGCAAAGAGCAGAAATATAATTAGTAATGCTACAAGAAAGGTTATCAGATAAAATATAAAAATTTTAACTTGTAATCGATGTCTATCATACACAGAATACATAGTGTTGACTGACACACGTTTAAATTTTTTATTTTTATTTTTTGGCTTACTAGAGACTGTGTCTGAATTATCAGTACAAAATGAAAATATGTAGTATATCCATAAATGCAGCCATAATTATAGCCGTTTCAACTTATTATCGTACTAGACGCATACATTCTACCCCAATTGCTGGAAATCATCATGGCGGCTAATAGTGGTTTGGTCGTGCTGAAACTGCTTAAAATCTTTCGGAGGCTTTGTTCTCAATGGAGGAAATGTTCTCACAGCTTCGTTTTACTGCTGCTAATTAAGCCCCAGTATCGGTCCCAATCGGTAATCCTATAGTGGACAACCAGTGTTAATGTAATTTGCTGCGTTCCATTTTCGCTGGTTAAGTACTCACAAGTACTAAAAAGTAGATAGTAAATGGAACGCAAAAATAAAAAGTCAAAGCCAGCAAACTACTCATATACAAAAGCAAGAGTAGTTGAAAGCAGTGGGAAGTACTTGTGAGTACTTTGCTAGCGAAAATGGAACGCAGCAATTATCTATAGAAATTTAGCAAAGACCAAAACCATTCTACTAGCGGTTCACTAGCGGGTGCTTGCGGTTGGTCGATTGGAAAGCAACTAATGGTAATGTTTTCCAAACTGACCATTAGGCTAACTGAACCATAAGTAAACCAGTAACCAGTATTCCCAATGATCATCACGAGTGAGTTAAGGTACAAGGTTTGTGTAACAAACTTACATTTCTTTAAATTGCAAATCAAGCCACAATCATAAATTTGCCGGAAGAAGGTTTCCAAAATGTCGTTAGCCTTTGGTTTTGACACTAACTATTTCGTAAAGCTATTTCGACTACCAAAGAAATTATTTTCTCACCAACTATAACCCGAAATGTAAAAGAATATTTTAGAATTCAATTAGGACCATCGAGAAAGTGGCTATTAAACATCAAAACCGACGTCGTCGATCGTTAAAGCAAGTGCCACACCTTGCACATGGCGAAGAAATTATTATAAAAAAGAAACACTTTGGCAATCATTCAAACCAAAAAAAAAAACCAACTAATGCCATATCAAAACTTATTGGTGGATCAATCCCAAATCCTGAATGACAATAATTAAGACGAAACATTTTCTGGTTGGGAAATTTAAATGAAAATCATTTCAGTCTAAATCTTTTTATTTTCTATCGGGTTACATATTAGGTGATCCCTTTTTAATCGCTGGACTGAGAATTGTTATGGCTGTACCTATGTTTAGTCCGACTTATAGATACTGTTTGGGCGGCCACACAAATCGCCGAAATCCATAACCAGACCTATTGTAATGTTCAAAAAAAGTATGTATTAAAATTTAAAATTGAGTTTTTAAAATGTGGCTATATACTTACAACTAGTAACATTTTAACAGCTGGATTTAAACTTGACACAATATACAAATTATTGCTAAACTGTAAACTTGCTTATTGTATACAAATGAATACGTACAATTTATAATTTAACCGGATAGTAAAGCATGTCACACCACATGTCACAAACAATTTTGAAACAAATGACGCCCTTCGACTTTAAAAAATATAAAAATGTATTTTTTACGCTTACTAGGATTTTTTGAATTTTTCAAATTTGTTTTATTTTAAAACAGAAAATCAATTTGAGTGCCTTTCGTCAGTACTTATTTTACACTTTCTAGTTCTGAAAATTATGTGGGCTTAGTTTTTGGGTTCGGTAACGCCAATAGATTTCGTCGCTCTACCGAAGTCTACTAGAGCTAAACAGAGAATGTTAGAGCTTTACCAAAATTGGTGGTTACATAAGTTCTGTTTAATTTTTGACAGGTTAGGGAACGAAATTTCTCTGGATTTATCAGTATGCAAGGCGTAATGTAAATTTCTAAATTTTTATGTTTCCCTATAAAAAAAATGTTTGGTTTACACTCAAATCAAAAATGTTAATCTGAAAAATGTTTAGTAGGTCCTCCATCAACAATTATTGCTGGTCCGCAAGGATCAAAGTAATTGAAATCATGCCAAAAATGTCTAAAAATTTTATTTGTCCAAGATCTTGATGATTTGAAAAATCGTAGACCAAAAAAAAAAAAAATGTCCGGCCGCCTCTTTGGACGTCTGGATGTCTGCACCCAAGTTATCAACAGCTAGATTTCGATTTTTTTTCGCCAAATTATTTCTTTGGTTATGGTGGAGAATTGAAAAGCCATTGGAGCTATACCTGTCAAGAGGTCCGGGTATCTGCAGAGGCGTAACTAGTTACCCGCAGCACTCGCAGCCGATCATAAAATGTAAGATTAGGTAGCTCAGATTAAGCTTACCTTTTCAAATATGCAGAACGGTACATTTCTAGAAAATTTTTATGAAAAGGCGGTATTATAATTTCACAGGCACACCAATCGTGACCCAGAAGGGAGACCCTACTATTCCTACGTTTTCAAAGTCGCTAAAACCGAATATGACCATAAAAAATTATTCCAATTGCCCATTCTCCCGTTACCACCCAATTGCCCATTCTCCCGGAATAGCTGTGCATTCCTACGTTTCTTGGCATGCTAAAACCGAAAATGATTTCAAAAAATTAATTCGACCTTTGCATCACCCTTAGTGCCCCTTTACTACCCCCAGAAAGGGGTTGAAATTTCAATTGTTATGCAAAATTGAGATGGGTGTGCATGTCTATGTTTTTAGGGGCGCTGGAACCGAAAAGGACAACGACAAGTAAATTTGACTCCTCTATCACTACTAGCGCCCCTCGCCTCCACGTACTACCTCCTCGAGGGGGTTGGATTTTCTATTTTCTTCCAATATTGTGGTGGATGTGCATTTTTATGTTTTACGCCCACCTCATGATTCGTGGGTGCTGCTTTAAAGTGAGTTCTCTTCACCATTCGGGATACTTGTTATTTGAAATGGGTCTCCTTGTCTCTCACCATTCGGGGTGCTTGTTTGAAGTGGGTCCCCTTGCCTCACACTATTCAGGGTCTTGTTCAACGTAAATCCCCCCGTTTCCTCTTGTTGGCTTTCCTTTGTTCTGGCAAGTCCCTTTTTAAAATCCAGCAGTAGTCAGCCACCATACTGACATTCCATTTACCTTAATAGCGTCGTTCCATTTCTTTAAGATCCTGATGAAATATTTCACCTTGCTCCTAGCTATAGTCCCCAAAATTCTTTGGAAAATAGGCTACATGGGACTCGAGGAAGTGCAGTTTCAAATTCATCATCAGTTTTACTCCGGAGGCATGGACTAAAATTGAGTAGGTTTGTAGTATTATAAATAAGACAGATCCCTGAGCAGCAGAAACAGTAAAACCAAAGAGAACGAAATGCAAACGGGAGACAAAAATATTGACGTTATCTTGTTGAAATGAAATGCCAAGTTCAAAATATAAATAGGAAGAAGATTATGATTTGGACAAAAGAACAATTTTGTTAATGACTCGGCAAATAAGTTACAAAAAAGTGGCATGTTTCAAATATGACAACCTAGATTTTAGAGCTTACTCCACGCTGAACGGCAAATACGGAACCTATAAGGTAACCACGGTAAGATAGAATCATACCCCCTTTTGTTGTTGTTATCATTTTCGGTGTTAGTATGCCAACAAACGTCGGAATGCACATCCATTCCAACTTTGCATGAAAATTGAAATTTCGATCCCAAGGCCTGGTAACGGGAAAATGGTCAATTGAACTAATTTTTTATGGTCATATTCGGTTTCAGCGACCTCGAAAACGTAGGAATGCAAAGGAGTATTTGTGATTTTTAAAGATTTTCGAATTTTTCGAATTTTATAAGGCAATGTTCTGCGCTTAACTAGAGGGAACTTGCAGAGTACACATATAAATCTAAATGGTGATATTTAAATTTTTTTTTGAGATTATGCCAAAATTTGGATATTTCTCCAATTTCCTATAGTTATTCGAAATTATTCAAGAATGTCCAGATTATTTACGTTGTACATAGCGGTGATTAACACGTTTAGGATTTCCTTTGGGTTTACATACCAACGAATACTTTGATATGTAAAATCTTTCAAGAATATTATGCAAGATACTATGAGAATTCGACATTTTTAAGATTATTTCGGAAATCTTGATATTTTTCAAAATATATTAGAAATTTGTGATGCTTTATCGGTATATTTAGAACCCGTCATAACATAGAGTTGGAAGATGTTTCGTTTTATTTGAAGCCATTCAAATGAATCATGTTCTGGTTCATCTATTTTTGAACGATGGCCCGGATATAGCCACAAAATTAAATCTGAATAAACCAATTGGTTTTTTTTTCACATTAAATGCTCGAAAATAGAAACACATTTGGAAAACAAATATTCTGAGTTTTTTCCAAAAAATTCCCTTTGTAATATTAAATTTCTGAGTAAAACGATTTGAGTTGGAAAGCTTCGATAAGTGAAAGCTCTTAAAACGTTTTAACGAAGAACAAAGTTTGTGGAAAGGTACAAAAATTACCGAAAAAGTATAAATAAATTATCAAGCTTAAAGCTCATTGAAAACAAAAACTCTAAATTAATCCCAAAATACAACCTTCCTTTATATTATCAAATTTAAAAGTCAAATGGTTTGGTTTAAAAAGCTTTAAAACTAAAAGCTCTTAATAATTTACATTGAGTACAAATATACTAAATCCTACCCAAAATTCCGTCATCCCTTGTTATATGAAGTTTCGAAGTAAAATGGTTTGTTTTAAAAGATTCAATAAGTGAAAGCTGTTAAAACTAAAGCTCTTGAGTTTTTTCAAATACATAATTTATGCTCATAAACCGTTTTAATAAAAATCTGAAATTATTAAAATTACCAATCTTAAAGCTCATTGGAATCAAACGTTCTAAATCTATCCAAAAATTCCATTACAGAGTAATTTTGAGATTTGTTTAAAAAGTTTCGATCAGTGAGAGCTTTTAAAACCAAAAGCTCTGGAAACTTTCTGCAAATACATATTTTTTGCACATAAAACAGTATCACGCCGTAAAAATTTTTCAAACGCACTTTGTTTGTGTTTCCAATAATTTCAATTTATTTTACAAAAATCAGCACTTGATTTATTAGTAATGATTATTATTATTATTACAAATTAAATTAAGTTATTTCCCTTCACCACTAAACGTAATTACGTAATATGTACGCGCACGATAAAGAAAAAAATATATAGAAATTAAAATGGCAATTTTTGCTTTATTTGGTTGGTTTGATGCTGTCTGTTTTTATCGAAACTTGTTAATGGAAATGGTCGTTCGTATTTTTGGTTTGTTGTGTTTTTTATTTCTCGTTGCAATTGGTATGCATGAAATTGATGTGGAAAAGGTGTGTTCTTTTCGTTTTTGCGCGTGTTCGCGTTAGAACGAAATATTTGTTTTGTTATTTTGTTTGTGAAATGATTGTAGCGATGCGTGAATGTAAAGAAATGATTGAATGAGTGAATGTTTGAATTTAAACAAGATAGTTGAAATGCGTGTGATCGATGAATGAATGAATGTACGTATACATGAATGAACCGCTACAGGACTCCCCCGCAAGTAATTTCCCCTCCATCGGGAATAATTGAATGATTATTTGCAATACGGACAGTCTTATGCGGTCGATGGCGTGATATTTGATCAGCCGAACTAAGGATTCCGTAAGCTGGTTTAAGACGATCGATTGAAATATTGGAGCTTTTTCCATTAATCGATACGATGAAATGTTTACGAAATCGACGTATAACTTTATACGGACCTTCGTATGGAGGAGATAATCCCGTGCGAACCTTGTCTGTTCTAATGAATACAAAATCGCAGTTGTCGAGCGATCTCGGAACAAAAACGTCATCTTGTTTGGATTGACGTGTTGACGTTGGTATAAGGTTCTGCATGGTTTGTCGCAGTTGGTCGATGACTGTGTCGGTAGTTGGTGCTGGTGAAAGAGGATTTTCGACGAAGAACTCACCGGGTAGCTTGATGGTTTGACCATAAACCATTTCAGCTGGTGAGCACTTCAGATCTTCTTTAACCGTCGCTCGAATTCCAAGTAAAACGATTGGAATTTCCGAACTCCAATGAATTGAGTTGCCTCTAGCCATGAGCGCTGCTTTGAGTTGTCGATGGAAGCGTTCGACCATGCCATTGGCTTGTGGGTGGTAAGCCGTTGTGCGTATACGATGTGATCCGAGGAGTTTTGTTAACTCTGTGAAAAGTTTGGACTCGAATTGCGTTCCCTGATCAGTTGTGATTTGAAGGGGCACGCCGAATCGTGATATGTAATTGTTAACGAATGTGGTGGCAATGGTTGTAGCTGACATATTGGTCATGCAGTATGCTTCGGGCCAGCGAGTGAAGCGATCGACACATGTAAGTAAGTATGAATATCCATTAGATGGAGGAAGTGGGCCTACGATATCTAAATGGATGTGTTCAAATCGACCAGATGGAATCTCGAATTGTCCTTGAGGTGATTTAGTATGCCGTTGAACTTTGGCACGTTGGCAGGATAAACAAGACTGAGCCCAGTTGCCTACGTCTTTGTTTATCTTAGGCCAAAAGTAGCGAGCAGTTATCAATTTACGCGAAGCACGGACTCCAGGATGCGAGATGTTGTGTAATGTGTCAAAAATTGTTCGACGTAATGATTCTGCGATATATGGGCGATTGTTCCCAGTAGATGTTTCGCAGATGATTTCGAGGCCAGGTAGTTTAAAAAGCTCTAGTTTCATTGATGAACTAGTGTGACATTCGGAACCAGAAAATAAATTCTGAAGTTCTAGGTCTGCTTTTTGTGCGATTGCGATTTTGTGCAAGTCGATGTGAGTCTCGACTGCGGCCGTTTCGTTGTCGGTCGTGCGGGATAATGTGTCCGCGACAACGTTGTCTTGTCCGTGAACATGTTGGATGTCCGTTGTAAATTGACTGATGTAATCCAAGTGCCGAGATTGCCTTGGATTACGTTCTGTTTTTGATTGAATTGCTCTAGTCAGAGGCTTATGGTCGGTATAAATTGTGAATTCCCGACCTTCGACAAAATATCTGAAGTGTTTGACTGCCAGATAGATTGCGAGTAATTCCCTGTCGAATGCGGAATATTTCTTTTCGGCATCCGAGAGTTTCTTTGAGAAAAATCCCAAGGGCTCCCAACCGTTGTTATTGTATTGTTGTAGTACTGCACCGACAGCAGTGTTTGATGCGTCAGTAGTTAAGCTGAGCTTTGAGTCGCTCAGTGGGTGCGCCAGAAGTGTTATCTGGGCCAATTCAGCCTTTAGTGTCGTGAATGCTTGTTGACATTCATCGGGCCAAGAGAAGTTCTTGGGTGACTTGGGTTTTTTAAGTAAATCTGCCAAGTGGCTGTGAATTGGTGCAAGCGTTTGTGCGAGTTTTGGTACAAATCGGTGGTAGTAATTTACCATGCCGATAAAACGCTGAATGTGTTTGATTGAGGCTGGAGCTGGGAATTCCCTAATGGCGTTAATTCGTTCTTCGGACGGCAGAATACCATTAGGGGTGATCTTGTGGCTGAGGAAATCAAGAGTTGATACGCCAAAGACGCATTTGGAACTATTGATGTGAACATCAAACTCAGTTAACTTGCGAAAGAGTTGTTCCAAGTGGAGTTTGTGTTGCTCCTCAGTTTGCGATGCCACAAGAATGTCGTCAATGTAGACGAACACGAAGTCTAAATCACGAACGACTTCGTTCATGAAACGCTGAAACGTTTGAGCGGCATTGCGTAGACCGAATGGCATTCGGGTGAATTCGAATAGGCCAAATGGTGTTGTGATCGCCGTTTTGTGCACGTCTTCAGGTGCGACGGGAATTAAATGGTAAGCTCTGACCAGATCGATTTTTGAAAAAAAATTGCATCCATGCAAGTGCATGGAGAAATTTTGTATGTGAGGTATCGGATAACGATCAGGTGTTGTGACCGTGTTTAATCGACGATAATCCCCACATGGTCGCCAATCGTTATCTTTCTTTCTAACCATGTGTAGAGGACACGAGACGGGAGATGCAGATGGCCGGCAAATCCCTAATTCCACCATGTGTTGGAACTCTGTATGTGCGGCTTTATGGCGGACCTGATCTAATCTGCGTGGTCTTGACACGGGCAGATGGCCTGCCGTGACAATGTGGTGGACCACGTTGTGTCGAACTGGTAAATTGTAGTTCGGCTCTGCTGTAAGAGAAGGGAATTGTTTGAGCAGAGTGCCATAACCGTTGTTGACTGAATAATGGATCGGGGTCGGTGTGTCGACGCGAACCATTGTGGCATTGATTGACAGCTTAGTCGCTGAATCAACCAGCCGTTTATTCTTGAGGTCAACAAGGAGGCCGAATTTACACAAGAAATCGGCGCCAATGATTGGACGATTCACATCAGCTAAGGTGAAAGCATGTGTGAAGGTTCTTTTTAGTCCAATGTTTACCTGAAGCAATTTGCTGCCGTAGGTATTGATTATTGTGCCATTGGCGGCCGATAAGATTAGATCTGATTTTTGATTATTAAACGTTATGAATTTGCGAAAAGGGATAACGGAAAGATCCGCGCCGGTATCGATCAAATAGGTGAGGTTGTTTGCTTTGTCGTGAATGAATAAGCGGCTATTTATATATGTATTCTTAGGGTCCGCCGCAGCGACCGTCAGAATTAGTTGTTTGGGAGAGTTGTGGTTGCGGCAATAGTGTTTGATTTGGTAAAATTGCACGGACTAGTACATTTTCGGGCACTATTGCCAAATGTGTAGTGGTACCAGCAATTTCCCGATTGTTGGTGATATGCATTGTTTCCTGAACGACTACGAGATGAAGATCGACCACGCGAGGAAGATCTGCGATTTCTAGATCGGCTACGATTTTGATTACCGAGTTTTGAAAGTTGCGCCTCGATTCTGGCAAAGCGTTCCTCGATAGTTGTCATATTTGTTGCTTTACTTGTGTTTGGCGAGTCGCGTTGGTACGTCGAACTCGATTGGCTTGCGATAGTTGCAACATATGGGTCGTTAGGCATAGCTTCATACAGCTTGTCCGCTGTTTTGGCGAGAACGTCTGTTTGCACGCTGTCGGGTTGAGCCAATAAAGCGATTTTAATAATGTTCGGCATTTTCCGGATCCATAATGATTTTACGATTTTTAAGGGAAAATTGTTTCCTGCTAGTGCCTTAATGTGCCGGAGAACTTCGGATGGACGCCTGTCCCCTATATCCTGTCCGGTCAACAGAGCCTCTAACTTTCGTTCGTCAGATGGTGTTAGTCGTTCCAGCAGCGTTTGCTTAAGTACCTGATATCTATTTTCCGTTGGAGGGTTTTCAAGTAAGTCGGAAATGGTGCTGCTGGCCTCCGGAGACAGGGCTGAAAGAGCGTGCATGAATTTGATTTTGTCCGAGGTGATGCCTTGTAATTGGAACTGTAGTTCCGCAGTGTGAAACCAATTTTTGGGGTTATTCAGCCAGAATGGCTGTAACTTCACGCGCATCGCTGCCTCAACTTCGGGTTTTTCGTCGTGCATCGGCATATTTTCGTCCTGTGGTTTATTATCATCGGTCATTTTGTTTAGTTGCGGTAACTAAATTTAATTGCACTAACTCGCGATTTAAAACAACGTGAAATATTTCGTAGAAATTTCGGCTCCCGTATAGCCTTGCGATTAAATTTATAACGCAACCCAAAAAAATAAATAAATAAATGAATAAATGTGTATATATGTCTGGCGATTGTTGGCCGTTAAAATGTTGACAGAAAACAACAAAAGAAATTATGAGAAAGAAAAAAAAAATCAAACCAAATGTAACCAAACAAAACAAATTCGACTTTAGAAACAAAAATAAGCGAATTTTTAGTGAACGACGGGTTTTTCGTGGTGAAGAAATTACAATATTAGAAAGAGAAAAGTAATGTGAACCTTAAAAAATATTTGATATGAGCAGAAAAAAAAATAAAAAAAAATAAAATCTAAACAAATGTATGCAATTTAAATATTGAGAGCCACAAAAACTAATGTAAATGAAAAATTACGTTATCCAGAAAATGCTTAACCAAGCACCAAAAATATTTTAAATAATTTAGCAAAACAAAAAAATCAATGAAATATAAATATAGAGCAAATAAATAAACATAAAAATAATTGACTCAGCTGATATTTCTGCTGTTGCTGTGGTTGTTGTTGTTCCCCGTTGTTTTTTTTCGATACTTCTGTGTAAATTCCTGTTGTTTGCTGGCTTCGATTAATGTGTGTGTATATGTGTGTATGTTGATTAAGTATATTTTATCGTATATTTCTCTTTGTTGTATGTGCCCTGTATAATGGCTTGTGGACTTTGATTTTATAACGCCGTTGTTAATGTGGAGTACTGTTTCCGAATTTATTTTCCAATTCGCAAAATATAAATTGTTCCGCTGTACTTGTTATAACTGCACGTTTTTATGTTCTCAATACACTGCTTTCTATGTACCCTGTATTGTACACCTCGTTGTTGTATTGTTTTATCGTGTTAATCGGATATTTGTATGCTCCGAGCCATTTGTAAGAGAAAAAAATCTTAGTTGTAATTGATGTACGCAATATTTTGATAAAATGTTGTTTTTTTTTTCGTTTCGTGGCTAATATTTAGGAAATGGTTACGTACCTTGTACCTGATACGATTTTCGTATCAGGCGTATGTGTTTAGAAGCGTATCCAAAAATAAATGTTGCGCCGTAAACACGGCAGTCGGTGGTCACCAATATATCACGCCGTAAAAATTTTTCAAACGCACTTTGTTTGTGTTTCCAATAATTTCAATTTATTTTACAAAAATCAGCACTTGATTTATTAGTAATGATTATTATTATTATTACAAATTAAATTAAGTTATTTCCCTTCACCACTAAACGTAATTACGTAATATGTACGCGCACGATAAAGAAAAAAATATATAGAAATTAAAATGGCAATTTTTGCTTTATTTGGTTGGTTTGATGCTGTCTGTTTTTATCGAAACTTGTTAATGGAAATGGTCGTTCGTATTTTTGGTTTGTTGTGTTTTTTATTTCTCGTTGCAATTGGTATGCATGAAATTGATGTGGAAAAGGTGTGTTCTTTTCGTTTTTGCGCGTGTTCGCGTTAGAACGAAATATTTGTTTTGTTATTTTGTTTGTGAAATGATTGTAGCGATGCGTGAATGTAAAGAAATGATTGAATGAGTGAATGTTTGAATTTAAACAAGATAGTTGAAATGCGTGTGATCGATGAATGAATGAATGTACGTATACATGAATGAACCGCTACAACAGTGTAATAAAAACCTGAAATTATTAAAAGTCTGAGAAATGTTAAGTTTAAACTGAAATACATAGTATTAATTTATACATATCAAGAGCCCAAAGCTCATTGTAATAAATATTTTACATTTATCCCAAAATTCCGTAGTCCTTTTTAATACAAAATTTCGGAGTTAAATAATTTATTTCTAAAAGCTCCGATAAACGAAAGATTATAATAATACCAAATTACCTAGTGAAATGGTTTGGTTTGATTAAAAGCTCTTGAACATTTACATTGAGAACAAATATACTAAAGTATCCCTAAATTCCGTTACCCTATGTAAAATCGAATTTCGGAGGTAAATTATTTTATTTAAAAAGCTTTTCTAATTGAAAGCTCTTAACACTAATAGTGCTTGATATTTTTTACATAACATAAAACATTTTAAGGAAACCTTAAATTATGAAAATTCTCCAAAATGTTAAGTTCAAACCCAAAAGGTATAAATTAATTATCAAGCTTAAAGCTCACTGAAAACAAATATTCTAAATTTATATAAAAATACCAATTTCCTTTATAATATCAAGTTTCGTTGTAAAATGATTTGGTTTTGAAAACCTTTTAAAACTAAAAGCTTTCAATGATTGTTGATCAAATATTCTAAATTTCAGCCAAAATTCTGCTCCTAAAATCATACTTCTGAATAAAATAGTTTGGTTAAAAAAGCTTTGATAATTGAAAGCTGATAAAAATAATATCCAGGTTGACCAATTTTTTTTTTCATGTCTGTGCTGGTTTGAAGACTGAGTTTGGGTTGAGCAGTGTTGTGCATCTACGCGTGTTATTTGGAGATTGTCTTCACGCAAATGACGATAATAGCGTAGACAATAGTTTTTGATGTAGACATAATGTAGACAATGTAAAAAATTTGTAGAAAATTCGTAGACAAATCCAATTTAATTTTTGTTGTTGTTTTTATCTTTGAATATTTTATCTTTGAAACGCTAAAAACTAATTTATTTGTTGGCTTTAATAATCATCATCTTTAATCATCATCAGAATTACGATAATAAAAACAAGAAAACTTTCCCAGTAGTCCCATAAAAAATGGTACGGTTCTAAAACTTGGCACACATGTACTTTAAACGGCAACCAGAGCATTGTGGGCCTAAAGGTGTTTGTGGGGGTAATCGGTTTTTTATAAGTACCATAATCACATAGAAATCGTTTTACTTTGTAAGTTTATCGAATTTGTAGTATTTCGTCTTTAGTCACACATTTATTTGTCAAATTATGTATAGTTAAATTTAAATTTTTATTTAATTTTTAGAAGTCTGCTCCTATTACTGATCTATCTTGTCTCGTCTATTTTAGAAATGTCACTATCAGCTACAGTTTTAGGATACGGAATAAAATCTTTCTTTATTTCTCTGTATTCCTATTCCGTAGCCATGGAGAAGGTTGTTTTTTCTGAAGGAATATTGTGTTGCATTCTTTCTTATTGAAGGACCATATGGGCGTTCAACCACCTCACACTGCGCCCTAAAAGATCTTTTGTGCTTGGACCCTGCTTAATTATCCGTCCAGTCAATATTCAGGCCCTTAATGAACCTAATAATACTGCCGGCCAAGAGAAATGGCCAAAAATGTGCCAACTAGCTCAGTTACCAGTGGTTGCCTCGAGGAGGCAGCAGGCACATTTGCGAATTGTGATCAATATAATTACACCCATTACGCTGCTGCCTAATACATGACCAGAACAGCTCACGTGATGCGCACCTTACTGGACGCATACGGACCTGGTAGATTAATCTACCCAATTTTAGCCCCCTCCCCTTTCCAATAGAGCTTCGTAAAAATCTTCTAAGATTGGTGACGTCAACTTTGAAACCTTGCCTAAATAAATTACCCATGTATTGGTTTCGTTTTGGTATGCAATTTCGATACTGCCACTTAAGTGCTTGAAATATTGAAAGTGAGTGCTGTGTTACGAAAGTTGATAAGAATTTCGTTTTTAAGAAAATTCCTAAAGAAAGATAATTTTTTAAGGGGAACTGTTAAGGACCGTTGTTACTTCAATAATTCACAAACAATTAAAGCACTTAACGAAAACATCCGTCGATCAGAGACTTTATTTTGAGTAAATATTTGAATAGTGTACTCTCATGTTCTGGCAATCTTTGATAGTATACTTCACTTTTAATATCGTAAGATTGGAATTCTTTGTTGTTAATTATTACAGTGTGCAATCCCTGCCGTTTGGTCCCCAATCTGAAGCTAACATATCGTATTGTGCTCGAATCTTCGTTTTCCAGTTTTGGTACCTGGAGTATGCATAGTAGGGTTTCTCTTTTGGCTATTTTAGATGTTACTAATTTTAGCGCTAGGTCTGTTTTACCGAGGATTAATTTAGCGAAACAATTTTCTTACTCGGCAAACTTACTTCTAATTATTGTATCTTAAATAAGTGTTGATAGTATCTATGCTGACTATTAACACGAATATTTCTATTTCTGTTAAGACTACCTTATTGCTTATCGTGGTGTTCAATATGGTTCTATTTCACTCTATCGTGTGAAGAAGGTTATTCATTGCACGCCGCTAGAAGGTGGCAGGACTGTTTTTAAGGCCGAAAGAACTAAAAATTACCTTTATCTGTTGAGAAAGCGGGTTTCTCTTGTGATTTTGGGTCCTTGGGAATTTGATGAAAGCCTGATTTTAAATCTAGAGTTGAAAAATAAACCGACTTTCAGTGGATCAGACTCACTTTGTTAAAATTTTTATCATTGTTTTGAAGTTGTTAGCGTTATGAGATTCTGGTTAGACTGTTCGTTGTTCATTTTTTGAAAACCCTTTATTGATGTGCTAATTGTCACGGTGTGATTGGACAAATTTTCCTCTGGATAGTATCTACTGAATTTACATGTGTGAATGTTCAATGATATCGAATTGGGCATTATAGTGAATTTTTCCATACATTTTGGCCATAGATTCTGGAGCCTTAAATTACATCAATAGTTTTAGTTCATAATCAAGACCCTGCTTCTCTAAAAAATAAGATAATATGGGTAAACGTGTAAACTTGCAAAAAGCGAAGCTTACTTTAAGGAGTTCGCAATTTTTAGATTTGGCTACTACTTCAAATAAAATCAAAAATTTCAAACTAATAAAAGAAAGCTTTGCTTTTTACAGGTTTACGGTGTACAACACATCGAGCGCGAACTGCGAATTGCGAATAAATTCCACAATGCGATATTCGTAAATAGACGTATGTACATAGAGCGCGGCGCAAATTTAATAAACGTCAAGTTTCGGAAGATTTTTTATATTTGACGTTTATTTAATTCGTGCCATGCTCTAAGCGCGTCTATTTACGAATATCGCATTGTGGAATTTACTCGCAATTGGCAGTTCGCGTTCGATGTGTTGTACGCCTTCACGTTTACTCATTATCTTATTTTTAGAGAATCAGCACTCAGCTGGTAAATTATTTCCTAATAAGTTAATTTTGAATTTTTGTTCCAATTTTATGTATTCATGAATAAATTTTGATTATTTTTGTTTTTTATTATATCCTTAGTTACGGAATAGTAGAAGTGGTATTATTTATTTTAACTCTTTGCTAATACACTTCAGATATGGAAGAAAATACAGCTTTTCGTGTCTGAATCCCAATTTGTTTGAAAATTTTCCGAGTTCGATACTTTGATGGATGGTCTACGAATTTTAGTGACTTTTCCTATAATTTCATGGTTATTGATTAATTTATTATTGAAAGTCCTTCTAAACCTCAACTAAATTTATGTCTATGAGGGAAAGTGGCTCTTCAACAGAAAGATTCTATTTCTGGTTGTTTATTGGATTAATTGCTTTGTTCCATGTTCATGTTACGTTTTGATTAGTTGTTTTTTGTGAATAATGTGTATTTTGTACACTAATCTGATTTAACATTTTCGAGTTGTTTGAAATTTCTTCAATAGCAATAAATCTACATAAGAAAGCTACTTGAGCGTATCCGACCTATAGTTTCTTCAATGCCGATATGAATGCAGCAAGTGCATCCTCTGTATAATAAATACAACAATCGAGCATTTTACAATATTAGATATTCCAATATTTCATAAACAACCCGTTTTTTGGGTCCTGTTTCGAGAAGTTGAGACTAATTTGGGAACAGAAGAAAAAAAAAAGAAGATAACTATAGGAAATTAAATCATTTCATCTTATTAACTCGCCAAACTTTACTCGATCCAGGAAGATTTTGTTGCTCACATTGCACTACACGATGCAATAAACGAACAAAGGAAATTCCTGCGGTTATATAAACTCTTGATAATGTAAAACTATAAGCGATTGAGGTACGAGTAATGTAATACGGATAAAAAGCTTCCCCCACCCATTCCCATACATAATTTAATAAATCATTTTATTATTTATAATTAAGCTTGTTTTATTATGTTGCTCTCCAATAAAACGTGTGCTATACGTAAACACTTGTTTATAATTAACAAATATCGTATAATATCTATAAAATTATATAATTTAAATTAAAATATAATTATCTAGCTATGTATATGTACTCGAAAATGAAGTGTTTTATTATGATTTAAATATAATAAAAAAAATTCGTACGTAAAATATGAAAATTTGTACATCGCCATACATACACATATTTTAATATTCTCCTTCTGTCGTTTATATAATAATTTCGATATCATCGGAATGATAAAGTTATAATAGAGTTACAACAATAACACAAACACAATAGCATAAAACATGGACAAAAAGCAAATACTATATGGGACTGAAAAAATAACATCAAAATACATTAATGTAACATATTGCACCAAAAGAGTTACAATACAAAAAAAAAACACAAAAAATTTATTGTATAAGCAGAAGCTTTTTGTTTTATGGAAATTCGACAAGCTTTTTTTTAATTTTAACTACTGCTCCTAAAATATTATTTACCAAATTTCAATATGTGGTTTTTACTATATACATACACATAATTATTATGTACATACTGGTACTATAAAAAAATTGATGATGCTATTATTTAAATAAATTATGTCTTTACTTGAATTATGTTCCAATTATTTGTTGACAAAATTGTCATCAGCGAAACCGAATGGAAATTTATTTTGTCTGCGCGGGAATCAAAATAATAAAATTATTTGTAGCATACATATGTGTGGGTTGAGACCGTAGTTTCAAAATAACCGAATGAACCGGATTCATATTTTTAGATTTAGTATTTAGTATTTTAACTGCAAGAAACAATAAAAGAACCCATTTACAAGCATGTTTGCGAAATTCGGAATCGTTCTGCACTTAAATAAAAGTGTTTGACAACGGGGGAGCCTCTGTTAAAAAATGTCGATAATAATTTATTATAAATTGTTATTAGGCTATTATTTATTAAAAAACGGTTGTTCTCTGGACCTTGAGCCTATTTATTAAAACATTCTTTATACTCTTGTCGACGTTTCACACAGATTTCCTGTGCATCATCAGGACTAAATCTAACAAATATTTTACAGACAAAATTATGGCAAACAAATTTAGCAATAAATGAAAAATCAAAAACCTACCAATTATATAAAGCAAATCACTTATTTTCAAAAAATTAAAAATTAAAATTAAAAATTAAAACAACCAAAAAATTGACAATGTCCACTTTGTATGGAAAAAAAATTTGAATTCTATACAATAGAAAAGAGATATCGATTTTATTATAACTGAAACATTTTTAAGAAAACTCGATTTTAACTCGAACCGAACAAATTTTTCTAAACCTTTTTAAATAAATTAAAACTCTTAGATAAACGTTAAATAAATGATTCATATAATTATATTACATTACAAAATCTAAATATGTATATTTATAATAAATGATTATAGGTATTCTGTAAGGCTATACAATCTGACTGTTTATTTAATCCATGAACATTCTTCTTGATATGGATCATCTCTAAAACCTTTCTCGTTAAACAATTAGCCTCATATTCTAAAACTTCCACCTTATCAGGAAACATATCATGCTTAGTGTCATGTAAATGTTCAGAAAGAGCACTGGCATTATTGCGATCTAATTTATTTAAAGTAATGTTTTGTGCATCTTTTTTATGTTGATAAAATCTGGTACCCAAAAATTGTTTGGTTTGACCAATATATGATTTATTGCATTGACAGATACATTTATAAACTACATTTCTCTTGTTCATTAACTTTATAGGATCTTTCAGAGGTGAAAATAACGGTCTATCTAAATTGTGATGAGCTTTCCCAACAACTTTAAATTGAAATTTACCTAAACAATAACTTATTTGTTCATGTAACGATTTAATATACGGAATGGTTACATAATTAATTCGAGCATCATTATTTAATGGTGGATCAATAATATCAATTTGTTCGGTTCGAGTTAAAATCGAGTTTTCTTAAAAATGTTTCAGTTATAATAAA
This sequence comes from Tipula helvola, assembly GCA_963556165.1. Classification (NCBI taxonomy): domain Eukaryota; kingdom Metazoa; phylum Arthropoda; class Insecta; order Diptera; family Tipulidae; genus Tipula; species Tipula helvola. The sequence goes on along the minus strand of OY744481.1, from coordinate 350,195,216 downwards.
ATCGATATCTCTTTTCTATTGTATAGAATTCAAATTTTTTTTCCATACAAAGTGGACATTGTCAATTTTTTGGTTGTTTTAATTTTTAATTTTAATTTTTAATTTTTTGAAAATAAGTGATTTGCTTTATATAATTGGTAGGTTTTTGTTTTTTCATTTATTGCTAAATTTGTTTGCCATAATTTTGTCTGTAAAATATTTGTTAGATTTAGTCCTGATGATGCACAGGAAATCTGTGTGAAACGTCGACAAGAGTATAAAGAATGTTTTAATAAATAGGCTCAAGGTCCAGAGAACAACCGTTTTTTAATAAATAATAGCCTAATAACAATTTATAATTATAATTTTTACCCGGCCTGGTGAAATTTGGGTAAATCACATTGAACTGAAAAATGATGCGGAAAAAATTTTTTAGTCAAATGCACAGCAAGTATGGACAACAATTAGTGGATAACATGAAAGAAGTTTTCAAAATTCAATTGAAATTGGTTAAAGCTCTACACAAAAAGTTATTTTTATTGAGATGTCGAAAGCAAAATGTGTTTGCTAAATCTAGAAAGATAAAAAATGTGTGTAATATAAACCAAGTTGTGTTTGAAAAATTACAAAACCGATTTATTTTTGGAGTTATCAACCAGGAGATTGCAGAAATTTTCCTTAAAATCAACAAACTGAACAAACTTATTACTAAGAAGATACAATATATTGGGCACTTCATCTCATCATATTTTTTTAGAAATTTTAAAATAAATTTGGAAAAAAGTTTTCAGTACAGGTATGATTTTATTAAAACTAAACATATAAACAAATTTAATCAAATGTTACGGGTTGATGATAATGATTCATATAACATTACAAATATAATAAATGACAGGGTAGATTCTAACAATAACAACAATAATTGGCTAGTAAATTTAACAAATACAAATATTCCGAATAATATAGTAGAAGTTCTTCAACTGGGTGATAAGTTTTATCCACCTATAAAAGTAAAATCCATACCGTATATTCAAATTATTGCTAATGTTGAAAGTGCTCTTAGTAAAGTTAGTGATAATAGCGTAAATATACCATGTTTACGTAATGAATTTGTTAATATTTTAACTAATTTCAAGAATAGATCAAAAAATAGAAAAATAGTTTTGACTCCTGCAGAAACTCGGTTGTCATATAATTTGAGTTGTACAAAGAGGTTTCTTATTAATAATCCCGAGATATTAGTTTCGAAGGCGGATAAAGGTAATGTGACAGTGTTAATTAGGAAGTCGGATTATTTTGAAAAAATGTCAACAATGTTACAGGATAGTAGAATATATAAACATATTCAAAATGACACAACATCATCTATTCAACGGAAGTTAAATAAGATGGTTAGTGATTGGGAGAAACAAAAAAAGATAACATCCACAGAAGGAAAACAATTAAGAAGTTACCATGGAGTTGTAGCTAGACTGTATGGTTTACCAAAAATACACAAAGAAAATACCCCGTTGAGACCTATAGTCAGTGCGATAGGAACACCTTTATATCAGCTTTCCTCTTTTTTATCTAAAATTTTGATTAAAACGGTTGAGATATCTGCTACATCAGTTACAAATTCAGTAGATTTCAAAGACAAAATTAAAAATATAATTTTACCTAGAAATTACACAATTTTATCTCTTGATGTTGTTTCACTATTTACCAATATTGACAGTAGTTTGGCTCTTGATATTCTAGCTGAAAGATGGTTAGAAATAAAAGACAATTCAGGTACCAATTTGAGTAAAACTCAGTTCATTGATGCTTTGAAATTAGTTCTAAATAATTGTGAGTTTTCTTTTAATAAAAAGATTTATAAACAATTGTTTGGTTCACCTATGGGTTCTCCAATTAGTCCTGCTGTAGCTGATGTAGTTATGCAATTTGTAGAATCTAGGGCTTTAAATTCTTTAGATTTTGAACCAGCATTTTATTTTCGTTATGTGGATGACATAATTACGGCGATTCCTAATGATAAAATTGATATATTTTTTCAATCATTCAATGATGTTAACTGTAATATCAAATTTACCATGGAATTAGAAAATAATAATAGAATATCTTTTTTGGATTTATTAATAATCCATAATGATGATGGATCACTGATAACAAATTGGTTTCATAAATCTACCTGGTCTGGGAGATATCTAAATTTTAATTCTCATTTACCGTTATCGTATAAAAGAAACACAGTTAAATTATTAGCAAATAAAATTATCCAATTATCTGATCCTTGTTTCCATTTAGATAATTTTCGACTTTTAAAAACCACACTTTTAAATAATAATTATCCAAATTCTTTTATCAATTCATTAGTTAATCCAATTATTTATCAAAATGCAAGATTAAATCAACCGGTTGTTATTATTGATCCACCATTAAATAATGATGCTCGAATTAATTATGTAACCATTCCGTATATTAAATCGTTACATGAACAAATAAGTTATTGTTTAGGTAAATTTCAATTTAAAGTTGTTGGGAAAGCTCATCACAATTTAGATAGACCGTTATTTTCACCTCTGAAAGATCCTATAAAGTTAATGAACAAGAGAAATGTAGTTTATAAATGTATCTGTCAATGCAATAAATCATATATTGGTCAAACCAAACAATTTTTGGGTACCAGATTTTATCAACATAAAAAAGATGCACAAAACATTACTTTAAATAAATTAGATCGCAATAATGCCAGTGCTCTTTCTGAACATTTACATGACACTAAGCATGATATGTTTCCTGATAAGGTGGAAGTTTTAGAATATGAGGCTAATTGTTTAACGAGAAAGGTTTTAGAGATGATCCATATCAAGAAGAATGTTCATGGATTAAATAAACAGTCAGATTGTATAGCCTTACAGAATACCTATAATCATTTATTATAAATATACATATTTAGATTTTGTAATGTAATATAATTATATGAATCATTTATTTAACGTTTATCTAAGAGTTTTAATTTATTTAAAAAGGTTTAGAAAAATTTGTTCGGTTCGAGTTAAAATCGAGTTTTCTTAAAAATGTTTCAGTTATAATAAAATCGATATCTCTTTTCTATTGTATAGAATTCAAATTTTTTTTTCCATACAAAGTGGACATTGTCAATTTTTTGGTTGTTTTAATTTTTAATTTTAATTTTTAATTTTTTGAAAATAAGTGATTTGCTTTATATAATTGGTAGGTTTTTGATTTTTCATTTATTGCTAAATTTGTTTGCCATAATTTTGTCTGTAAAATATTTGTTAGATTTAGTCCTGATGATGCACAGGAAATCTGTGTGAAACGTCGACAAGAGTATAAAGAATGTTTTAATAAATAGGCTCAAGGTCCAGAGAACAACCGTTTTTTAATAATTTATTGTATAGCGTGCTTTTTTTGATTGATTGATTGATTTTGAGTGTACGACCAAGCTTTAAGCAAGATCTCCCGGTAATTGAATTTTTGACACACCCTTTTTGCATTCACTTGGAAGGATTGGATAGGATAGTTAGAATAGGGGTGACTAGTTAAAAATGTTTAAACATAGTATTCTATTATGTACTCGTACTTTTATTGTTTTTGTATTTTACGTGAATGTATTGCAATGAAAATCTTTACGCGACTATAACTTTGAAATCTGACCACCTAAATATCTTAGCCATACCACGTTTCTCTTATCTGCTCAAGGTCTATAAGACTGTCTTTATTTCATGAAAATCGGATAAGTACTTTTTGAATTAATATTTGTTAACAGACATCAATAGCGGGAATATAAGGCATCAATCTCGCTCTTGCGCTTTGCTTGAGTTGAAATTCTTAAAATCACGGCATACGCTTTCCACTTAAACTACACCTTTTATAACTACTACCTTTAATTCAATACACTTTCTAAACTACACGGCTTTGGCTGTTTGTAGTTTCCAGAGATCTGGTCGGGTTCCTCAGGTGTTTCTAAGATAAAACAAATTAGTCCATTATTTTATTACTTTTAATTATGTGACATCTTGTTAAATGACCAGCCTTCCCAATTTATTATTAATTTAAAGTAAATTAAATTAAACTCAGCCCGAACATCCTAAAATAAATTAAATTCGGCATTTAAAACTCAGAAAAAGTGTTTCAATGGCCACTTTCATAAAGAAAAACCGAAAGGTGGTACCATTTGTATAATTATTTTATAATCCCCATCTTTAAAATTAGCCCAATTTTATAATTTTCGGATAAAACCTAATTAACCGAAAACTATAAAATTGGGCTCATTTTAAATAATACATGAATGGGGATTATAAAAATGGTACCATCTTTCTTTTTTTTTTCAAAATGCCCGCCGAAATTCTTTTTGAATTTTCCTTCATGAGAATGCATCTTTTTTTATCGTTTTCCTCATTTAGTTCTATTATGGCCTTTTCACATGAATCGCGATTTTGCTCGAACGAGTAAAAATGATTCATCGATTTCTCTTCAATTACATGATAAAATATTTACTAGTCACTTCAAAAATAGTAAGTAAACGATTTCGAATGTAATATCATGGACAATTTTATTAGCAAACGCACATTTCCTAATAAAAATTGCAAATTGCAAAATTTTCTTTGGATGTTTATCACCACCAGTATATTGTCTATATACACATATACAAAGTCTAATCCTTTGACTACTTCATTCATGAAGCGCTGAAAAGTCTGCGCAGCATTCCGAAGACCGAAAGGCATTCTCGTAAACTCAAATAACCCAAATGGTGTAGTAATTGCCGTTTTAGGCACGTCTTCGGGCGCAATGGGAATTAGATAATAAGCTCGTCCCTAGTCAATTTTTGAGAAGGCTGTGCATCCTTCCAGGTGCATTGAAAAAATTCTGGATGTGTGGGGTCGGATATCGATCAGGTTTGGTGACGGCGTTTAGGCCTCGATAATCTCCACATGGCCTCAAATCTGCCCATTTTTCTTCTGAACCATGTGAAGAGGTGATGATACCCCAGATGATGACTGTCGTCATATGCCTAATTGGACCTGGCAGGATCCAGACGGCGTGGTCTCGAAAAAGGCAGTCGGCGTTTCGTGTAGATATGATGAACCACACTGTGTTTTGCTGGACGGTTTTAATCTGGTTCTTTAACCGAGGGAAACATCTTCAAGATTTCATCATTTCAATTTTTTAGCGGTCGATAGGTTAGGCGTAGGTGTTTTGACCTGAGCTGCCATTGCATGTACCGCTAAATTTGTCGTCGAATCAAGAAGTCGTCTTCCACGGAGGTCGACGAGAAGACCATATTTCGTCAGAAAGTCAGCACCAATAATTGGTCTGTCTACCGGCGCTATCGTAAAGACATGAGGGAATTGTCGCCTTAAACCAACGTCTACATTCAGTAATTTGGTCCCGTATGTCCTAATTAGTGAACCGTTGGCTACAGAGACAACCAAGCTAGGATTTTTAGAACGGAAATATCGGCACCGATATCTACTAGAAAAAGGGTATCGTTTGTAGCATCTTTTATGAAAAGGCGGCGATTATATTGTATCCGATTTACTGCCGAACTCTCAATCGGATTCAAGGGTTTTTTTTTAGGTTGATTAGTAGATCCATAGCGATGATTGCGTTGCAAGGTAACTAACATTTTCTTGCTTCATTGCCGAAACTTATGGTGGTAATAGAAGAATCCTTCATTGTCGATGAAACGACGTCTTGTGACCCATTTAGATATTAATTTTTTACAATTTTAATCTATTCTATTTGCTCAATAGTTTTTGTATCAGGAAAGGGTATAAATATGTCATAAACTATAAACTTGCCTTCTCCAAGTGAGGAACTGCTTTGAGTTGAATGCGATGTATTTAAAAAATCATCTATTTAGCGATATAGCAATATAGCACGATATAGCAATTTAAAGATATGCTCAATTGCTTTTCAGAATTGGTTTTATTCTAAGCATTTCTACGCATTTTGTCGTCCCGTGACAACTTTGTTTGTTCGATAATTCGAACGATGCTGGATGGACTGTTTAATATTTTCTTTACCTCCATTGATTTATTTCCTTTTACTGAGAGAAAGAAAGAGCAATTGTATACTGCACCACATAAACAGATCCTTTGATGAGGTCTTTCTTTAATTTAACTAATTTAATTGTTTAGGCCCAATTTCAAAACAACGTTATTCTATCCTAAAATTTGTTACTGCGCATGTAGATTTAACGGATCAAATGAAACCCTTTCCGCTTTAAATGAACCTTTTTCTGAATAAAGATAATCTACTTCTAAAAGCTAACCGATGACGTACTGGTTAGCTAACCAAATAGTAGCTAACCAAAAGATCTACTGATGAAATTATCTCTTAGATGAAATTTGAATAGTCTATTATAGGTAGGCTCAACCCTTTATTTAATTAAGCATTCTAAATTCGGGTTTTTCTCAATTCTTAATATATTTCTTGCATTTCCTTCGATGTCATTTGGGAATAGCATGGTCTGTCTGATGTATAGTTTATTCAAAAGGTTTTTTTTCCAACATAAATTAAAATGTTAACCAATTAACCTCTTAAGAACCAAGCCCGAGATATCTCGGGACGTACTATATAAAAAGAAAGAGGATAGAGTCTCACAATCAGTTATTATTGTTCACCATGCTTCCAGGTTTACCATACAGAATTAAATTATTGGTTATTTTATTTTTCTACGTATTAATTTCTTATAGTATATTATATTTCTACCAAAAATTCGGTCCTTAAGGGGTTAAAATAACGTCATCTACAACACAAAGTATAACGTTATCATTACATTTTATTAATAAAAAATACTAATATCTTAACATATGTATATTCGAAGCTTTTTCCTGAGGAATTAACGCAATTGACCTTCATAAATCAAAATGAATTTTATTGCAGAATGGCAAAATAATTTTATCAATTTCGACTAATTCATGACCGATTTATCCTAAAGTTGACAATTTTTCGTTTGTTTCCAATTCAGGTAAAAAAGATCTAAATCTCGTCAAAAAAGTTTCAATTCATGATCGAATGGACGACTTTACGAGAAAAACCACTATGTATTAAGAAGGACTGCCTTTAGATTGAAAAGAAACTGATTCATTTCTCGTTTTTCATGCATCATTTATGCAAAAAATGCAGATAAGAGGTATTGCCACGAGGCGGGCGATATTACCAGCGATATATTACTTCCCATCATTTCATTACACCCTGAAGTGATCTGCTATTAAATCAATTTTGGAAGCTTGTTCGTTTATAGTTCCAGCCAAATACCAACAATGGCAAAAAACTTTTGTTCACACTATGTGTTGCGGAAGGTACTGTTTCAAAAAAAGACCTTTCCTATTTCTTTGGTTCCGGTAATTCCAGTCAAAAATATCTCAGTCAAAAACAGGAAGAAATTTCAGTCAAAAATGAAAAGGCAACTCAGTCAAAATAATTTTAGACGGAAATGCCTTTTCAGAAGGAAATTGAATCAAAAAACTAAATAGACATTCAAGTCAAAAAAATTTTCCCATATTATGACTAAAACTCCTTTTAAAAAGGAATTTCAGCCCAAAAGGTATTTTGGCCAGTAGCAGTTTGACTGAAATGCCCTTTGTGTATTTGGACTGAATAACCTTTTTGAAAAGTATTTTAGTCAAACATTTTTGGGCTGGAATACCTTTCGTTTAGTTGATTTTTTGAAACACCTTCGTAGACCTATGTCTTGGCTCCAGAGCCTCAGTATTTCAGTCAAAAACCCGAAAGGAATTTCGGTCAAAAATTAACAAGCAACTCAGTCCAAATAGTTTTAGATTGAAATGTCTTTTCAGAAGGAAGTTCATTCCAAAACCTAAAAATGCATTCAAGTCAAAACCTTTTTGACTGGAATTCCTTTTGGTATTGTAACTGAAATACTTTTCTAAAAGGAGATTCAGTCAAACAAAATTGGGAATATACTGGTTTGTGCATAATTTGTTTACCGGTCGTTTCATTTCGCCGAACTTTCATTTCAGAGTAACAACCCTGACTATATAGATCATGTTTTCCGAAAGAGGCAGCACGGTCAAAAAAGAAGTACATAGCGTTTGCCACTAGATGTCACTACACAATCAAAAAATATTACTGACGTTTTCCAAAAGAGGACAGCCAAAATCAATTTAATTATCACGTATTATTAATATTCACTTTTATAATACGAAAATATTTTTGTTTAGTGACACCTAGTGGCATTATATTTAGTGACACCTAGTGGCATTATGTGAAAGTTGATTGTGGTTTCGGAGTTTTCCGAAAGATGGTAGCTCTTGCGGTTGTAGAAAATTTGACATTTAAACATGATCTATTTCGTCAGATCCGGTTTGACTTTTGATAACCCTTGTCAATAGCCATTTATTTGATGGTAAATTGTCGTCTTTTACGACAATGATTTCATTGATTGTCTATATTTGAACGTATCTAATTTTGCCATTTGTGTTTTTCTTGGAGAGACGTTAAATATTCGACGGACCATCTTTTCAAAAATATTAAGCCTTTTGTTGAACCATTTGGCAACATGAAAAATATTATGGTTTTAGTTGTGTGATGTTATGTCCAGGCAGCTTTTTGGCGGGTTGGCCGATGAAGTTGGTTGCATATTTTGTGTCATAATAAATGCATTTACTAATTCTTTTAGCATAATACAATTACTATTAGAACCATTTGGTTCACTAGTGCTCTCAGCATTAATTGATTTATTAAATTTGAATACTGTGATGTCAATGGAATTTCTAGAGTTGATAAATCTATACTGACGTGATTTTTTTAGTATTTGGCGAAGCATTGCCAAACTATTGGTTTAGTTGGTGAAGCAGATGTGCATCTTCTGAACTGGAAACATCCCGCTCCATTGCCGATCAAATCCTTTTGCCGATTAATAATACCAGCTAAATTTTCTACAATACTGTATGACTTACATACAAAACTATCACTAGATCTCTTATTTTGTGAAGAAATAATTGATCGTAAAATTCCACCTCGCGACAATTCGACTACTTCCCTGATAGTTTAATTCCATGTTTAATGCATGGCTTATAGGTCGGATATACTTTGACTAGATCTTAAACTTGATCGGTAACCCACGTGTTCTAATTTTTGTTTCCTGATAGATTTATGTAGTTCTGTTTTGTTCTTTTCGTTTACTTTGAATTCGGTTGGAGTACCTGGAGATACTGTAGGATGAAATAAAACACATCGTTTTATATCTTCAATATTACCATCGTGTTCTATATTTGATTCCGAATTGAGGCTATTTAAATTCTTTAGCACCCCTGTTTTACCATATCCTCTAATTGACAGGAACAAGTCCCGTCGATCCTCCATTCCACTATCGATTGAACTATCCTCACTCGAATATTGATTATTATTGTTGTAAACATCTCTAGAACTGGAACTGTTGTAGTCAAATGAAATTGAAAAGATGTATGTTGGGGACGAGGGATTATGTTCTGTTAAAACATTCGGTGATATTTGACGTTCCTGATTAATGTTAATTTTGGGAAATCTTAATACGGGCCTACCTTCTGTGTGAGTCCCGTTTAACGTTGTAACAACATTATGCCTGATCGTACTGATGCTGATTTGGATCAAATCAAAGTATATAAGTCAGTAATAGCTTTATAACATATTGCTTCGTATGGTCTGTCGTTTACCCCTTCTGGGTTGATGCCAGAGATTTTGGATCGGATCTCTTTAAATTCAGCCATTAGTTTCTTGACACGCATCAGACAAGTTCGAAATTCTTCTATAGGAGTGTCGTCATGCTCCTGATTTATAAAGTTGACAATTTGGGTCAACCTAACTTTGTTTGATATACGCTGTTTCTTAAGGCCTGCTATTTGTTGCGACATGTTTGTTTAGTTTGGCCACAGCAGTAGGAACAAAATATTTCTATGCCCGTAAATAAGATGTTGGAATTTCTCTACGTTAACATCTATGTTGCTGCTGTTAGGTTCATTTTCCCAGTTAATCCCCTCAAGAAATTGATGGAGATGCATGTCAGTTTTTCTGAAGTTGTAATACGGCTTACAGTTTTGTTGATTATTAATAACATTATTGCCGTTGCTTTCAAAAATTGCTTCTAAGGTTTTGTGATGAACATCATTACAAATTTACAAACGAATTGTGATGGCGATTAATTTACTTAGTGGCAAATATTTAAACATGATCCTACTGGGTATTATTGTTTACATCTTAAAGATTACGACAGTTGTATTTCAAGAAATTTAATAGTTAAAACCACCGTTACGACGATTTTGGATATATTTTTGATTGTTAGTTAAGCTTCGAAATTTGTGGAATTAAGAACCCTTTTGTATTGTTGGTTCTCACAGTTACCTTCTGGATAATAAAAAATTAATAAACACAAACAATTAATTTATTCCATTTTATTTGTGTTCAACCAAAATTTATAAAATAATACATGTAAATGCTGGAATACATAACAGGTGGTGGGTTTCTTCGACATCTGTGCGTTAAATCAAAAGATATATCAAATATGATTGTAGGTATAAAACCATACAAATCGCACGTATTCTTAGATATTTTTGAATAAATCAAAAAGCCATAAAATCTCTTCGGCATTTTTATATAAATACAGTCCACAATTATCCATTTACGAAAAATTAAGAAAACTAGTGTCGAATTAACTTCCAGCGTCGCCAGTATGAATGATTCGTTTTCAAGGCTGTCTGAAATATTATGTGGTGAATTATACGTGAAATCACATTTTTTTGGAAGTCATGTTTTTATTTTTAGATTTTGAATGTGTGCACTAGTTAATCGAAACATTTATGGAAAATAATTTGTTTGTTGTTGTTGTTTTTTATGATATAGGGTGTCAAATATTTAGAAAATGCATGCACTTGGTATTGTATTTATTGCTATAGGAAAGAAATAGTTATCCGAAAATTATAAAATTGGGCTCATTTTAAAGATAAATGAATAGCGATTACAAAATAATTTTAAAAATTGTACCACATTTTATTTCTTTTTTTCAAAATGGCCGCTGAAACATTCTTTTTGAATTTTCAAAAAATTGCATTTTTTTTTTCGTTTATCTTTTTCCTCATTTAGTTCTCTTAAACATAATAAAAAATCAGCGCAACATCTCGCTTCGTTTTCTTGCAAAATGCGTTAAAGTACAACAAATGTGCAGATTGTCGTGTGAGGAAGACGATCAAACACACAAAAAAAAAATGCAATTTTGAGAAAATTGAAAAAGAAAGTTTCGACCGCCATTTTGAAAAGGAAAAAATGAAAGATGTTACCATTTTTATAATTATTTTATAATCCCTATTCATTTATCTTTAAAATGGGCCCAAATGTATTATTTTTTGATAGTTCGATTTTTCTCTATAGCAATCAATACAATACCAAGTGCATGAAATTTTTAAATATTTGACAACTTGTATCTTAAAAACAACAACAAAAAACAAATAATTTTCATAAACAAACAAATAATTTTCATAATTTACATAAAATTTATAAAATTCAAACATGACTTTTGGTCCCTTATTCAATGTAATTTTTTATGTAATAAGTTAGGTTCCACAAAATAAGTATATCGAAAACAAAGTATCGAAATCCCCAAACAACATCTGATGATCAACGACAATTTATTATATTTCGAGCTTTTTGTAATACTAGCAAATAAAAATGAGATCCAAATTAAGACTCATCGATAAAATGTTAAGCACTTTGAGTTTGCAACAATTTTAAACAAAATACAAATGAAATTAAGTTTTGGCTATACGTTTACATTATATTGTTGTATATTTTCGACGAAATAATCCATTTTGTACATTTTTTTTATTCCGAATTTATTAAATATAATTAAAACCCTTTAGACAGTAAATTAAAATCATAAGTCATGATTATATAGTATTTTATTTTAGGTCTCCCGGAAATTGGGTTTAATATTTTTAACAAAAAACATAAACCAGTAAGTATGTATAGTACATACTGTGAATTTTGGTTTAATGTAAAATATGTTATCTTATATTTTGTTCGGTTCTCGTTATACATAAATATTAAGAAGGGTAAACCACAAGCAGCATAATACAACAACAAAAAATTTACTAAAAGCTCATAAATTTCGCAAAAAATAATTATACACCTTTAAAAAATGGCTTACATTTTCTTTGTTTTTATTTCAATTTCGTATATAGGCACTACATAATATTTTGGTGCTGCTTTTAATAAAATTAATGTAGGTTTTTTTGTTGTTTTATTTCATAATTATATTATTACGAAAGTTAGGTATTTATATAAATAAGCCATAGTTATTTACCTTTTCATCACCATCATATTTTCATTATCACACCCATCACCATCAAGATCAACATCATCATCATCATCATCATCATAATGAAACCGAAATTTAAAAAAAAATTTAAAATTAAAAGAAAATATTTTTTCTTGTTATGTATCTTATAAGCACCAAGTTTTTTATTTTTTTATTTTTGTTTTCTTTTAATGTCTTGGCGATGAAGCAACTTCATTTTACCTAGATTGAATTTTAAGATAACGTTCCAACAACGTTAAATTAATGAAAGACGAAATAAAATGATTTGATGAGATGTAAAGTGTTTTTCTGGTTTGGAATTATTAAAACATTTTATTGATCGTAAAACCTCCCAAAACAAAAAAAAAAAAAATGTTGTGTAAATACTATAAATCTTAAAATAAAATGTATACGACTTTGTCTTAACTAAATTAAAAAATATAAAAAATAATTAAGGGATTTTTTCACCCGCACACATAAAGCGTACAATATGATGAAAGTCTGGTTTTCGCTGGAACAGAAAGCACAGAATTCAATTCACACATAACACGAAAGAAGGCGTACATAACATAAAGAGTTTATTACAAACAATGTCAAGTTATGTATGTGGTTTTTAGGACACAGAATTTTTCTTTTTTTGTAATTTAATTTAAATCCGTTGGTTTTATTTTAATCATAAATTAAGTCTTACGGTTTTTATCCTTTTCTGTTTATAGTAGACTTTACGAGATTGTACTGGCGAAGTGTGAATAATTGGTATGTTAATTGTATTTAAAAGAATTATTTAAGGATTATTTGTGTTTTTGAAAGTCATGAATACAATTCTGTGGAGTTTAGTGTCATGTTCATTTTCAGCTTTTTACATAAGCTGAATTAGAAAATTGAGAAAAGAACATTCTAGACGTTGAATTAGTAATCATTTTAAAATTCAAACCTATTTTATTTATCTTTTCATGTCTCCTGATGATAATACTAGTGGCATTGAAGCGAATTCGAAGCCATTACAGTCAAAATTTTAGTTTCATAATACATAATAATAGGAAAGCTGGTTAACATTTTATTCAAAGTATTTAGAACATTTGTGAAAATGTGAATGGTTGTCTTGGCAACTCGGGACATAAGCCTCTCTAAAAAATTTCAAAATTGCATAAAAATATAGGCAGTTCAAAGAAAAGTACACCTGATATTATCAAAATTAAAAAAACTTCTTAATAAGGCTATTTTTCGGCATTTTTCGGGAAGTACACGTACCGATAGCTTCTATGTACCTCCACGAAATCGAAATGGTTCAATGTGTAGTTTTCGAGATTTTCGCTAATAACTTTTTCTATCAGGATTTCTATGTGCTCTTATTGATTCAATATTGGTATTGCTTGATTGTGTCTGGAAGTTTTCATGAATCTTCTTTCTTCAGAATTTTAGGGAAGTTTTGGGAAAATGACAATTTCAGAAACACAATATCTATATGATTTCATATAACTATACACACTGCAGTTGCAACTTGGATTTAATTATAATCCATTCAAATTTCAATTTCACCTGCTTGTCGATTATGTGTCTATCATATTCCAAGTTTCAGTATAGCAATTGCGTGTTACAAAATGAGTTACGAGATTTTAGCGGTCCATATTTCCGAAGATAAAACAACAGTAATGACTTGAATGTATAGCTGTATATGTGCGTCTCTAATTGATTGTTGTTTTAAAGCCGCATACACATTATTCCTCCGCTACTAAATTAAGGTACACATCTCACTGTTTGCTTTCTTATATGTGAAGACCTGCGGGGGTATGTTGTAGCTGTCAGGTTCTGACAACGAACGTCGTAAAATGAGCCTCGGTTGTCTTGCCGAGGTCTCAGCTGATTCTGGTGTCACCCTTCTCACTGTTTACTATGTAGAGCATTCGCCCAGTCACTTTAGTATGGTACCCTTCAGCCTTACAGCCATTTGTCCTTACTCGATCTTGGGAACAACAAAGACAGTTGTGTTTTAGGTTGCCTGCCATGCAAAATTTCACTCGGCGATTTATTAAGTACTCAAAAATGTTAGCAAAGCACTTTCGGGTTTCCCTCCTTCTCTCATTTTTTTAGTCAATGTGGCTTTAAACGTTCTGATAAAACGTTCTGCTTCACCATTTGACGCTGGATGGAATGGTGCAGTGATTTTCTTCATAAAACTCCGCAAATTCAAGTGATGTGAAGGAGGGTCCATTGTCACTGACAACTGTATATGGTAGTCCCTCTGCAGTGAAAATGCAATTTAAGGCGCGAATTGTTGTCTTTGAAGTAATATCAGCCACCTTAACAACATATGGATATTTTGAGAAACTATCCATTCAAATTAACTACATGTGGTTATGGTTTAGAAACGGTCCCGCAAAATCAATATGTATGCGTTCCCAAGGTTTTGTTGCGGCAGACCACCTACTGAATTGCTTTGGAGACTGCAAATCAAGGTCCACCGTACCTAGCCGGCCACTTCTCGTGAATTTTAGAATTTTTGACAACTGATTATCTTTTTTGGTTGCTTCGCTGATTTTCTGACTATCAATCGGGAAATTTGACAAATTTTCTTCATACACCTCGTCGACTTCAAACGCACATTCCTACTCGCCATCAAATTTTTCATCAGGCTCTACTGGGAACCGTGAGAGTGCAACAAATTACCATGCTTTTTGGTTGGTTTGTATCTGATTGTATCGGTGTAACCCATCAGGAAGATTGCCCTCCTCTGGAGTCTATTTACAGTCATTACTGCTAGACCTTTTTTGGTGTTGAAGAGTGAAACCAAAGGTTTATGGTCCGTCATTAAAACAAATTGACGACCGTACAGGTACTAATAGTATTTACGACAACCAAACACATTCGGTATGGCTCCCTTCTCGATTTGGCTATATCTGCGTTGGTGCTCATTCAATGGCTTTGACCCAAACGCAATTGGATGCTCGGAACCGTTCGGATATATGTGTGATAAGACAGCTCCAATTCCGTGACTAGATGCATCAGTCGCCAGAACTAACGGATACATTTCTTCTCAGCTCATTCCGTGGAGCTGCAATTTGAGAAAATTCTTAATGAAGGGATTGTAGTAATTTTCTTTACCCAATAATGAGCCTAAGTCTTTCATGTACTTCGGTCGTGGCATGTCTCTAATTGCTATGAGACGGGAGTCGGACGGGCGTATGCCACTTTTATCCAAAATATGTCCCAGATATTGGACTTCACGCTGAAAAAAAATTTACATTTCAAGCGATTACACCGAATGTTAGCATCAGCTAATCTCTTCAGAACGACTGCCAAATTCGCCATGTGTTCTTCTTCGGTACGTCCTGTAATGATAATATCGTCTTGATATGTCGTAACAAGATCCAAATCTACAATCAACTGCTCGGCAAAACGTTGATAGGTAGCAGG
This sequence comes from Tipula helvola, assembly GCA_963556165.1. NCBI lineage: Eukaryota > Metazoa > Arthropoda > Insecta > Diptera > Tipulidae > Tipula > Tipula helvola. The sequence goes on along the minus strand of OY744481.1, from coordinate 350,179,519 downwards.
AGCACTAGCAATTCCGAAAGGAAGGCGCTGGTACTAGAATAAGCCAAAAGGGGTTGTTATAATAGCAAGTTCCTTTGATTCGTCATCAAGTTCCAATTGAAGGTAGGCATCTTTTAAGTCTAATTTCAAAAATCGTTGACTACCTTGTAGACACTGGAACAATTCTTCCACTCTGGGAATCGAATACTGCTCCACATTCAATTGAGGATTCACAGTCACTTTGAAGTGTATTCGTATATTATTTTGAGGTTTGCAAAATTGGTGTTGTCCAGTTGCTGAATTTTATTGGTTTCAAGACACCTATAGATACCAGCATACCAATTTCATTTCGTACTTTACTTTGTTGCTCAAACGGTAGAGGTCACACTGTGAATGATCGTGGAGTGTAGTTTTCTTTCAATGATAAGTGCGCTTTAAAAGTTGTGCACAAATTTATCATTCGTGATTCGAAATCCAAACGCATGAACCAATTCATGCCAAAAACATTTGCTCCGTTTGTGGCTGTCACGAGTAATGACAAATTAACACAACTGTCACGAAATTATTCACATAAGCTTTCAAAATTATTGAGACTGGACTCACAATTGAATTGAATGGCACTTCCTTCTTTGTATATTGTACCATGAAGTGCTGATTTTTCATTTAAAATCTTGACATCGTCCGATACTGGCAATTCTAGATACTACTCAAATGAATTGACTATTTGATTTGATACTGCGCTGATGATATCCTTTGTCACCTTTCTGTTGACTATGAGATGATGAACTGCTTTTACAAACAGACGCAATCCCGTTTTACTACATCGATAACATTTAGCCTTTAAAAATTTACAATTTTCACGTTCATGATGGCTGTAACATCCAGAACACGATCGAAGTTTAGGATGCGATAGGGACGACTACGCCTGTAGTGTGAGCGACTCTTGCTCCTTGAACGATGACGAATGGTATTTTGATTTACTTCTTGTGAGAAACTGTGATTTGATAATTGTGGATTACTTTTCAACACAACAATTGCGTACTAACTGCAAAATTGAAGTTCTAATGGGGTCATGAATCATATGTAATACTATCATATCCCTATAATAGCGGTATCAGTGGAAGATTTCTTGCAATCAAATTTAAACTCGCATTTTACAGCATCATCACATAAATCCGCAATCCATGACATGAACGAATCACCCGGTTTCATTTTCAGCTGCCAAAATTTGAAACGAGCTGACAAAATATGCACGGATTTTGAGTAAAATTCACTTTTGGCCATTTTCCAGAAATTTACCTAAAAATCTATTGTATGTAGAATGCCACATTTAGTGAGTATCATAATCAAATGTATAGAAGTACTCCTGGCTTGGGACAACAAATAACCTCAATGAAAACATCAACATTATCATAAATTCGCTGCATTTTCATACATAAAACATATGAACGTACAATTATACCTAAGCAGCCGAAACATGTTGTTAATCCCGTATTGACAGACTAGGGATTAGCTAAGTGTGATTAGTGAAATCAGATTGCTAATCCACCACAAATCCATATGCGTTGACAGACTAGGGATTAATTTCTTAGGCAGAGACATAAAATCAGCTGGACTTATTTCCTAATTCAACATTTCTAAGATTAAAGCACACTAGATTTTCTTTTTATAAACATAAGCTTTTGTTAAATCCGGAATTCCGCAAGTTTTCACAAATTCTAGTATCGGGACTAATAAGCCTACAAATCCGGAATTCCGTTTAAGATTTAATTTTTTATTATCCGGTATTTCAATCCTAATTTATACCAATATGTTGTTTCTACAAAACGAATTCTGGAATAGAATTTGGCAAGGGAATAAACTTAAAGTCGATAATTTTTTTTTTTAGAAATGACTACTTTTGGTGGATTTTCAATATTCAAATTGTAAAGTATGTTTAGTTTTGTATTAGTTTTCCCATGTCCTAGTTTGTAGGTCTTCTTTGATTCTGGAATGTGGTTAAGTTAATAATGTTCAAATAAATTTAATCAAGTTTTTCTTTTTTTAAATGATATTGTATAGAAACGTTCTTCCTATTTGACCAATGTATAATTTTCAACGCATGGAATGTAATGAGTAACGCCCAGCCTTTCTTGTGTTTTTTATTCAGCCTGATAACTAACCAGAACTGCTTCGCGTAAACTAAATTGACAAAGCCTTTAATAAATTATATTATTAAATTTGATTGTCTCTGTAAATTATATTCATATCAATTTAGTATCTAGAACTAATCATATTAACTTAATATTCTACCCTAAAATAATAAAAACCTCTCTTCTTCCCATTAATATCACGAAAACGACATCTAACTTTTTTTAAAGACAATAACCTTTATAATCTTGATTTTCGATATTTTTATTACCTAATCGTTATAACGTATACATATACACTCTGTATACGTATAAAAAATAACATATTGATTTAATTTTATGTATACCATATGAGCAAAGTACATACTCTACATTATCTCTAACACATAAACATAAATTTGTTATACTTGTTGCGTACACAACATAAAAGCTTATCTTCATTTAAAATCTTTAATTCCTCGCAATCGCTATTACGCATACAGCATAAACACAAAAATATCATCAAGCTGAACATAAAAATAAGTACCTAATTGTTCATTGCTATTGGAATGGTGCATAATTGCTTTACAATATTTTGTATTGTTAATTGAATTATTTCTCTATACTATATGAAATGATTAAATTATCTAATTATGAAAATTGAAAAGAAAAAAAATGTTTTACTTATGAAAATTTTATAAATAAGCATCCATAATTACACTATTTTAGTGTGTGGGTGGGTGTGGGAATAACGAAAAAAAATTGTTCCTATTTATATTGCTACGTGGTACCATTTGCCTGTTTGGTTTCAAATTGAATATGTGTAATTGTGTACTCAAAAATATTAAAACGTATATGTACCATGAACAGTGTGTTGCATAGGAATATATGTATATCAACATAATCGTATACAGAACCAAAAAAATAAACGGAATCATTAAATGCCAATTTTATTGTTATTATGATTATCATTATGCTGTTTTATTTAGAATTATTATTAGCGCATTACTATGATTACGATTATTATTATTGTTCCCATCAAATAAAACAAAGAGCTTTCATTTTTCATCAAATAAAAGCTTTAACTTGCTTTGTTGTTGTTTTGTCATCTCATTGTATACATTTTCATCTATTTTTGGTTTTGTCATTGGAAAAAACGATTTTTTGTTCTTTATATAAATTTAATGCGATTAATTATCTAGGATTTTGGAAGATTTACCGTTTTTTTTGTTTCGTTTTTTTACGCTACCAACAACAGAAACGCAAATTTACAACGCGATTTGGTGTTTTCGCAGGGGAAATCTTTCAGACGATTAATATTTCTGGAGATTTATATCAATTTTTTACTTTTATTATCATGGTTGTATTTTGCATAATATTTAGCTTAGCTTAAAATTGTAATTAAATGTTGCAATTGTAATGAATGTTTTTAAGAAAACGTCGTTTAAGAAGGTATCTTCGGCTTGCCGTTGAGACACTCAAAAAAATAAAGTAGTTAACTTGACGAAAATCACATCTAAATTGAAGAAAAAGCGTTTAAAATAGCGTCAACGAAGGTAGTTGTTCAGTATGATCATGCTTTCTTCAAATTAACAATTTAAAATTCAATTATTCAATTCTAAGAAATATCTTCGATTCGATTGAAATAGTAAAATAAATATTTCTGTCGAGTTGACAATAATTCTTTAATTGAACACAACTAATTGAACAACGTTGTTTATCGAAATGACAAAATTTTTGTTAATTTAAAGAAATATTATCATCATTTTACTTAAAAAATTCGTTGATTTAAAGATAACTTTCTCAAATTAATTAAATTAATTAATAAATTTTATGAAAAAATATCGCTGAATTAAATAGTAAATCGTCAATTTGATACAAAGTAAATTGAAAGCATATTTTAATCAATTCAACAAATTTTTTTAGTCGATTAAACGATGTATGTTATATATATATATATATATATATAATAATATATTGTATTGTCATATCTTCAAAAAAATAAAACAAAATTGTTCATTTTTAATTTGAATTATATTTATTTCAAAATTCAATTTTTACTTGATTAACAAGATCAAAAAATAAAATATTATGCAACTTATAAAAATAAAAAATCCAGAAATTTAATTATTTAAATGCCAACATTAAACAATCTACGTGAATGTTTTGTTTGTCGTACTTAGTTTTTATACCATAAAAATATGTTTGTATAAATCTCCATACTAAATTAGATTCGACTGGGTATTCTAAATTGAAAATGTTAAATATTTTGAAGGAATTTAATATGTATTTGATACCATCAAAATAAACTAGAAATTCTTTTGGTGCAAAAATTGTTCCAGTTACCATTATGAGGGGCTGAATAGGTATTTTACTAGAATTTCTTCGCAAAATTCTTCCTCACATTCCCCTACCGTGCTTCTCAAAATTAGGAAACTTCCTTGAGAGTCACTAATTGATTACTTAATCCTTATCTTTTTATTGTTATTCCCTTCAATAGTTGTTGTGGTTGGAATTAACGCGCTGTGTAGTAATTGAAAAATTACGCAGCATCTAACACCTAAATAAAAAGAAATATTCATAAATGATACTTTTTTATTTTTTTCAATCAATTTTGATTAGCGACTTACTTTCTGTAGGATGTTGTGCTTGCTGCAGCTCATCTAATAGTTTTTTTCTTCGGGTATTTGATCTTATCGATAAAAATAGGTATAATTTTTAAAGCAAGTGCTTCAAAATTTATAACTAGACTAGACGCGTATGGATGAAGATGATGGAAATCAATATTAACCTGTAAAGAAATGAATATAATAAAATAATTAAACTTGCGAACTAGTTAATTTGATTCATTCTGATCATCGGCAAAGTTTTAATTCTGTAAAAAAATAGTTTTGGTTTCCCTTTTCTTGAAACTGCAAAATAAAATATGCGTTATTGACATCCAAGATATCGGATGGGATATGGAATAATTTTTAAATTGCTTAATATATTTGTGATTTATGTAAATAAAGCACATATTGAGCTGATCAAGAAAAATATTCAAAAGACTTATAAAGACTACTGACAGATTTTTTTTAAAACTTTTTTAATTCTTTGAAGAGTGAACCGGTTTCAAAATGGTTTAAAAGTTTAGTCTCTAAAACACAACATGCACCTTAGGTTAGAGGTTAATAAATTTTAGTAATATTAATGTCGGTATGTATGTAGGTTTACTTAAATTATCTTTTAAGCATGGGCAACCAAATCTTTCAATTTTATGTCAATAGACTAATCTATTCATCATGTTCATGTACCTAGGTGAATTATTGTATATTATCTAAAGTTTTATGGTCTAAAAAGTTTCTGCCATTTTTTGCTTAAATTCCAAAATCACCTTTTTATTTTTTTATAACTTTATGAAAACATTTTAAACGAAATCGAGTAAATCATTCACGGGCGGTTCTTTCTGATAAGCATCATCACCATAAACGGCACATATTTTTTTAGCACCTTGCGTTCCATTCTTCTCTTTTTTGCAATAGAATTTTAAAATATATCTAATTTCTTCTTTAATTTTATTAATTTTTAACACGGAATAACTTTTCAGTGAATATGATATCTTCAAACAAATGAAATATAAAACTTTACTGACATATATTGTCAAAACTGCGGTAACTTTTTAGACCATCCAAATATAAACTTAGGACATATTATTTACCAGTTTGTAGCCCATCGGTTTCTTGTAATGCTTCCATTTACTTAAAATATTGGTGGTGGAGTCCTATTTTATGACTTCATTCAAGCGATAGTTTTTTGTTGCTTGCCAATGGTGCTCTAATTCAGCCCATGAACAATTGTCTGTGAAAATAACCTCCTATTGATCCATTATGTTAGTTTCGAGTGGTGCTAATTTTATAGAAGATAATTAAATATGTAAATATAAGTTTAATTAACTAACAAATAAAATTTAATTCTAACCTAGTTGAACATTATTACTTTGGTCGAAGTTTCCTGTTTTTAATGAATATCTTCGTTTCGAAAGAATTCCACTAGATTTTAGCTGGCGTTGAGAATTAAAATATGTGTCGTAAATTTTCCCTTGAGGCTTTTTTCTAGGTTGTTTTGAATAATAATATGCCTATTAAAAAAAATTGATTGCATTTTAAATATTACGACAATTTTATTTTATTTATAATATAATTACCATAAATTCTGAATGAAATATTTTAAGAATTTGTTCAGAAATATCTTTGGCCATTGCTACAGTCATTTGTATTCCATTTTGTATCATATTATTAATTATTATTTCCACCATTATTGCCCTACCTTGGATAGAGTTTTGTAATATACTATTGACATCTAAAGTTTGTTCTTCCCGATTTGAAGGTGCTTCATTTTGTTCTTTCTGAATTTCGAAATCCAACATCGAAGAAGAGGCTATATTGTCAAACTCCAACGTCGGGGAAGTGGCTGAATTTTGTTGAGATAATTTATAAGCATTAATGCGCTTTTCAAGTTTAACCTCAATTCCAAGTTTAATGTCGTATTTATTTACTATTTTTTGAATATGATGGCTATTCATAAGCAAGATATTTTCAATATCAATACATTCATCTGAAAATGTGGTTTTAAAAAATTGTTATTAAAGTACTTTGGACATATATTCAATGTACACATTTGGTTAAAAAATGTATTTATAAATTTACCTCGAAATATTGAAAATAAATAGCCTAGGTTCCAATTGTTTAATAGTCGTTGTAGTTGTTCCTGGTCTGCTTTTGACATTGAGGACTCAGCGGTGGAATTTAATGGTGACGAGTGTTGCAACAAGTCTGTGTAGCTCGACTGATCTGTATAGTTATCTATTATTTCATATTCGTTATTGTCAGAGGGCAATACTGTTAATTCGATTAATTCATTGTCTTCAATTTTTTATTATTTTAACACAAATTATAATTAAAAAAGTCTATAACTTATAAAAAATTAATACACAAAATTCAGAAAATTACAAGTATTCTTTTAACTTAATCATTAAATTTCCGTTCACAGTACGATGAATGTGTGTTGGAAGTACCTCAAAATCTGTAATCTTATAAAATAAATGTTCAGCAATTAAAGTTTTATGAGGATTTATTTCAAAAGCGCCAAAATGCGAACCAAATGAGTCTACCAAAAGTTCATTTACTAAAAGAAATATTTCGGAATTTTCTTTCCAATCGAAAATCTCTACAATTTCAAAGACGCTTAGCTCGAATCTAAATAATGTAAGAATTAGTCCCGTTTTATAAACTGTGCGTTTATAGTCAATTTTACTCAAAGCTATTAATGCCTGTGGCTTAATTTTAACCTTCGTGAAAAGCAAAGTTAAATTATTGCTATTAATACGATGTTGATCTTTAAAAACGAGTGTTTCTGTTTCGTGTCATTAAAAGAAGTGAAGATTTTAAGTTACATTTTTTAGCAAGGCTCAATAAAATATTTTTTCTTGATGATGGTTTGCCTAGGCTTTTATTTCTTTATGCTTAGCTTCAAACCTAAAACACCAAAAATATTTAGGTGGTCCGGAAAATTCTATGATAGTTGGATAGTGTATTAAAATGTAATGTTTTGGCTTAAGGGTATCTGAAAAAAGCTCTATGTATTTCTTATTATGGTTTGCAATTAAATGACGAAGAAGCGTTATGTCTTCGGTGGTATAACTACTTCTGAGGAATAATTCAATTATTTCTATAAGAAGGATTAAAAACTGCCAAATATTATCATTTTCAGGAACCAAATCCCCTACCATAAGCGGTAGAAGACATTTTTAACCGAGAACGTTTGATTTGATCAATAGTTATTGGTTTTGATAAATTTCCAATTTCTAAACAACCGTAGTTAATAGTTTGCTTTCGCAAGTTCAATGTTTCTAAAGTAAATATTTTTACTACGTCAATGTAATAATAAATTATTTTACAAACATCATAATGGCAGATTCCCTCAAACAAATCATGCATCATGTCAACAGCATAATTTTCAACTACATGAATCGAATGAATTCTATTTAGAGGCGAATTTTGAGTTATTCCAGTCTCTCCGAAACAATTTTTGTCGACATCTACTATATAGTTTTGAATATTGCGCATATATATCTTTCATCTTGAATTACCATATTATGGGTCGTTGATTTTGGCGCTTTGCAGAATCGACAAAAGAATGAGTTTGAAAACGATTTGCTAAAATCACATACCGAATTAATCCCCAAATTGTCCCCTAGTACAAGTCCTAAAATAAATCTTACATTCACAATCCCAGTGGAAATTTTTAAGAAATACCATTGCATTCAATATCGTTTAACTCATTGGTTAAATGAGCTAAACAAGCGTTATTGCCAAATTGTTTTATGTCTTGGGATTTGCTAAAAGCGGCAACAAAAACATTTTCTAGTTTAGAAAGGTTGTTTGCTAAAGGAAAACTGTAATAAATACCGCAGACGGACTGGCACTATGGGTGCCTAAAGGATTATTTATTTGAAAATCATCGGTAAACAGAAAATAAGGTATACACGTTTCACCATAATATTCAGATATTTTCTTTTGCCACAATTTGTCATTGATGAAATTAGAATTGACTTCTGGATTTTGACTTAAAGTTTCCATATTGTCAAGCATTTCTTTTAGAGTATTGTCTTTCTCAAATAAATTTTTTATTTGAAATTTAATTGGGAGAACAATCCCTTTCGTAATTTCTTAATCATAGACAGCCTCACCATTTTGCATCGACACCCCTACAGATTCGTTTATAGAAAACTGAAGTAAGTCTCCCAGCAAATCATTATGTTTTAACCAACTGTGTAGCAAATGATCGGTTTTACAGTGTTTAAACGGGTCTCTTAATTTATCAATGTAGTTTAGCAAAATATTTTTGTTTTCAGTATCCTTTATTTTCTTTGCAATGAATTCCTTTAAATAAGAAGTTGGAATGGCTAAAATTGTATCGATAACTAATTTTTGTATATCTTCTACGGTTTTCCTTGTGAAATTGTTATTGTTATGAAGAAGGAGTGTGAACTTAACAGCGGCGTTTGATAATGAATCTATTGAATCCGGTAAACCATCACAAATATTATTATCAACATTTGAATTAGTTTTTACATTGGCTGAGCCACTTTTTATTGGGATGCTTTTGGCCGGTTCATTTTCATTGTTTAAAGAAATATTATTATTAGATTGAGATGGAGTTTTATTATCTGAAATAATAGTTTTATCTAAATGTTTTCTTTTAACATGTTGCCTAAAATTTTTAACATTAGTAAAGGTTTTGTTAACACATGCTCCTTCATAACATTCATACGTACTGTAGTTTGAATATGAATGAATAATTTTTAAATGTACAATTAACGATTTTAAATTAAACTTATCTTTATTACATAAAAACACTTCATTGTAAATAGGAAGTTTAAACAAAATTATAAATATAATTGTTTTGGTATAGTTAATAGTAAATTACAATACCTGTCTAACTTACGCACCTTTAGTAACACGTATTTTATATTTGATGCCACTTCAAACCTTTTTTTAAAATAATTTTGATCACTTGTTTCACTATATTCAACTGCTCCAGTCAACTTAACTTATTGGGACAAACGGAACTATTTGAGGCAGGAAATCGCCAAATTCATCTCTTCAAACAACATGGATTGTCGACCGTATGCTGATATCAATAAAATGTACAGTAAATCTTTTTCACAAAGATCATTTGGGTATAATGGAGTTAAGCTGTATAATTCATTAAGTAATTTCTATACTTTAGGTAAATTGCGAGAATTAAAGTACGATAATTTTCTAATTTTATTGAATATATTCATCAAAGATAACATTAGTATTTAGATTAAAACTTAAACAAATTTCACTTTTATTTAAATAATTAAAACAAAAAAACAAAAATGTCATATATTGATAAATAAATAAATAAATAAGTAAATAAATAATTCAATCGTTCAAATCGATCAAATTGTCTTTGAGGTATAAATTAAAAAAAAAAAAAAAAAAAATTACAAGCTACTTTGTTAAACAATTATTTAATTAATAAATAAATTCGGTAAACCTCATATTTAAATTTTTATCGTAAATTAGAAGTCCTACTAATTAAATTTTATTAGGGCTGTATTAAATCCAGGCTTGTTGAGAATGTGCTATCTTGTTTCTGTCAACAAGAAAAACTCTTATCACTTCTCAGAAGCATTTTTTATGATGAGAAATATAAAAATATTGTACGGCTCCGAGCGTATTTCGTTTGAATCTAAATTTCAACTTTATGACGGTTGATATAATTTTGAAATAAATTTGCTGTTAAATGCTTGAGAATTGCAAGAAGAAGGGAAGTTCGTCAACGACGTGATTTCCAATTGTATTCATAATTTAATAATTCAAAATTTATTCGAATGTTTTTGAATTTAAAAATATACGTCTAAAACATATGCCCGTAAAAAAAGGATTAAACCAAATACTAAAGAAGATTTCATAAAGACCTCGTGAAATTTCAAAAAATAAAAACAACAAATGAAAACTACAGTAGAACCGTAATAACTTTATTTTCTTACTCTCTTCGACTTCCACTATCAAAAATTTGTTTTTGATTTGTGTTTGAATTTGATTTGAGTTTGCTTTATAAAGAACAAAGAACACAAAAAACACAAACAACAAAAAACAAACCTTCGTATTTCTTCACACTACTTTTTATTTGTATTTGGTGAAAAATACGTGAAATCACAAATTCACTATATGGAGCCATAAGTCATGTTTTAATTTTATGATTTTTATGTTTTGAATGCATAGCCTTGATTAAACAAAGAATTTTGAAATGGTTTGGGTTCTTTTTGTTGTTGTTAAAGATACAGGGAGTCCAATTTTGGGAAAAATGATAATCATGATGTTGTATTTATGGCAATAAAAAGAAAAATAATTATCCGATAATTATGATGTTGAGCTCATTTTAAAGGTAAGTTAATAGTGATTAATAAAAAAATATAAAAATAGTATGTTGTTCTATTTAAATTTTCTCAAAAACCCATTTTTTTATTATTTTTTTTTTTTTAAAGAATTCGACAATTAATATTTTACAACACATCAAAAAACTGGAATAACGTTATTTTTTTGTATTCTGGCAAAATACGTTTTAGTATGTGAGATGGGAGAAAAATGGTGAAAAAAACAACCACATGGGAGAAAAGCCAAAAAGAAATATTCGACGGCCATGATAATACCATTTTTATAATTATTTTATAATCCCTGTTCATGTATCTTTAAAATGAGCCCAATTTTAGAATTTTCGAATAATTAGTTTTCTTTCTATAGCAATAAATACAATAACAAGTGCATTGAATTTTTAAATATTTGACACCCTGTATCTTAAAAAACAACAACAACAAGAAAATTATTTTTCCATAAATGTTTTGTTTAATTAGGGCTACACATTCGAAACATAAAATTCTAAAAATTGAAATATGACTCTACTCTTCTCCTTTAAATGAGCTCAAAATCATAATTATCGGATAAATATTTTTCTTTTTATTGCCATAAATACAACATCATGATTATCATTATTCCCAAAATTTGACACCCTGTATATTTAACAACAACAAAAAAAAACAAAGCATTTCAAAATTTTTTTTTTAATGAAGGCTACCCACCCAATCAAAACATAAAAATCATAAAATTCAAATATGTATGACACAAAAATTTGTGATTTCACGTATTTTTCACCATTTATTTATTGTTACAATTTATATGGTGTGACAAACAACATGTGTGATTGTTTGGAACAATTAAATAACAAACATTATGCTAGATAGAAAATAAACGGTTCTTGGATAGTTTCCTAATTATGTACTATGTAGTTTATGTAATTGGTTTTGGATTTTTTTTAACCTTTATCGAATCTTTCCTTTGACAGATTAGGGATTAGCTAAGCGTGATTAGTGATTTTTTCGAGATTAGCCATAGTGTGTCAAGTTGAGGATTAGCTAATCTCGTTTTATTTGAAGATTAGTGACTAATCGAGATTAATAATCACATTACGTCATATTTTACATCTCATCACATTTTGTTATTCAAAAATTGTTATTTTTCTATCGAATAATTGTATTTATATTTAAATATTTTTATTGTGCTTTATTATTTTATATAAGTTTTAAATAATTTTAACGTTTTATTCTTATAAGAATTGTAAGATCCTTTTTTGATAGGTTTTTATTATGTTTGGTTTTATCTTTTATACTTACTCGTGTATGATTGTTCTTCCATTTTTAAGTACAAACTTTACCTGATGATGAACATGACATACATATATTCGAAACGGTTTTTGAAATTAATTCTTTCTTTAATATTTCCGTATTAAGTTGAACTTTTTAATGCTATTCTGACTACGTCTGTCTTTTCGGATCTAATTGTTTAGAGCATGTTCTGAAAGATCAACTTGTGAAGTATCTTGGTGCAGGGTCTTTTATTTGTGAATCTCAATACATTCTACTGCTCTAACACATATATGTTATGAAATTCAAATGAATTGTGATTCTAAGAATATGACAATTTTAGTTCTCTTAGATTTTATTAAAGCATTTGACAGAATTAACCATGACTTATTAATTGGAAAATGGTTTAATGAATTCAATTTCCCGAAGTGCTATTAATATGATTAATTCATAGTTAAGGGGCCGTACACAAACAGTATATGTTAATGGAGTGTATACAAATTATTCTGATTTAAAATCTGGTGTTACTCAAGGCTCAGTGCTTGGACCGCTTCTGTCTTTTTTATATATTAATTGTTTACCACGAGTACTTAGCACATCGCTATGTCGCTTGTTTACTGATGACTTACAAATATATTGTGGTGGTTCCATCTATCAGAAAAATGAAATTATAAATAAATTAAATCCAACGGTCCAACGAGGACTGTCTAGGCCTCAATGGGTATACATCACAAGCTATTGTTTTCTATAAATACGCGATTCCGACTAAAAGCTTCTCTAATTTATATTTGAACGTTAACATTACACCATTTTTTAAAACAATAAAAAATTTGCGATTAATTATGAATCAAAATCTTACGTGGGATGAACAAGTTGCTCGAATAAGTGGAAATGTTTATGGTATTTTGCGTAAACTTTGGAGATTTTCCGCGTTTACTAACATATAATTTATAAAAACAATGTTCTTTGCATATTTACTGCCACATTTTTTGTATGCTGCTGCTCAATATAAATACTCCAGGTTTGTAGGTATTCAATTCAGCTGTTGTATAATTCTTGTATTCGATATGTATTTAAACTGAAAAAATTTGATTATGTTTCTGTTTATCATAACAAGCTTTTACCTTTTAACTAACATTAATGAATATTTAAGTTTTAGAAACACAAGTTTTCTAAAAACAACTTATCGTAAATCAATTCACAAAAAAACAATTCATAGTACAGCAATTTTACGAAAAAACAATTCTACGCAATAACAATTCGTCGCTAACACAATTCGTCGCAAAAATTCATAATAAAGAGTTGTTTTTACCATGGGATTTGGTTTTGATTGAGCTTCTAAGAATTCTCCGTAACAGTGATTCAATAAAATTACAAAAATCCTAAATTATTGGATTTTTGTAATTTTATTATAATAAATATATAAACTATATAATTGTTTATTATTTTATATTTGTTTATTATTAACAATATCAGAATAAATATATTTTATATCAGAGTCCACACTGGCATTTGACCTATCAGATCAGGCATTCCCCCTTTATAGTGCTCTCTAGCATTGTAAATCGCCACTTTGTAAATTTAAATTTTAATTAAAATTTATGTGAAAATTAATTATTTTAATTTACTATAAATTATCTGCCACAGTTTCTTTACGCACAAATTAGCACTAGAATTGCTCCGATCAGATGAGGCATGAGGGGTTGTCTTGCTACAGTGATCTCAAGCATTGTAAATCGCTATTTTGTAGTTTGTAATTTTAATTAAAATTTATGTGGAAATTAATTATTTTAATTAACAATAAGTTATCTGTCACAGTTTCTTTACGCACAAATTGACACCAGAATTACTCCGGTCAGATAAATGATTTTCATGGTTGGTTGTAAATCGCTGTTTTGTACTTTGTAATTTTAATTAAAATTAATGTGGAGATTAATTATTTTAATTTAAAATAAATTATCTGCCACAGTATTATTAAGCACAAATTAATAACCGAATTGGCCCGATCTGATGAGGCATTCTCTTGCTATAGTGCCCTCAATCTCTATAAATCCCTATTTTGTAGTTTGAATTTTTAATTAAAATTTATGTGGGGATTAATTAATTTAATTTAAAATTAATTAGCTACCACTGGTTTTTTACGCAAAAATTGACACCATCGGATCTCCGATCGGATGAGCCGTTCTCTCGCTACACTGGTTGAAGCATTTAAATCGGTCGAAATCAGAGGTTCGCGGCGCGGGTTCCTGTGTCGCCCGATGACGTCATTGCGATAATATTATGCGTGACACATAAACCCGAAGGATCAATCTAAGCAATCATATCTTTAAATTAAAGGTAGTACTTATAGTTGATGAGTAATTGCCCCCGACCAAGGGCTAAATTTCGGGTAAGTTTTCTGAACATGCGGTGTAAAACGTTATCACGTCAAAAATCTTTCCGTCTCCGTCCGCCTAATTCCGCTCATTGTGACTAACCTTTCCGTCTTTTCATTTAAATTACAAAGAAAATGTCAAAATTTAAATTGGACGGAAATACGGGACTTGCATTGTGGCTGGGGCTTAAGTAAAAAATTGTATAGAAATCGGGTTACGGAAATAAAAGTGCCGAGCAAAACATCTTGTAGGTATGTGTGAATATCGATAACAAAAAATAAATAAAACGTAAAATCAATGCAAAATCTACGCATACACAAGCAATAAACAACCACAGTACACATTATGAAGTAACATATTGCGCAGTGTAACCGCATGGCTTAGATTCTGACCGCACATGTAGACGCACACTATTTCTGATAGCTACTTGTCGGCCTGGGAGGTTCCGTTTTACCCACATGTTGCGTCAGCCATGTTACAAAAAAAAAACTTTAGTGTGCTAAGGTTAACTGTTTTTCAATTACACTATACCTGAAAACAAAAATGAATGGAAAACAACACGATCATACGCACGCCACTATATCCACCACCCCACAATTAAATAGAAGTTACCACATGATCACTTATTAATTAACCAATAAAAATAATTATCTTCATGATTTCATAACGATTTAGAAAAAGTAAAAAAAATAAAAACGATCCCAAATAGAAAAGGTAATTTGAACCAAAATTTGGAAGAAGAATTAGCAGTAACAATGAATTATTTAAAAGAAATTTAAGAAAAATAAATTATTATAAAATTTAGCAACATGCAATACCTTACACTTTAATTTTTGTTTTTTTTTTCCTTTTTGTTGTAATTCCTTGTCCATGTACCGTCTCAGCTTTGACTGCTCAAATACACTGCGTGTGTAACCCCGGAATGCTGCGCCTACGATTCAGTTACTTTGAAGGTAACGTATACGCACCTTTTTTAATTCTTGAATGGTTTTTGTGTTTTATTTTTCTATTTTTCCATTTTTATTATTATTTATCACAATCAGTTATTATGTTCCCGCATAAATTTTGGCCTTTATTGTCTTAATTTTTTTTTTTTTTACCAAGTAACGGATAGGTTAGCCACGTTACACGCCAATATTCACCGATATTCACACTTCTATGCAACTATTTTTCACTGGTTAACGAACGAATTGTCAACATTATAGTATTCTACGTAATGTTAGCTTGTCAACGTTATCAACATTCAATCTAACTGCACGATTGCTTCACTTTATGGAACAACTTTTTCCACCGATTAAAACACAAAATGCATGGCGGTTAATGTATTTTGAAATGTTTACTTCTACCAATAAAATTCACCATGTACATCACTGGGATAAATAAAAGAAAACAAACACAGTAGATGATGTTTAAAGTTTTAAAATGTTAACAATTTTTATTATATTTATTAACACAAATTGTTTTTGTTTCCAAATTGTACACTCATTTTTATCTAACTTACACAGGCCATACATATACAATAAGAATTTTTTTTTTTAATTCCATGCACAGCTATGGTTTATGGTTCGATTTTATAAAGTTAATATTTTTTTATGTATTTAGAAAAAAACTAATCGAACCATTTTCATTACACTATTCTAGTTTACATACATAATATTTATAATAATTACAATAACTTTAGAGTTTTAACAATTTTTATTTATACAAAATTATTTTCAATTAATTAATTTTAAACATTTTTATTTACAAAAATTTTTTTGTGTTGTTTATTGTTTTTACCATTATCTCAACTGCGATAACTCAACTCTATTAATGACCAAATTTTTCTTCTTCTTCCCAATTTTATAGTCCGTAAAATTTTTTTTTCTAATTTCTTAATTGTCCAATTCCCCTTTCCCGCGCATTTTCTGGTTTTTTCGTGATTTGCATATTTTCTTTTTTTTTGTATTCCCAGCCACGTCTCCAACACCAAATAGTACACTTTCCGCAAGAGATAATCAGTTCTTGTAGTTGTAATGAAGTGAAGTGTAGGTAAGGCTGAAAAAAAATGGTTTATACCTATTTGCGGTAGGTCTAAAGTAATTAATGAAATATTTTAAATTATAAATAAAAAAGCTCGCATTTAGGGGAATCGTTACAGCAGGTTGGCAAAAAATTACAACAACAACAATGGCGAGATTGTGACTAAAATGCGTATACTATTTAAACAATGATATAATTGTTAATTATTTTGAATTATAGTCAGTAGAATATTTCACGCAATTTTAATTATATTCGCTCAACACTCAAAATTATTACGCAAAACTAACAAACACGATTTGTTTGGTCACAATGTCCGCCATATTAAAATATTTTTGACAGATGCGCAAGAAAGAACGAAAATGAAACATCAGAGTATATTACATTTATTATGTGTACTGTGAATATACAACATCATCCGGCATTTCAAAAACATCGTGAGCCGAATACAAAAAAAAAAAATCTAAAAAAAACCCGCCTACTTAATTTAATTTTGTTGTGAAAATATCTGCTATATATGGCCGCAGCAGCAAGTGTTTTTGAAAATAAAAATTACATACGAGCAAAAGGACTACAAATTATGCTTGTGTAGGGTAAAAAATTAATTGGAAATAGCGAGCTGTGAAAATTGCACGTATATGTACATAATAAAATAAAAATTTTAAAATGTTTAATCGGTATGATTTCTTACTAGTATTGCTCATGCTGTTAGTGAGTTTGATTATGGGGGGTTTCGTGCTACTGCCTTTCCAATTGCAGTGATTTTACGGCCAACATTGCGCCCAAATACAACCGCTCATCGAGTTTGCTGTGACCATTTACTACTATGGAATCTTGAATTGCTGTGTAATATTATATTTTAAAGCGTACATGGCAGGTCTAGGTGATTAACTTAACAGAACTGTACTTTGCTCATGCTCAATTAATGTCAGTAAGGTTCGTCCTCCAAATTCAAAATAGAATAACTTATTGACTTTTTGAACCAAACATATAACTTAGTTTAACAACATCCGTCTTTATGGAACGGTTTCTGAGCCTTATCGAAATGGCTTAAAATGATTTAATAGATATTTATACAAAACAATTTTCACATAAATCTTTTGAGAGTTGAGGGTGAACTCGCTCGTTGTTTTTAGAACAAATTTCATTTCATATGTATTTGTGCAGTGTACATTTTTAATGTTACGCCACACAAACTTCTTTAACCCTTAAATGACACATGGAGTCCAATGGACACCAGACCTTTTTCAATCGTAAATATTTAAATGTTTCCGCCGGAAATGTATCTCGTATCCCCCCCTTTGCTACAGTTGAGATATTGGACTACCTATTTACCTACTCAGCGCAATCCGGTTGATCGCTAGCAGCTGCGTAGAAAGGTTCAAAATCACAGTGGAGTTCAACGAACCCCAGTGTGTTATATACGTATATATTTGTGAAAATCGGAGTAATGTTTAGGCATCTCAACTCTAGCAGATCTAGAGCGAAAGAGATGCCTTATATCCCCGCTGCTGATATATGTCTGTAAATAAAGTAATTTGAAAGGTACTTATCCGATTTTCAAGAAACAAAGACAGACTAATAAACCTTGACCAGACAAGAAAAATGTGATATGATTAAGATCTCTAGCTGATCGCATTTGATAAAAATTGACTGCGCTCGATGTTAAAATTTGTTTAGTTTATCATAGTTCTTTTCTTTTTGACGTATTATTAAATGGTGTAAAATTTGTGGAGTCGAACCGTCCGAGAAGCGCTAGTAAGCGATGATGAGCATCGTGAACCCGATCGACGAAACATCTACAGGAGGAGAAGATAACGTTTTTGAGGACATTAAAGACAATGATTCAGACTTTTCGATGTGCAGTGCTCCAGAGGGTACTTTGGATCAACGGCTTTTGTATGTAGGAAAGCTTCAAGCGGCTGGCCAGAGCCGTGGTTGGCCGATTCTGTTACCTATTTGACTAAATATTATGTACGTATGTATACAAGGAAAATTTTATATTCCAATGCTTTGAATTACGAGATTTTTTTAAAGACGCGATATTTAGTAGAACCGAAAAATACAAAAATATAAAATTTAACTGGTTAGAACAAAATTAGCGAGAAAACGGTAGATTAAAATAATATATCTGTCATTTTCTAATTCAAATTCATAGTTAAGACGCTTTCTGAAAGTAACGATGATATAATTGACGTTCCAATTATATATGCATGAAAATATTTCTGAAGTATTCTAATTAAATAAAAACTAAAAACTTTCTAAAAATCTGTTCTAGGTTATCAATTGAGATTAATCATTTAAGTCCAAACACTAACTTTTCCAGTTTTTTTTTTATTTAAAGTTTTGTACTCCACAAATTCAAAAAAAACCTTAAGTCCATGAACATTTTTAGATTCTGCTAATCCATTGTAACCGCAACCAAATGGCACAGTGCTTAAAACTGCGGTGTTTCGATCGGGTGGGTACCGGGTACGAATTCCGATAGGGGTGAGATGCTAAAGGGATTCTGCATCATTTGATTATGATCGGTGATGACAATGAACACAACTATGACCTCTGTTAGAAGTGAAGTGCAGAATTCATGGGCTGAAGCAATGCAATTTTTGGCACGGTGTTTTTTTTCTTGTTTAACTCATCACTACCAGATTAAAAGCTTAATATATCCCTTTTAAATCTGCTTTAATTTTCACCTGCAATTTTTGCTGTTAGTATATACATATGTACATTTTGTAAACCACTAAAGTGATAATTATCCCACAATTTCCAATATTCGGTTAAAATGGTTTCGACAAGCATAAAAATAAATATAATAATAATAATATCAATTTTGTCCAAAAAAAACAAAAAACAAAATCGAATTATTATAAAAAAACTCTGCCATATATTTAGCCACATAAAAAATGATACATTTTTTTTTTAGAACGTTGTTATCATATTACTGCAAACCATAAAATTTCAGGTCAACAAATTTTTACATACATATGTATATTTGAATACGTACATAATATAACATATGATATATCACATAATATCAAATAATTTTTTTTTGTAATGTGTTACATTATATAAAACATTAAATATTTTGTTTCTTCTGTAAACTAATACCGGGTTTCCTTCTTAATATATAATAGTTTATTATAATATTTCATTATACTAGCTAGCTATCAAAAATATAAGAGGTAGTAAAAAGATCATGTTTTCCGAAAGAGACAGCACGGTCAAAAAAGAAGTACAGATCGTTTGCCACTAGATGTCACAACATAACCAAAAAAATATTACTGACGTTTTTCAAAAGGGAAGAGATAAAATAAATTTAATTATCACGTATTAATAATAATCACTATTATAGCACGAAAATATTTTTGTTTATGTTTACAAAATGCACACAGCAATATGTCATACAATTTTTGACAGCAAATATTTATTGACATCTAGTGGTAATATGTGAAAGTTGCTTGTGTTTTCAGAGTTTTCCGAAAGATGGTAGCTCTTGCGGTAGGTTTTTCTTGAATTCTTTTTCAAATTAAATTTTTTTAGGCTGCGGTCGTAGTGTGTTTTTAATATTTTTTCTATTACTTCAAGTAATATTCATCGAGTAATTAAAAATATGCATATCATATGAGTTTTAATAATTTTTCGATATCAAAATAATGAATTGCACCCAGGTTCCCACATAAAAATTTAAAACCGTTTTTAACTTCACTCCAAATAATGATGGAAACACAAATAGTATACTATTTTGCTATTATACTATTGACGATGGAAACCCGGTATTAATAAAAATTATTGATTTTTTAAAGTTTTGTCACTGTCGGTTGTTTTACTTACACAATATACATATTTTCGTTTTTGTGCATATTTCAGCAAAATAAAATCAATATCTGTTGATTGGTAAACAAAACTGTAAATATGATCAATATGGTATGTACGATATATGCAAAAAAAAAGGGTTAAATTTACGTTTATACATTTTACAACCAAATATATATTTGGGTAAAATAATATTGCCAATTAAAAATATAAATAAACAGACAGAACGAATTATTGGATTGTATGTACAAAATCCAATATAAATAAAAATGACATTGTTGTTATTATTAATTGAAAATATTTTTTTTTTTTGTATACAAATAATAATAAATATTGGAATTTTCACAATTTGGTCCGATATTTAAAAAATAAAAATTTGGAAATTTGTCTTTCTCGAGTTACATACAATACCGTATACGTGTTATATTTATTTAAATAAACAGATATGCATTAAAATTATAAATTTGGGAATAAATTTTATTTTTATTGTTGCTGTGTGTATGTAGTAGGTATACGTGAATTGTACAAACATTAGTAAAATATATTTTCAAAATGAACATTAAAGTAATTTATTAACGAACATTTATTTATTTTTTTTTTGTTAGCTGTCTGTGTCTCTCTTGATAATTTGAATTTTAAAAACACTCTCTCGCCCGCAAAAATTTAATTAATTTTAATTTATTTTTGCGGGAATTTTGTTTATCGTATTGTACATAATATTTAATTTAATTTTTTGTTTTTTTTTTATTTAGTGACCAGAAGTGAGATTTTGAGATGTTCATTCATGGACGTTTGATTAATAAGAATATACCCCTGTAAGAGAATTTTGGGTGTGCTTATTTAATTTCGAAATATAATTTTAATTCATTTGTCTGAGAGTTTAAATCGGAGTTTTAAATTTGCCAGGAAATTCTTATTCCTAGGAGTGGTTTAATTTTCAAACAGGTAGATATTTGTTGTAGAAACTGCTATCAGTTTATTAAGTCTGTAGCTCGCGAGTTATATTCTTTAGGTTCTTGCGGTCGTAGTAAATTAGTTTATATAACAAATTTGTTTATTAGGCAATTATGTATTCTTGCTTTGACTTTCAAGAATATACTCTATAGTATTTTTATTACATGTTTCCAGTGAAATTCTAATCTGTTTATTGATATCAAAATAGTAGTCGAGACATAAACACCTCTGTATAGTTTATATGAATATAAATTCGTAGAACTTAAACACTTGTTATTATTGATGACTATAATATCAAGTGTTCATTATTTTGTGTTGTTCCCAGAATGGTTGTTCAATGCCAAAAAGATGGGTTGTTGTTGTTGTTGTGGTGCTGAAGGGTGTAACTCGCTTTCACGATTACTTCACAGTTGTTTTACCTCGCAGTGGTGCGAGATAGCATCAAACTACTATCAATGAAAAATGTTGATTGTCGCGGGACGTATCTAATGGTGGTATTTAATATTAATTGTTGAATTAGGTCCAAATTCAACTGACTTGATAAAATACCCAGAACAGGAACATGCATTTAATACCGTAAACAATAAGAATGCTGTAGATGAATTTGAGTTTATGTTGTAAAATATCCGCTCATGATTATATAATCCTCCTCGTCTAATGTAGGCGCAAATCTGACAACCGTTTTCCTCACGCGTTCGGAACGTCTCGGTATTTCCCTTTGTAGGTGGTCGCCTTCCGCATCCGGTATATCATTTTGCTCGCTACATGTAGAATCTTTGGTTCAAAATGCTTTCCTGATTGACCGGTAGGTGAAGCAGAACGTCTATTTTCTGTTACAGGTTGCTTTTCCACCATATTTTTCAAAATCTGATTTTGATGTCTCTTCCATAATCCGCGGTCTGTCTTCACCAGATAGAACATTTTCCCAAGTTCTTTTGAAATTTCTCCAGGTATCCATCTAGTACTTGAGTAGTTTTTTGTGAGTACTTGCTGTCCGATTTGAAATTTGGATTACCCTATTTTTTAAACTTGACTTTCGGAGATAATAGACACAACATGATTTTGATTGTCGGCTGTGAAGAAGCTCAGCAGAAGTTTTTCCCTGATAGTATCAGGGATTCCGAAAATTATCTGAAGCGATCGAATTGTCTGAACAGCTGTGGTGCTCTGCATTCTTGTAATGTAATGAAAATTTAAACACGCGTCGCGTCGATGCAAATGAGCCACATATACTCAATGAATGGCCCAGCAAAGTCCAAATTAACCCGTTTCTAAGGTTTCGTTGGAGCTACTGACAGTGTCGCTATGTCTCTGTCTACATTCGGCCACCGGCAGTAACGTATTCGCACTGTACTCCAGTGACATTCATGAATGTTATTCATATCCTTTGATCGGAGTTATGTTGAGATAACCACACGGACATAATCTGTATGCAGCAACAACGTACCCTTACGTACTGTGAGACTGCACCTTTTGCGAAAATATGGTATAACATCTTCTTCAATCTCATAATCCCTTAGTCCATCACATTGATCGGATCTTGTGTTGTTGCTTCTCGAATAACTGTTGCATCTACTGGAAACACATATAATTGTCCATCTATCTGATTATCAAGCTGGAGACATCCATCTTTTCCTCGGTCGAAGACTTCATCCGGGCCACATGGAAGTTGGGATAGTGGGTCGGCGTTGCCATGTTTGATGTTGGCTTATACTTAATCGTGAATTATAAGCCATTACTTTGTTTGCCCATCGTTGCAATCTGTGTGCGGTCATAGTTTGGATTTGTTTCCGTGGATGAAAAAATTAGCACTAATGATTGGTGCTGATCAGTGGGAAGCTCGAAATGCCTGCCATAGAGGTACTGATCAAATTTCGCACAGCCAAAAATAATCGACAAAGCTTCCTTTTCAATTTGGCTGTATGCCTTTTGGTAATCTGCTAACGTCTTTGAAGCGAACGCTATTGGATTAAGGTATCGATGGCAAAGCACGGCACCAATCCCATAATTGGAGGTATTTGTTGCCAGCAAAACCAGATAGTCGCCTCGAAAGTGAACTAATTTAGTAGTAACCGAGCTTTCCGCAATTGTGATACTTCGCCGAAAGAAACCGACAATCACTTCGTTGATGCTGGGGAAAGCATCCAGGGCAGGATCTATTCGTTTCGATTTCGGCTTCTTGAATAACCCTGAGTATCGTTACTGCATTTGTTAACGGCAGGGGCGTAACTACAACTTTTGGGCAACCGTAAAATTTTTCATAGACCCCTAAAAATTCTGTCTGATTTACTAAAAGTGTCTGATTTCGAGAGTACGAAACATCACCAGATACAGTTGAGGGTCTCAAATTAAACGAAATTTCTCGCAATCAACTCAATGCTATGACGATTTGTAAATATATCGATAAAAAGCATCACAAATTTCGAGTATAATTTTAAAAATATCTTGAATATTCTAGAAAGTTCTCAAATATCGAGTCATCCGTAAACCGTAAGTGCGTAAATCCAAACGAAATCCTACACGTGCTTATCACCGCCATGTAAAACGTAAATAACCTGGATATTCTGAAATAATTTCGAATAACCTAGTAAATAGGAGAAACATCAAAATCTCGAAAAATCATCTAAATATCACGGCATCTCCAACGATTTACTTTTGACTTTTACCTTAAGGATTGTATGCATTTCCAACATACCGAACACAAATTTTCGTTCGTTATGTTGGAAATGCATCCAATCCTGTGAGGCAAAGTTAAAAGTATTTCTTTGGGGCTGCGCTGTAACTCTGTAAATTCCCACAACTCAAACCTATGCTCAGAAAATTGCCTTACCAAATTTAAATAAATTTGAAAATCTTTAGAAATCTGGAATGATCCCAGAAATGTCGAAAAACTTAAAAAATCTAGAATAAATCACGAATCAATTATCGATTACCCCAGAAAAAAATCGAATAATCTCTGTATTATGTAAATCTCGATTGATCTCGAACAATTTTAATAATACCGAAAAATCTAGATATTAATGAATAATTTCGGAAAGCCTGTAAAAATCTAGAAAACCCACGAAAATTTTAAAAAATTCTCAAAATTCGTTTATATATCGAATTAGTTGTCAAATAATTTAATGTTACCAATACTACTAAGCAAAATACTATTATGCAAATTTAAGCTAACTTCACCAAAACGATATGCAATAATAATGAAACACTCAAATAGATCGGATAATTTCGGAAATATCAAACAATCGAATCAATTCTTCGAATATACAGTAAAATTTTCGAGTAGCAGCGAACTATCAAATACACCCGACAATTTCAAACGTATACTCGAATAATTTCGAAAATTTTGAATAATCTGACGGTTTCACCAATTATACTCCAATAATCTCGAGAAATTCTAAAAAGTATTCAAAAGATGAAACCCGTGACAAGGGGATATGAACCGGTAAATTAAGTTTAAGTTTTTATTTACCGTTTACCGGTAACAAAAATGATTCGGTAAACGAGCAACTATATCAAACTCAACCTTTTCTAATCAAAACTTGATTTGTCAGAGGTTGCAAACACTAAAATCTGTTATCGTTTGGTGTCAAGAGCTTTGATTTTTAATGAGTTTGGCAAATTTTCTTCTAAATTTAAATATCTGTCAGAGCCTAAAGCTATTTTTCACCGAGATTCACTTTCATCTTAAATGTGAGGAGCATTTTAAGAAAACGACGAAACGCGAATATTCAGGAAGGATCATCGTGCAATTTTCATTTCAAGCCAATGTTCCATTACTAGGCGATACCCTTTTAGCAGCCAAATGTAGACTAATTGCCATGAAGCATAAAATGGCATCAAATTCTGTCTTTGGGCAAATGTATCACGAATTTCTTCAAGAGTACGAATCACTGAGGCATATGATCAAATTATCATACCGAAACCTAAACACACCACAAAAAGAAATATGTTATTCACCACATCATGGTATTTGGAAGCATAGCAGACAATATTAAAAGTTGTCTTTGCCGGGTTATGCCGATCTTCAACCGGGTTATCACTCAATGATAAATTATTAATCCGTCCTACTGTTCAACCAACATTGTGGTCAGTTCTCCTACATTTCAGAAGGTTTCCCATAGCATTATCTGCCGGTATCGAAAAGATGTACAGGCCGATCCTGATGGAGCCTATCCAAACCAAATATCAGCGCATTCTGTGGAGAACATCTAAAGACCAACCAATTGTTCATTTCGAACTCAAAACTGGTGCCAACGACAAAAAGAAGCCGCCCAATTAAAAACCGCTTTATATTCCAATTAAGAAAATGGAAATCGAATTACCAACAGTTGGGAGACCATACTCAATCCATTTCATTTTCCAAAGATTTAAATAATACTCAAATATCGGAACTATTATGGGATCCTATCAACGATCTTTTTCATCGGAAAAGGACTGCACCAAAAAAAACTATTCTGCCAATAATTTCCCGAATATTCGATGGGTGGATATTAAGTCACAATTTGAAGAAATTAAGCAAATCCAAATTCCAAGATGGATTGGTACAAATTTAAACTGTATTGAAGTGCATGGGTTTAGCGTCGCAAGCGAACTGGGCTAAGCCGCGTGTGTATATTTTCGAATAAATTCCAACAACAAACTTACAACAAATTTGGTAACCAGTAAGTTTTCCTCGATGCTCGTGTGGAGCACATTTGATAGCAAAGCTTGTAACCAACGTTTGTCAGTCATTCGAGTTCACAACAATCCCTATATATCTATGGACTGACTAAAAAGTGGTTTTGTCATGGCTAAATCGGATCCTCCAAAAAAGTGGAAGGTCTACGTTGCGAAACGCTCAACCCTAGAGACAACCCTTCAGATTTAGCTACAAGAGGTGGTATGCCATGTAAGTTACTGTCGAACGAGTTTTGGTGGAATGGACCAAAATGGTTATTTACGGCCAATGTACCCTGGCCTAATTTGATGGAATAAGGAGACAAACAAATGAAGAGCGACGTCTCAATGTGATCAAGTAACAGTTGATTCCACACAAAGATTTTAGTATAATCGATGAAATGGTAGAAAAGATTGCGAAATGGGTGAAGTTAGTAAGAGTATTTTCTATCATCTTAAGATAAAAGTTTAACCTTCGAAACCCCAAAGGTAAGAAAATCGGAAGATAAACTACAGAAAAATTGAACGAAGTCGAAATCGTAATAATAAGACAAGCACAACAAGTTGAGTTAGCTTCATTAGTAACATTATCTGCGTTCATCGATACAAAGGGCCTGTTAAGAGTTGGGGAACGTTTAGAAAACGCAAGTTGTTCCTTGCCATGAAGCATCCGCTGATCATTCCGAAGGGTCATAAAATATCCTTCGTAATTCTCAATTTTCTACATGCAAAGTATCTACACCCAGGACCTTCGCTACTTGTATCCTTATCTTGATTGAAATACTGGATTCTGGGCGTACGTCAAGCAGCACAAAATGTATACCAAAAATGCGTTACCTGTTTCCGTTATTTAAGTCACACCAGTCCAAGCGTGGAAGAGACTCCAAACTAATCAAGGGTTATATTGTCATTTTTGTATGCCTTTGCACGAAAGCTTTTCATATTGAGGTAGCCGGTGATATGACGGCAACAACGTTAATGGGTGGGGTGTACCTGATGAAATTGTATCCCGTAATGGATCCAATTTTCGTTGAGCTAAATATTTATTATCTGATATTTACAGAGTATTCCAGACAAATAAAGTGGTGATTCATTCCACCGATGGCATCAAATTTTGATGGAATTTGGGAGCGTGCAGTTCGGTTAATCAAGGCACATCTGGTGAGAGGTATTGGCTATTCACACTTAACATACGGCGACATTTCTACACTATTAGTGCAGATTGAGTGTATACTGAACTCTCGACCACTATGCTCTCTATGCCTTATAAACAAAATCCGTGCAATATCGATGTCTTAACTCCCGCAGAATTTTTAACCATGGGGGCAAGCTTGCTGATTCCCGATATCTGGTATACGGATACACCAATTTCCAGACTGACACGATGGAATCATGGTGAACAATTGGTTCAGTCATTTGGATGCAATACTCAAGTGATTATTTACACACTACAACAAAGGACAACCGCCAAATTTCAGTCAAAGATTATAACAATCCACCCGGTTGTTGGCCACTAGCTAAAGTAATTAATGTGAATCCCAGAACCGATGGCAGTCAGCGTTCAAACGATCAACTTCCAAGTTATGTATTTTGCCGATTGACGCTGACTAATGAGGACAATGTTAACAATTTGTTAAAATCTCCGGCTTGGGGAGGATGTTCAGGATTAAAAATAAAAAAATTAAAATTATGAAAATGCTACTAATCACCTTCATCCACTCATGTCTTCAATTGTACTCAATTATAATTTAATGTATCAATTATAATTTAATTTGACAATTTTTTTCTTAAAACGCTAATGTTTGAGCGCAAAATTGCCTATTTTCTTCTATTAAAATAAAAGGTTTTAACACCAACAAATTCGTAAGGAGGTGACCCTCCTAAAATCTTTTGTTAGTGATATTAGTCCACGAATAAAAAACCAAAAATATTAAACAAAATTGTCAAACTTCCAGCTGAATTGTTATTGTTACCTTAAAACATTTTCTAATTCTTATACTCTGATAACTGATGGTGTTTTTTTTATGTACATTTTCATTTTTCAGGCTGGTCTGAATAAAAGAATTTAACTTCTAGTTAAGCTGTTATAAACTTGACAGCAAAAATATCTTGAAAATTTACAGTGAAGTAAATATCAAAAATAGAAAAAGCTTTTACTTTATTTTTTGAAGATTTTTATTTGATTATTTGAAGAGGCCAAGATATTGTTTGTAAAAAAAAATCGAATTAAATCGTTTCCTAGCAAAAAAAAAAATTGTTTTTGTCTTATTCACTTCACGCAATATTCCAAGAGAATTTTATTTTGTTTTTTAAGAGGAAACATGAGGAACATCACAAAGTAAATGTTTATAACCTAATTTGTACCAAGTCCAGTTACTCTGTTGTTAGGCTGTTACCGATGGATAAAACGCTCATATTCCTTTATATTTCGAATTTTGTAATTGCAACGGTATTAGTAAAATGTTTATTCATACCAAGTTGATTTAATCCTCCAAACGTTTAGGTTTACCTATCTAAAAAGGATCATGACGTATGCCCCACTTTCTAAGTTAAAAACTTCGAAATCTTCAAATAGGGAAATTATTTTAGTTAATAGCAAAATCCCTAAGGTTTGACGTTATAAATGTACTCGTATATTCTATGTACGTATACAAAGTAAAACACTTTAATTTGTTTTTATTACTTTTTGGCAACTCTTTTCGTTTCTTTTTATGAATCCTATTTTAACTACATTAACCATATTTTTCTTTTTTATCTGTTAACTGTTCACTAATCCATTTAAGAAAAAACAAACAAAAAAAATGGAAATACGGGAAACGAGAAGAAAATTAAAGGTGCGATTCTTTTTTTACCCTCTAAGTCTTTCATTATTCAATTTATTTAATTTTTTTGTGTGCTCGTTCTGTTTTTCCTCCATGCAGTGTTTTTTTTTTTGTTTTAGGTTTTTCAGTTCAATTACAATAAAACCTATTTTAAAACAAATTTTTTGTTTTTCTATTTTGGGGTAAAATTTAAATTTTTTGTCAAGAGGCTGGCACAACCAAAAAAAAAAAAATAAAAAATAAATAAAAAAATTTGTGTTTCATTGGAGGGTTTTATTTTCTATTAAGTAAATTGATACTTGAGCAGCACAAATTTAAAAAAATATAAAGAAAAGACGTAGCAAAAGGATAATATTATATAACAGTCCTTTATTTAAGAAAATTGTATACACTTGGTTTTATAGATACCAAAATGTATGGATGCTTGTGTGTGTGTATCTTTACAAAAACTTCTTCGAACGATCAGAGTAAAGTAATGAAATTCGTTCACACAAAAACGAAAGTGATAGAATGGGTGTTAAAAGTACAATGAAAATTGGTATCCCAATTTTACGTTTTTTTTTTACTTATTCACACACATGAGAATAAAGACGTGATCAAGCATCAATTATTTAAATAGAAGTAAATAACTACATTTTCTGGTCGGATATGTCATGTACATGTTTGTTCAAAAGAAATACATACCAGAAACTTTTATCTAAAGGTTATTTACATAAATAAGATAACTTGAGAATTTTCTTGTAAGATATTTCCGATTAAATAAGAAACGATTCTTTGAAACCATTTTCAAATGTCTCGGAGTTTCGGATTGAAGCTATTTATGTATGACCCATAATATTGATTGTTAACTAATCTTGTTAGGTTAAAAAAATGTATTAACAAGTTTAATCGAGTCCAAATTAAAACAATTTCTTTCTTTAGATCGCATCGCATAATAATTTCACAGTTTCAAACATTGCTGTGGAAGCGATTACCATTAGAAAAAAAATTGCTTTTTAAATCAATTAAGTTTTTGTAATCTTTATGCGGATTTTCAATTCAAGTATGCACATTAGTTGCAGCCCTTAATTGATTAACATTAGAATAATTGGTTTTAACAATTTTTTAGCTGGATGGTCGAAGTTACCAATATTAATTTGCCTTGGAATATTCGTTTCACGCATACCTCCTAACTTTACAGTTTCAGTGTATTTTATACATTTAAAACCTTAATACGGTTATTTTTAATTTTTGCGACTAATTTCTAACACATAAATTAGTCGCCTCCGCTCCACAATATATTTCAATTTTATATTCTCACAGTAATTGAACTTTTACAAACTTGTACAACCATCGGTACAAAAAGATCATAAAACCACAATAAAGAAAGTTTCTGTCAAAAATTTCGTAAATCATTAAACGACATTGAAATTGGACAGTCCGAGATACAGGGGTGGAATCATGAAATCCGGTCGAAAATGCCGGTCGTTTATAACCGCTACGAAAACTGACCGGAGAAAAAACTGTATTGATGAGCAAATTTTCGTTAAGTGTATATTTTTCTAAGTTGCCTGAATATTTTACTATGAAGTGGTCAAAATAATAAATAAAAACAACAACCTTGGGATTCTTTTGCGACTGATTTGCGTTAAAATGGCACTTAACAGGAACTGTAGCCCTTGATCCTTATTAAGAGGATTAATAATAGTGTCCCCAACACCTAATTGGCTAAAAAAAATTAGTTTACTTGTTACCTACACTTTTATTTTGTTTCCATGTTTATCCAACTCATTTATAAAATCGGCCGTTAGGTTTATTCTAAATGACGCTCGTCAATATTTTAGAAGTATAAATATTCTAATATAAATATTATTAAAAATTAATAAATGGTTTTTGTAATGAATAAAGATTTTCAAATTAGATTTATCATTCAGTAATTTTTGGTTTGAAAATTTTGGGTTTTTTAAACAAAAAATCGCTATCCATTAACTAATATCTACCGCACGATTTTTGACGGAAATTTATCGTGAAAGCGGTGTTCATATGATACCGTTTTTGGCAAAACCGGGCGATTTCCGTCAAAATTCCACCGATACCGGATTTCATGATGTCGCCCAGGCATCCTTCACATTGCGCGGTAGACTCGTCCTAAATTGCATTGGGAAATTCGTGCACTGCAAAACTAAATTTAAAAAACCAGAGTTTTAACAGAAAACATACAGGTTTTCCATTTCAAATTAAACTTTTTACATTTCAGCTGGAACCTTTATCAAATTATATGTATGGTCAATTAGGATGGAACTTATCTACATATGTACTTCTTAACGGAGTTTAGTGAAATTTGACACCTGCGTTGAAAATAGAATTCTAAATTGATGTTTAGATAAAGTTTTGGAATATGGCCAAGTCGGATGGAACTTGGCTATTCCTTAACCAATTATGATGAGTAGTTCCAAAATGATTTTTAATTCGAGATATTTTGTCAAATTTGTTACTTAACATAATTATATAAAATAATTTTAAGATTTTTATTAGAAAATTAATTTTAAAATAAAAATAAATAAAAACAAAAATTTTTTAAAACTGAGATTTTAAAATGCACCCGGCTCAAAGCACAATTTGACATACAATAATTTCTTTATTTTTAAGTCCATCGATGCAGGATATGTGTTCCTTTTGTGCTTCGCGCATAACCTGCAAATTATTTTTCAATTGCTGTATCTTGAACTTTAAATGGATTAACTTATTTAATTTGTGGTGCTTAACGTTTCAGTTATAAGCGTGCTTAATACGCATTAAATGTCATACCAAAGATCAATTTTGTCGTTGATATTTCTTTGTCGATGATCTACTATGTTGTAATGTTGTATGAATTGACTGTTTCGTCGTCAATATTAATTAATAAAAAGCAACATTGATTCTGAAGTCCCTCTACAAATTAGACAAATAAATGTGAGAATACATGTTTTAAATTGGTGAAGGCTACCGTGGAATTTATAACATCGTATATCAAATTTGTGTAACAAAAATAAAATTAATAGAATGAATTTTATTGAAACGTCATTGTTGGTCATATAGTTGGTGCCTCAACTTACAGTTTTCGTAACACCTCAGCAGATAAATATTTCACATGAAAATGAGGATGAAGCAATTGATGAAGATGGAACTAGAGTAGAATGTGTAGACGAAATTATTATCGTAATGGAACAATCAAACTGAAAACATTCTGTGATAAAGCAAATAAGCGCAATTGTCAAATTATTATAAAAATATCTTTTGTAACACCGTTCTGCAAAATTATGTAAAAACATTTCAGAGAAAATGGTTGGAACATTAGTACCACTTTTAAAGCTAGATCACACTACTTCCAGCCAAATGACTTTGCCAAATGAAGATGTTTTTTTTTTAAATTAAGCTCCAAAAACAAAATTACGAAGTGGTCTAAAGTTATAATAAAATGATTAGTTATATGAAAATACCGAAGGAAACAGTGTGACCTAGATATTTGGTGCAGGTTCTTAACAGGAGCCGATGAACGATGTTGTAACCTTCTGATTTTATGCCTTGCATTATTTTTAAATTTAAAAATTTCAAATTCTTTGCAATATATTTGGTCGTCTCACAAACATTGGATGACACCCTTTTAAGTTGTTTCATTGAATTTGGTAAAGTTAAAAAAAAAAAATTAAAATGTTACTACTTTTTATAATTCTGATTTTTATCGAGAAAAGTTGCTACGATAACTCTAAATTCGAGTTGCTGTGTACGTCGAAATTCGAATTTTTAAAAGTTTAAAGTCTTTTCAAGAAATATGAACATTCATAATAAAACATAATTTTAATAATTTCGACTGTTAAAAAAATATCATCATATAAAAAATATCATCGTATTGTTATCATCTTAATAAATTTTCATTTTGTTCATTGAGGACCAAACTGGATTATTTAGGCGTCAATTTTAATTTTTGACCTAAAAACCAGTTTTCAAATATTTGTAGTTATCAAATCCTCGTTGTGTATTTTGATATATTTGCGTTTTCTTGTGACGACATCTGTTGATCGGTTCTATAATTTATATGTGCTGAGTTTCACCGAAAACGCAACCGAATTGCCCTGTTTCATGTTTGAATTTCATGGCAATCCCTTGAAAGTTATTCTCTAACCAAACCATTTAGATTATAAAGTATCGTTATTACGTTCGGTAGAAGTTCAGAGCCAATTGTTAACTGTTGAATATTTTGACCTATTTTGACATTTTTCATATAATTTGTGGGTTCGCCATATTTTTAAAAATTACTCATTTGTAGATGACTAAAACACCAAGAAATCAGAATTTAGAAATTTATGCATTTCGGATTTTAGAAGTTATGGAATTGTTGCTTACAGCTTATTATAAATTAACATTATTTAGGAAATGTATTTATATACGTAGCAGGAGATCAGGTCAGAGCTTAGAGGGTTTTGGCGTGCAAAATTTTGTGAAAACGATTAATAATCTGGTATCCAACAAAATGTTAGAAATTTCTTCATATAATATTTTTTGCACCAGCAGGCCATACTCCATATGATGCGATCGAATCGTACTATTTGTTGTACGATGATAGTACATACGTTCATAACATGCCGTTACTATAATTTTTATTATAAATACGAATGCCTCTTTCAAATGGTGGTTCATCATTCATATTTTCAAATATGGCAGCAATTTCATTTGCTGCTATTGGACCATTGAATCTTCGCTGGTCATTTTTTAGATCATTGTGAAAAGAGACTGTTAAAGATGGTATTTCAATTCCCTTATTACTTAAACCTTTATCTATTTCATGCATCATCTTGTATGATTTTGCAAGCGCATTATTTACTGACATAAAATCAGACAACTTCTGCATTGTCTGTTTGTAGCAAGTTTTGTTACGCTTGTCTCCATTCTTTTATTTTTCGCGTCTACAGAATCAAGCATATATAGTTGTGCGTATTTCGGTTTTTCTCCTTCTCTTGAGTGTACGGTAGATTCTACCAGTGGGAACCGTATCTTCTCCGTTTTTATTTTGGTATGAGCCTCCCATGGGAGCAAATCAATGCACTATTAAAGGAGCGAATGTTCTCCATACAATTTTTTCTTTGATGATCCGGTGGCGATTGCTTTTCCGATTCGTTGCGGGAATCGTGCGCCACTAATTCTTTTAAATCATTTGGAAACCTGTAAGGTTCCAATTTTATTTTGCCGTTATGGCAATATTTTTGGAATAATTTATTTTTGGGACCCTACCCTTCAAAATTTAAAGATCTACAACCAATGCACTCAACTGACATTGGTCACAATGTGTTCGGTATCACCGTAACTTTGCAATCCTGGCTGTGTTTCGATTCTGTCATTCTTTTTGAATTTTTTCACGTTCGTTTTGCTTTTGTTGATCAGACTCAGCGGCTCTTTTTATGGCCATTCCTATTGCTGCTTTTTACGCTCCGCCACTGTTTGTTGTTCAGACGGAGTAGCTCTTCTTCTTGCCATTCCAATTGCTGCTTTTTTACGTACGCTTTGTTTTTGCTGTTTCGTTTGAGTGACCCTTTTTCCGATTTACGTACTCTATCTTTAGTATGGGCCAACTGCATGTGGCCACTATCAATTCACTGAGACAATGTTGAACCCCTTTATTACAATAACAATTTTAAATAATAAACAATAGTTTTAAAACGATTTTTAAAAAACACAATTTATATTTAAAAAATACTTGAAAATTTTTTCTATTGAATAAAAAATTTTCATTACGTGATATATAAAAAAAATTTCTATTTCAAGAATACCAGTTTCGGACTAATTCATCCTTCTTTAGTTCTTGGCTTTTTACTACTCAGACCTTTATTACATTCTTTTTTTTATTTAAATTTGATTAAAACATAGATGATCGGTGTAGTTCGGACGTCCTGCGTATTGGGCGTTTTACCGTAAATAGCTGATGAATATTCTGGGACGGTTCGAACAACATTATGTAAACTTACCTACTGGGCGTCCCATCCGTTGCAGCTTGTTTAGGCCTTGTACGCAGCTGCATCATGTTCATCTTTTATTTTAGTGGGATGTTTGACGAACACCCTTTGGTTAGTGTGGACTTGTATATAGAATTGTCAGGAATCTAGGTGATGATGATTTTTAAACTTATATATTCAGTAATATTAGACATCGAAATATTTATTTCACTAAATTTAATTCAACTTAATTGTAACAAAAATTAATTTAATTTCCAAAATCTATTGCTATTGACTCTAGAAATTACTTTCAAAATCAAAATTAAAATAAATAATTGCTAAGGCAATTCCGCTTAATATCTCACTGCGTATTAATTTAAATTAGATCTGAAAATCAATTAATAATAACAGCTTTAAATTGTCCATAATAAATTAAATTAAATAATTTAATTATCTACATTAGCATATTCTTATTACTATATATGACAAAGAATGAGCACAAATATATCATTTGGCTAATAAACTTTATTTTAATTTTAAACGCAGAATCTGCTAACAAAATTCCCGCTAGAAGAAGATATGTATATAAATTTAAATTCAGAATCATTTTGATTTAGAAATCTGAAACTTTATGAACCTTACCCCAAACAACAATGTTATGAACAAACATTGTCAACATGTTATGAACAAACTATTTGAATCCAAAATCTCTTCATCTTGGACGATTAAAAAAATAAATTTTAAATTTTAAATCTCAAATTCCAAATTTCAAACTTCAAACTCCAAATCCCAATTTCCAAATTTCCAATTCCAAATTTCAAATTCTAAATTTCAAATTCGAAACTTCAAATTTAAATTTCAAATTCCAAATTAAAAATTTTAAATCTTAAATCTTATATTGTAAATTTCAAATTTTAAATTCCAAACTTCAAATTCCAAATTCCAAATTCCAAATTCCAAATCCCAAATTCCAAATTTCAAACTTCAAATTCCAAATTCTAAATTCCAAATTTCAAATTTAAACTACAAATTGTGAATTCCAAACTTTAAACGTCAGATTCCAAATCAGAGAGTTGAATTTTTGTAGTTCGGTCGTGGCTAACTGATGAGTAGACCTTACTTTTCTGTACGAAACCGACCAACACAAAGTCTCAACGAGATATCTCATTTTTGAGAGTTGATACATTTTGTATTGACTCTGCAGGAAAGAAAAGGGGGAGGGGATTAATTTTTTCTACTTTTGCTGGGTAGATATACTTGGAGTACACTTTGATATAAACTTTGACTTCACTATTTAAATCTGTCCGCTTGTTGTCGTATATAGTATATGACAACAGATTTATTTCCTTGTTTAACGATTTAAAGTAAACAAAAACTGATCTCTTTCTGCCATCGGTCGTGTTTATATGTATACCAGTTTGATACTGCTCTCGAAATTTTCTTTATTCCAGTGCCGGCACGTGCTAGAGTATTTGATGCCCTGGGCAAACTATCGATATTGCGCCTCTAATTAAAACCTGCCACCATCTAAATTAATAAATAAAATCAGTAGGTAATATGTAAAATTAATTTATCACTTAAAACTTTATTTTACGTGCTTTTCATTTAGCAAAATATGACGCGTGATTTCGTATTCAAACGACATCATATATAATCCTACAAGACGTTCCTGCGACATTGTAGATCGTATATATGTACTAATTAACTTAAGCTTCGGAAAGCTTCGTTCGCCGCTTGCCACTGAAACCGGTCGGGTCAATTAAATTTGTATACTATTAATACAAATATTTGGTACACTGTCTTACTTTTTATTTTTAAAAATATAATTTAATAAATCTTGTGGTCGTAATCCTTGCGGGGCCCGTTTAGATATAAACTGTAGTTCATGGATAATTTTATTTCGTCGATGTTTTTGGAGTCATCGTGTTGCAACATTTTTTTCTAATTTAACGCAATGGTCCAATATTTTATGCGATGAATCGTATTGTATATTATAAATAAACCCAAAAGTTGAGTTGATAATCGACATTTGGGAGAATCTTTCTTCAACAGATTGTGTGGCTCTATCCAAAACCGCAAAATAGAAGTCGACTTTGAATTTTATTTGTTGGTCCACAATAGGTTCATCGTCTGCTTCGTATTCGAACTGTTTTTTTCCACCTTCTGAAACAAGCGCAAGAAGCTTCGTTAACAACGAGATTTAACGAATGGGCACTATACAAGGGATAAATAATGCCCGTGGGTTAATTTTCAAAATTTTCCGTTGCACACCATTTTGTTTCCCCTTAATATTGCTGCCATTCTCATAACCTTGGCCGCGGTAATTTTCAATCGATAATGCCACATCCGCTAATACCTGAACAAATGTATCCATCATAACAGATGCTATAGTATGCGTACATTTTTCGAATCCCAAAAAATGTTCTCTTATGGAAACAGTCTCACAAGTCACAACAATCGTTTTCCGTATGTATGTCGACGAAACGAATAATGGTCATCTGTTAATTGTCGCTGATGTCTGGTATACAATCTAGAACAATTGCAAAATACTTAGCCAAGCATATAAATTCTAATTTTTTTTTAGTATTGGTCGATAAAAGTTGAATTAATTCATTCTGAGTGTCTTTTCCCAAACAATGAATATGCGTCTCATTCCTCTTAATCTCCGAAGATGCTCATCCTTAACTGGATCAAACAGTGCCAAATATTCAACTAATTTGAGGAAATATCCATTTCCAGACGTAAAAAATGTTTCTTTGCTTCCACGAAATGCAATATTTTGCGTGGCAAGAACCTTAACAAGTTCTACCAAACGTTTTAATATACTTGATGCCAGTACTTTTCTTCATTTTTTATAAGGCGAAAATTTTCCTGATCAACATGATTTCTGGTCAATTCGCGGTCAATTTTCTTTGGTTGCTATTTCGAGGAAAATCAAATTGTTTAATTTGATCTGGGCCATTTTCAAACAAACTTTGTCTAAGACTGCCAAAAAACTGGTCAAATTTTCTTCTCTAAACTTTTCTAAATTATCACTCTAAACTTTATTTAAAGTCCCTTAATATTTTGCTCTTCCGCATTAGCTTATAAAAATTCAATAACAGCAGTCACCCGTTATAGACCCACACTCAACTGGTATTGTCAGATTACAATTAGTTCTTTTGGAATTCCTTCATTTCGATTTTCATCTTGAGGTGATTGCTGCCGATAAAGATACTTCCACATTGCTCCTGCTTATTTATCTTCTTGATTTTGCTTTTCAGCCTGCCCTTTTCTATTTTGTGCCCCATACAATTTTTTTCTATCCGCCATTAGCCTTCAGCGAACCTCAAATGAACATTTTTTAAAAAAAAATCAAGTAATTATTGCTTTAGGATAAAAATAATTTACTGTAGATATTTTATAAAAAATATGCAGGAATTCAAAAATATTAAATAGGGGTTGGGGTTGAAATTCCAGAACCGAATATTCCAGGCGTAAAATTCCGAACCCAAAATTCCAGGGGGTCAATTCTCGTTCTGTCAAAAGTACAATGAAAAGTATTTTCAGTGAGAAATAGAGATTTCCGATTCATGTTTCATGAGAAGGAAAAAAATGACGTCAAAATCTTCTCATATGAAAAAAACTTTCTCACCAAGTATTTTGGTCGTGGAAATATAAATGAATATGAAATTCAGTTTTATAACACTTAAATTTGCAATTTAATGTTAAATGTTCAACCAAACTATAATACTACCTAGTCACTTTAAAACTAATTTATAAGCAAATTTATTAAACAAATTTCAATTCATTTAAGAAAAATCCCTAAATAATTATTTTCGTTTAGTATAAATAAAATTTGGCCATTTTAGTAATTTATTTTATATTTTGACAAGCAATAACGAAAACTGGTTTAACTCTCTATTTACCTCTCTTTGTGAGAGTGATTAAATCTAATTTCAAATTATAATCTCTTTTATCATCTATTTAGTTAATATTCGCACCATTTACCTAGCGCACCTAGCGGAAATATATATGAAACTTGATAAAATATGTTTTGCTGTGTAGTATTCAGGGTATTTCCATCGTTCTTTTTCATTTGGACAACGAGAATCGCATATTGCTGTTGCGTGAAAAGATACTAATGAGAAAGGCATGATGGAAACCAAATGGAAAGATTTTTTTCATTCCATTTTTTCATAGAACGAGAATTGACCCCCAGGACTCAAAACTCCAAAACCCAAAATTCCAACATTGAAAAGTTCCTTAAATCTAAAATTCCAAAATCCAAAATTCCACTCCAATCAACTTTCCTGAAAACAGACATGTGGCTCCGAGAGGCTTTAGATTTGAACTTCGGGGGACGTAGGAACCGGGATTAGCAAACATGCCGCACGTAGGAGGGGATTATATAGAATCTATTAATGACACGTAAGTATTAGTGATACGTGGCTAACCCCTAGTTTAACTTAGAATTGTAGAGTCTAACGGCTTCGGTAACTCTCACGTGCGAATTTTAAGTTTTGAAATTTTTATTTTGGAATTGTGTTATGGAATTTTGGAATTTGGAGTTATGGATTTTTTAAAATTAAACTGAATATTATTTCAATTTTTGGAATAATGGAAATGGAATTTTTTTTTTGGAATTTTGTCCACTTCCATTTGCGAGAATCAAATATTTGCGACAAACATTAGTCGTATTCCTTTATTAACAAATTGAAAAGGGTTTTGTGTACGAAAGTCGTGAAAAATATAAGAAATTTATTGATTGAACAAAACAATAACCTTTACATGTTAAAAAGTTAGAACAATCGAAAAATTAAGATACAAAAAATTGGAAAAATGGGCACCCCCAAATATCTGGCGCCCTAGGCCGGTGCCTATGTCGCCTATGCCTAAAACCGAGCCTACATGGAGTCATTTTGTAATCGTCTTTCGCATCCTCGTCCATTTACATAAAATTTAAAAACACCTAAACTATTAATGTCTTTATAATTTATAATTTTTTTTATATCTTTGCTGTCTATAGACATTAGGAGTTTCACGGTTTTTTGTATTTTTCTTTCTTTTCTTTTTGTATGTACTAAAATATTGAAAATCCTTCATTCACATTTCTGTACCTAAGTAAAGAAGTTTTTTTTGTTGTACCATCACTGAATTGGAGAAAAAAGGAAAAACTGATTTCTTTTGTTTTTTTTCTCGTTTTTCGTGTTATCTGGGTAACGAGCTCTTTATAAACATTTTTATTTGTGAAAATCGTGGGCAGTGGCGATAAATGGAAAAATAAAAAGATTTTTCTCAGTTAGAAACGCAACCTTTATGTGTGATTTATACCTCGTTTAGGATTAAATGGCTGTTATTAGGACAACCCAATTTGTCCTACTCTCGAAACTATCTTAATTCATGTACAATCAAACTATAGTCTATTCATTTGATTTGAATGAGCTGTATAGTGACTTCTTTTCAATAAAACTTACACTGTTATCCTGAACAATTAGGATGCACCTGACCGGTGTATTTTCCCGCATGTATCCGCGATTTCCTCGTTTTTAAATGTTGACTTTCGTTACATTTTGCATTTAATATTCCTTGTTAAATATTCACTTATTTAGTTGTATGGTTTGCTGAAATCTGACTAAGCTTTTCAGTTGTAAGTTATAGATGTAACGTCTCTTGTATAAAACTTTTAGTTTAAACGCTATGTGGTTGAGAATACTGATTATTCGAAACAACTTTTGAGTTCATTCTTATTTAAGTTTTACTCCTCTTGTAATCTGCGATCGATTTTTGTGTATAGTCGAATAGATTTTAGTTGAATAAACTAAAAAAACTTTTTTTTTTACTGGAAGAAAACAAATATTGGACCAAGAACTGAAAGTTTCGTTCGTAAAAAACTGTCAATAAAAGTTTTTAAATTCGTACAATTTATATAGTACGATAGGTAAAATGTGTTGACGAGTTTAGAAAAAAATGTAGGAGTTATAAAATTGAAGATGTGCTTTAAAATTATCAAACGGATTATAAATTATTGTTATTACAAAATTACCATAAAGTATTTTCCCAAATAAATATTTACATAATAAAACTATGATTTTGTTTTTTCATATTTTTATTACTATAATGTAGCAAAAAAAAAAAATTAATTTTTTTTTTTACAAATGTGACAAAATTATTAAGCAAACAAAAAAAATTGTAATGACATTCTGTATGTGTACTCGTATGTATAACATGCAAGTATGTTGAGTGATTTATGAGATTCCGTGTGATGGAGGCAAACAACAAAAATCGCATGCAATGTATATTATGTTTTATAATATTATGAAGGTGAAACCACTACAAACTGTACATGTATGTACATAATGTATAGTATAAGTGTACATACGTTAGTTTGAGTTTTCAACTAAAAACAAACCAAATAAAATTAAAACAAAAAAAAAACATTCCAAAATAACTTTGAATCGATAATTTTATTTTTTATATTTTTTGTGTTTATATATATTTTCAGGTTTCCCCAGATGGTAATTTAAGTACATCAACACTTAGTTTTACACCAACACGGCAAGATAATGATAAAACATTAGTGTGTCGTGCCACAAATGAATTAGTAAAATATGGCATGAAAGAGACTGCAATGAAACTAAATATATTTTGTAAGTACATCACACTATTTTAATGTAGATTATAAAAATGAAAATTGTTTTATTGAAACATATTATTGTCTGTAGGGTAAATTATAAAATGACTTTGACGCTATACGAATCGATTTAAAATGAATAAATTTATTGCGAATATAGAATATCTGACAAATATGTAAACTGACTTTGAAAGTTCAGAAAAATTGCATATATGTTTTGTACTGAATTTGAAATGTCTTTGAAAATTTTTGAATGTCTTTTTGATGAAAATTATCAAAAAATTGTATAGTAAAGTTTATAAATTGCTTAGTCTAAAAGGTTGGTGTCATTCTACCAACATTAAATCAAATTCGCCTGACGCAGTTAAAATTGATTTATGGTTTGGTAAAATAAAATAAAATTATATTAATTAAGTGTATGTTCTAAAGAATATGATCGGTTTCATTATCAGCTAATTGGAGCCGTTGTTTAAATGTTTTTATTGCAAGCTCCGGAAGTTACAAGAAAAATTCAAGTCAGAATGCATAATTAACATAATATATCGAGATTAATAAATTGATTGATTGATTGCTTAGAGTGTACGACCAAGCCTAAGCAAGACTCCCAGATGATACCGGGTCCTCCGTACACCCTTTACACATAGCAAAGCCAAAGGAAAGGAAAAGTAAAGTAGTAACAAAGAGTCAACCCGGTTCCAGACACCTAAGTAGATGATAGTATATTTGTTTGTAGTATATTTTTAGTTAATTATTTAGCACAAGATAACACAATTTCAATTTCATTACCGCTTAAGTTACTGGAAAGCTGTTTCAGATTCTTCAAACATTCCCTAAATTTAAAATCTGTATTAATCCTTTATAATAACTATTGTAAAATTAATTAAGCATAAATTTAATTCTCTGAAATATATTATCTTTAATTAACAATTTGTACAACAATAATTAAACCAACTATCCCTATCCAGTCGCGCTCTCACCTCAGCCAATGCCAGCTTGGTCGAGTTTTTCAGGTGATTCTAAGCTAAAATCATTTTAACGATTATTTATAAATTTATTAATCTTAATATAAATACCAATATCAACAATAACACCAATACCAATATCCACATCGATACCAATACCAGCAATATTAATGCTTTGATTACATCGAAAAATTCATTTCACTTAATTTAATTCAACTAAATTTTAACAAAAATTAATTTATTTTGATTAAATTTAGTGAAACTGTAAGCCCAATTTACTTCACCAATAATTCTTTATTTAAAATCAACCCTTAACACCCTTAAATAAATTAATTTCAATTCGACATCTAAATTAAAAGGGCAGCAAATTAATCACTAACTAAATCACCTGAAATTTGAGATGAATAAAAAATTAAATTAAACTAAATATACCTCTTTTTTTAAATATTTTAAACTAAAATTCAAAAATCAATAACTAAAAAATCTGAAACCCCACAAAATTTCATTTCCAAATCTATAGCTAGCTATTGACTCTAGAAATTACCTTCAAAATCAAAATTAATATAAATAATTCCTTATGGAAATTCTGCTTAAAATCCTACTGCAAAATAATTTAAATTAGGTCTAGAACCTATTAAATAATAACAGGTTTAAGTTGGCTATACTAAATTAATTTAAATAATTTGAGTATCCACTTTATTATATTCTTATTAGTACCAAAAAAAATATATGACAAACAATTAGCACAAATATATGATTTTATATTAATTTTAATTTTAAACGCAGGATCTCCTAAACAAAAGTCCCTTTAGAAAATTCATTTTGATTTCAAAATCTGAAACTGTATCAACTTTGCCCGAACCAACAATGTTATGAATAAACTATTTGAATCCAAAAACTTTTCACCTTGCACGATTAAAAAAATAAAATTTTAATTTTAATTCTCAAATTTCAAATTCCAAATCCAAAATTCAAAATGTTTAACTTCAAATCTTAAATTTCAAATTTTAAATTCTTAATTTTAAAGATTTACAAAAAATTAATTAATTAATTCTTCACTTGAATTGAATTGAACACTGACCGTGAAACTGGACTAATCAAAACACTCAGACTTTTATTTTCTTTAAATTTTGTGAAACGTTGAATGATGGTGTTTAGTCTAAGTGTTCTAAATTTCTAATTCCAAATCCCAAATTTTGAATTTTAAATTCCAAACTTTAAAAATGTCAAATCTAAAATTTTAAATTTTAACTTTTTAATTTTAAATTTTTAAATTTAAATTTCAAATTCCAAATTCCAAATTTCAAATTTTAAATCTAAAACTTCGAATTTCAAATTCCAAATTTCAAATTTCAAATTGTAAATTTTAAATTCTAAATTCCAAATTTCACATTCCAAATTTCAAATGCTAAATTTTAAATTTTAATATTCAATTTTCAAATCTCAAATTATAAACTCTAAATCTCAAATTTGAAATTCCAAATTTCTAATTTCAAAATTTAAATCTTAAATCTTAATTTCCAAATTTAAAGTTTTATATTATATATTTTAATTTTTAATTTCAAATTTTAAATTTCAAATTTTAAATTCCAGACTCTTATTCTCAATTTTTTATTCCAAATCCCAAATTCCAAATTTTGAATTTTAAATTCCGAACTTTAAAAATTTCAAATCTAAAACTATAACGTTTATCTTTAAAATTTTAAATTTTAGACTTTAAATTGTAAATTCCAAATTTCAAATTTTAAATT
Source organism: Tipula helvola (assembly GCA_963556165.1). NCBI lineage: Eukaryota > Metazoa > Arthropoda > Insecta > Diptera > Tipulidae > Tipula > Tipula helvola. The sequence goes on along the minus strand of OY744481.1, from coordinate 350,135,312 downwards.
GTAAATCTAAAATTTCAAATTCCAAATTTTAAATGTTCAATTAAAATTCCAAATTCCAAATTTTAAACTTAAAATTTTAAATTTCATTTAAATTTCAAATTCTAAATTTCAAATTTTCAATTTAAATTTTTAAAATTTAAATTATAAATTCCAACTTCCAAATTTCAAATTTTAAATTCCAAATTGTACATTTTAAATTCAACATTCCCAAATTTCACATCCCAAATTTCAATTGCTAAATTTTAAATTTCACATTTCAAATCTCAAATTTCAAACTCTAAATCTCAAATTTAAAACTCCAAATCCCAAATTACCAATTTCTAATTTGAAAATTTAAATCTTAAATCTAAATTTCCAATTTAAAAATTTTAAATTATATTTATAAAATTTTAATTTCAAATTTTAAATTCCAGACTCTAAATCTCAAATTTTAATTCCAAATCCCATTTTAAATTCCAAATTTCATATTTTAAAATTACAAACTTTTAAAATTTAAAACGTAAATCTTCAAATTTTAACTTTCAAATTTTAAATTTTAAACTTTAAATTTCAAATTCCAAATTTTAAATTTCAAATTCCAAATGCTAAACTGACAAATTTCAAATTCTAAATTTTAAACTTAAAATTTTTAATTTTTAATTTCATTCAAATTTCAAATTCTAAATTTTAAATTTAAATTTCAATTTTTAAAATTTAGATTGTAAATTCCCAATTTCAACTTCGAAATTTCAAATTTTAAATTTCAAATTGTTAATTTTAAATTCTAAATTCCAAATTTCGCTTTCCAAATTTCAAATGCTAAATTTTAATTTTTAAATTTCAAATCTTAAATTTCAAACTCTAAATCTTAAATTTGAAATTCCAAATTTCTAATTCCAAAATTTAAATCTTACTTTCCAAATTAAAAATTTTAAATTATATATTTAAAATTTTAATTTCAAATTTTAAAGCCTTTAAATTTCAAAGTTTTATTCCAAATTCCAAATTTCAAATTTTAAAGACTTTAAATCTCAAATTTTTATTCCAAATTTCAAATTTTGAATTTGAAATTCCAAATTTTAAATTTTAAATTCCAAACTTTAAAAATTTAAAATCTAAAACTACAAATTTAAACTTTAAAATTTTAAATTTTAAACTTTAAATTTCAAATTCCGAATTTTAAATTTCAAATGTCAAATGCCAAATTCCAAATTTTAAACTTATAATTTTAAATTTCTAATTTCATTCAAATTTTAAATTCAAAATTTCAAATTTTAAATTTCAATTATTAAAATTTAACATTAAAATTCCCAATTTCAACTTTCAAATTTTAAATTTCAAATTGTATATTTTAAATTCCAAATTTCACTTTCCAAGTTTCAAATGCTAAATTTTAATTTTTAAATTTCAAATTTCAAATCTCAAATTCCAAGCTCTAAATCTCAAATTTGAAATCCCAAATCCAAAATTTCTAATTAAAAATTAAAATTTTTAATTTATATATCGATAGCTTTGTGAATATCGGCCCTAACCCACATTTTTTCAAAAATGACATTTTGATACCAAAATGTAGAGTGCAAGACGTCGCGTCTTTCTGTGCGACTGGTTTAACGTAGAAACCAATAAAACACGTTCCGCGTTCAATTTTGTTCGGCCCTAAAGCGTAAGGTTTTATCTGTCTCGTTTTATGCATTTCTTGAAAAAGTTACAAATGTGGGTTAGGACCAATATTCACTAAGCCATCGATATTTTAAATTTTAATTTCAAATTTTAAATTCCAAACTCTAAATTTTAAATTTTTATTCCGAATCCCAAATTTCAAATTTTGAATTTGAAATACCAAATTTAATTTTTAATTTTAAATTCCAAACTTTAAAAATTTCAAATCTAAAACTTTAAATTTTAAGTTTAAAATTTTAAATTTTAAACTTTAAGTTTCAAATTTCAAATTCCAAATTCTAAATTTCAAATTTTAAATTTTAAATCTAACATTTCAAATTTAAAATTCCAAATTTTAAACTTTAATTTCAAATTACAAATTACAAATTCTAAATTTGGAATTTTAAATTATAAATTCCAAATTTTTAATTCAAAATTCAAAATTTTAAACTTTAAATTTTAAATTTCATTTAAATTTCAAATTCTAAATTTCAACTTTTAAATTTCAAATTTTAAATTCCAGACTCTAAATCTCAAATTTTTATTTCAAATCCCAAATTTCAAATTTTGAATTTGAAATTCCAAATTTCAAATTTTAAATTTTAAATTCCAAACTTTATAAATTTATCATCACTTCAAATTTTAACTTTCAAATTTTAAATTTTAAACTATAAATTTAAATTTTAAATTCCCAATTCCAACTTCCAAATTTCAAATTATAAATTCCAAATTTAACATCTCCAAATTTCACATCCCAAATTTCAATTGCTAAATTTTAAATTTCAAATTTCAAATCTCAAATTCCAAACTCTAAATCTCAAATTTGAAATTCCAAATGCCAAATTCAAAATTTCTAATTTTAAAATTTAAATTTTAAATATTAATTTCCAAATTAAAAATTTTAAATTATATATTTTAAATTTTAATTGTAAATTTCAAATTTTAAATTCCATACTCTAAATCTCAAATTTTTATTCCAAATCCCAAATTTCAAATTTTAAATTCCAAACTTTATAAATTGAATGTCTAAAACTTAAAATTTTAACTTTCAAATTTTAAATTTTAGACTTTAAATTTCAAATTCCAACTTAAAAATCTTAAATTTCAAAATCCAAAATGCCAAATTTCAAATTCGAAATGCCAAATTTTAAACTTAAAATTTTAAATTTTTAATTTCATTCAAATTTCAAATTCTAAATTTAAATTTTTAAAATTTAAATTTAAAACTCCCAATTTCAACTACCAAATTTCAAATTTCAAATTGTAAATGTTGTATTCCAAATTTCATTTTCAAAATTTCAAATGCTCAATTTTAATTTTTAAATTTCAAATCTCAAATACGAAACTCTAAATCTCAAATTTGAAATTCCAAATCTCAAATCCAAAATTTCTAATTAAAAATTAAAAATTTTAAATTATATATCGATAGCTTATTGAATATCGGCCCTAACCCACATTTTTTCAAAAATGACATTTTGATACCAAAATGTAGAATGCAATACGTCGCGTCTTTCTGTGCGACTGGTTTAACCTAAAAACTAATCAAACACGTTACGTATTCAATTTTGTTCAGCTCTAAAGCGTAAGCTTTTATCTGTCAAAAATCTCGCCTTTTGCATTTCTTGAAAAAGTTAGAAATGTGGGAGAGGGCCGATATTCGCTAAGCCATCGATATTTTAAATTTTAGTTTCAAATTTCAAATTCCAAACTATAAATTTTAAATTTTTATTCCAAATTTCAAATTTTGAATTTGAAATTCTAAATTTAATTTTTAATTTAATTTTATATTCCAAACTTTAAAAATTTCAAATCTAAAACTTTAAATTTTAACTTTAAAATTTTAAACTTTAAATTTCAAATTTCAAATTCCAAACTTCAAATTTAAAATTTTAAATCTAAAATTTCAAATTTTAAACTTTAATTTCAAATTACAAATTCCAAATTCTAAATCTGGAATTTTAAATTTTAAATTCCAAATTTTTAATTCCAAATTCCAAATTTTAAACTTTAAATTTTAAATTCCCAAATTTCAACTTTCAAATTTCAAATGCTACATTTTAAATTTCAAATTATAAATCTCAAATTCCAAATTATAAATCTCAAATTCCAAACTCTAATCTCAAATTTGAAATTCCAAATGCCAAATTCCAAATTTCAAATTTTAAATTTTAATTTTCAAATATGTACCAAATTCTAAATTTCAAATGTTCAATTTTTAATTTCAAATTTAAAATCCCAAATTCCCAAATTTTAAACTTTAAATTTTTAATTCCAAATTTTAAATTCTAAATTCTAAATTTCAAATTTCAAATTGCATATCCTTAAATCTAAATTTCTAATTTTAAATTTCAAATTGCAATTTTCAAATTTCAAATACCAAATTTCAAACTTTAAATTCTAAATTTCAAATTTTAAATACCAAATTTCAAACTTCAAATTCCAAATTTTTCAATTTCAAATCCCGAATTTCTTTGACACGCTGCTCCACAACATTACCACTAAGCCACAAAATATATATCGTCTCACGTCGCATGTGTGTATTACACCACACACTGCTTATATATACTGTTCCTTTAAGCAGGTGTAACAATTCCGTTTTAGTTGGAGGTAACATATCCCACAATTTTTTTTTTCATTTTGGCTTTAACATTTGTAACTTCTTTGAAATATTTCATATCTTCTTTTATTTTTCAATGTATACATCTGTACGGATTCTTCCATAATTTTAAATGTGTCACAAAACTTCGTTAATTGACGTAGTCCAATTTTTATTAATTATATAAAACCTTCTTGAAATATGATATTTTCTTTAGAATAGAAAAGGTCTCTTCCTGATAACTGTTGACCCAGGTTACGATAAATTTCATTAATCCTAACAATAGAAGTACCGACCGGTCAAAATGATCGGTTGTACATTTATTGAACTTATTTTTTTTTTTGTATCGGAAATTTATGATAAGTTTTAATATAATTACTTTTTTGTCATATTAAAGGAATTTCAATAACAATACTTACAAAATAATAAAAAAAAAAATAAGTTCAATAAATGTACAATCGCTCATTTTGACCGGTCGATAGTCGATCTATATTGGATTTAAGATTTGCAAAGATTTTAATCGCAATATCTGAATCCTTGCAAGGTGCAATGTACCCTTACTCTGCATTTACAGTTTAATTGGCAAATGTTGTACACTGTTTTAGCATCAGCTTCTTGATGAAAATCACATAACATGTTGCAGTCTATTGTTCGTTTTATTTTACTATCAACAGTTTCGTATACATAACAATTGTCAAAATTGAGTTTGAAAGTTTTTCCATCGAATGGAAAATTCATGATTCCTTCAATTTTCAATGAGGAACTCAATGAATTTTTCCTTGAAATTCGAACTCTTTATTAATTTGCCGAAATCTACAGGACGTTTATATTCTTTGCCAATATCATAATGTGTATCTTCTTCGCTTTTATGCCATTTAAGTGGATTTCCACTTTTGAAATCCACTAATATGATGACAGTATAACCAACTGTTTTGATTGTGCCAAATGACAAAATGGTTACTTATAGACTATATGAGATAAAGTCAGAGTGTAACTAGTACTCCTATACAATAATATAAAAAATTGTATGTTGCTAATTTACATTTAACAATATGTATGATTGTACCAGACACCATTTAAAAATATAGAGGAATCCGATAAACTCTTGAGGGTAAACGAACACCTTACACCGCAAGAGAAAAGAAAAAAAAGAAACACCATAACCTCAAATACATAATGTACAATATAATAAATCAAAACGTTCATTAAGTTCAACCACACAGTTCAAGAATAGTAGAAAAAAAAAATCTCGCGCGACTAATTGCATCAATTCTATATAGAAATTAATGAGTTCTGTGTATATAATTTTTAATTAATTGCTACCAATTAAAAATGTCACATTGTAATTATATCAATTTACTTTATTTCAAATAATACAAATAAAAAAAAGATTATAAAATAAAACAAAAGGATTGAACAAAAAAACACAAAACATAAAAATTGTTGAACCCAATAAATAAAAATAATAAATTTATAAAGTAACATTAAAACATTTTTAATTTGGCAAAAAACAAATCGAATCGAAGCTCTATATGTCGTGTTAAAATTAATTAATTTATTTTATTTTTTTTTTGTATATTACTAACTATAAGTTTTGTTTTTTTTTTATTTTTACAAATATAAATTATTTTGTGTTTATTTGTTAGGAAAAATTGGTTTAGCGTGTTTTCATCTGTTTTCAACTAGAAATAGTTTTCGTGCGGTATTTTTGTATTGGTGTGATTTCTTAATTTAGAATTGTGTTTTGTTGAGCATGATACCATGCGGTTTAAAGAACTATATAGAACTCCTTTATTAAAAGTTTTTTTTTGTTTTTTTTCAAAGTAATTTAAAATTAAATCATTTAATTAAGTGACTATACGTGATAAACAGTTTCAGTGGGAATTATTAATGATCCAAACCGTTTTTTACTTTTCCCACAATATAACGAAGTTATATTGGGTAAGTATTGTAATCGCGGAAAAAATTTTGTTCCAGTTTTTCATATTTCTCGACGAATTAGGTTACCAAGGCTGTTTTCCAATCACCGACTTATTGACTTATTCGAACTTATTCAAATAAGTCTGCTGAAAAGGTGACTTAGGCTGTTTTCCAATCACCGACTTATTGACTTATTCGAACTTATTCAAATAACTCTGCTGAAAAGGTGACTTATTCTTTAGTAATTTTTCCTATAGAAAACTTATTTATTTTTGGTGTCATGGAAACATTCTGTCTAATTATTGTGTATTTTCAAAAATTTTCAAAATAAGTCGATAAAAGCAATTGGAATGACTTCATTGACTTATTCAAGATGGCGTCAAATAAGTCAATAAGTTTGAAATAAGTCGGTAATTGGAAAAGGGCCTTATTCTTTAGTAATTTTTCCTATAGAAAACTTATTTATTTTTGGTGTCATGGAAACATTCTGTCTAATTATTGTGTATTTTCAAAAATTTTCAAAATAAGTCGATAAAAGCAATTGGAATGACTTCATTGACTTATTCAAGATGGCGTCAAATAAGTCAATAAGTTTGAAATAAGTCGGTAATTGGAAAATGGCCCAAGACCCCAAAACACCGATCAAAAAATATCATGTCCGTCCTTCCACTCACACATTTTTATTATTTTTGTTTTGCCTCCCATTCTTACAATTATTGATAGTTTTGGTCGATATTTTGTACTAAGATTGATTTTAGTACTAAGCAGTTTGTGTTAACTTTTAGGTCCAATCGAGTATAGAATGTAATACGGAATTTAGATTTTTAAATTTAGCAAAAATACTTTACAGGTGGCAAATAATATTGTCTACATTTTAAAAAAAAACTTGGGTCTGTGTCGGGCCAGACGGTGAAATTGAAACTTATTTGGCCATTCGATCACACACACGGACACAGACAGACAGACAGGATATACATATAAATGAAATATAACACATTTTTCCCTGTTATTCAATATATTTCTCTTCAATATATTATATAAGTGACTTTTCTTCTATAATCATTCTTTCATCGTGGTCGTTTTCTGGTTGGTCATTAGAAATCGTACTGTATTCCAGGAAAGACACAATCGGCTTATGATAACTACAGTAAGTAACAATTATTCTAGATTCAAACTTTTCAAGATATCTACTAAATACAGCATCGATGGTCGTTCCGTATTTGGTCGTACTTTGATTCTTATCATTCGACATTACCAAGTCTAGTTTTTCTTTTAGAAAATGTATCAATGGCTCTGCTTTTCATCGGAAAAAATCATGGGGATTTCATGAAAATTTTCATGAAGCAGTGCGGAACCTTCTCTGATATAAATTAATAAATTTTGGTGTATAAACTTTATGATCTGGTTCACAGTTTTACCAGGAGAGATGTATAGCGCTACAACTACGAAAGGTCGACCAGTTTGTGGAACGCATTTACTAACACAAATTTCTCCAATAGCAGACTGTGCTGCAACAAGAGATTCTGATGTCCTTGAATGAACATCCATGTGAGAAGTGACTATATTATTATGATCTCTTTCATTGTGATAAATTGCCACTTCTCACGCAGCAACATTCTATCGTTTATACTTTGCTATGCAATGAAAATTCGGAATGTCGATGTTTTGCCCATCTCTCAAATTTGTTTCCGATAATATAACTATTGTACATTTTTTGAATAAGCTGTCATTCAGATCGAGTGCATGTGCAATGAGACTTTGGACTATTTATTGAATAAAAACTTATTCCTGTCCTATTAGAAATAAAACTCCCCAAAGACTCAATAAATGTTGGTAGTCTATTGAGTGATAATCTTTGAAATTCTCTATGTGGATCTGTTGTACCTATAGAATTTCTTCTGCCATGGTGGAAAATGTTGTTCAGTCACTCTCGATAAGGCAACATACACTAATTCTATGGAGTGGCTTTTGTCGTATTCATAAACAATCTCATCGTAAGTCCCACCCTGCGATTTATGTATCTTGATAGAACATGATGATACCAATGGGAAATGATTTCTCCGATTGTTTCATTCCGATTATCATTGCGATCAATATTGTGTTGTGCCATGTATCCTGCACATTTTTTCTGCAGCTTATGCCCAATTTTATTTGGGAAAATAAGCCACACTTTTGAAACTTCCCCATCATCGTTGAATTCTATATTTAAACAAGGCTCGATACTGATGAGCTACCTCTATACTTAATGATAACAATTTTGACAGAGATATTTTGAACGCCGTATGAGCAGTGGTTCTATCGATAGCAACTGCAGCTTTGCCAGTAGAAGCACAAGTATATGTAGGCATTACAATAGCCAACGCGTCCGGAAAGTCTGTTATATATTTCCAAGGTTAATTTTATTACAAATGTTTTATCACATCCACCTGGATCCGTAAAAAATATCTGGAGAGGATTATCTTCACTAGACAATAAATGATGAATCACTTGCAAAATAAGATTTAGCTTAAGCATTTTCTGTTCTTTTAGCTATGGCACCTAATTTGTTCAATTCAGCTAATCGTAAATCAGCATTACCGTCAACTTTCGGATCGTTATATAAATGTTCAAATGGATTAGCTTCCGGGAATCTGCCGCTGACATCTTGAACTTCATCGTCATCGCAAGGTGTTTCTTCTCGACAAAGTTCCCTGAATATTTGAATAGTTTTTTCAATATCTACATATATTGTGTTCAAATTCTTTTCTCCTTTGTAATATTATTTGTTCATTTTCTTCATAGATCGTTAAATATTTCATATCCGCTAATATATCTTGTTCTTCATTTCTAAATGGTACATGTAATGTCACCATTTCCCTTCTATATTCATTGAAATCCGACCCAATGTCATAATTTCGATATCTTACTATTTTCTTTTCATCTCTCTTAACAAATTCGACTTTATTATTTTTGTAATGTTGGGAAACGAACTGAGCCAAAGAAATGTCATCTAATTCATTCGGTCTACGTTCATACTTGTCGAACCAGTTCTCCTTCCATATATCCGTTGATTCGCCTTCTAATGCAGAGAGCTCTTTCATTGTTTTTTTAATAATTTGGCGTTCAACGGGCCACACGGTTAAAACACGGTTAAACGGATTAAAGGGGTTATGCCATTTTTCTGAAGGTTGACGTTTCACAAACACTCGTGAACGCTTTATTCCCGCTCGTAAAATATTTAAATATTCCTGATCCGAAGCAATATTATTTTGTGTATAAAATTGATCAAAATCAGTATAGTCGTCGTTTTCTAAATTTTATCTTATTTGATTATACTTTTTTTCAAAATTTGAAAATTAGCTTCTGTATCTTTCATTGGAATTAATATAGTGGTTTTCTTGCATGGCATAAAACGAGCTTCGAATCTGCATTCTTGCGCACGATTAGATGTGATTTTCTTGTAGCAGGTGAAAGTGTGCTTGCAGATATGCCTTTCAATTTCAGCATTAGAAATTGGTACGGCCGATGGTTCATTTCTATAATTCCCGTATAAAATGTGAATTTATGTTAAATGTACGACACATTCGCCTTTTATCAATTAATTTTTTTCGGTTTACATAGAATTAGAAGGAATTTAAAGTTTATCGAGTTCTAGTGCAGTTCTCATGGAAAACACGACAATTGTAATTTTCTACCCTGATAAATACTGCCTTTCTGGTTATCATTGTTACAATGTAAAGTTTATAAACACTCTCCTGGCATTCAAATTACTATGAGACGCTTTAAAATAAAATCACGCCAGTAGGGTGATACAGGTTTAGGAGAGCTGGGAGATATATAAAATGAAATGCTATATACAATTAATTCTAATTTTGTATTGTTTGGATTTTATTATTTTGTATTTTCGAATGGTCCACAGTAGGGCATCCAATTTTTGGCCAAAAAGTAATTCCGGATTTTTCGAATTCAAATGTTCTCGATTCCGGAAATTATTTTGTTTAAATCAAAATTTAAAAAAAAACAACAAATTTCTTTTAATTCGTTTAAAATATTAGATATTTTTATAATTATTGCTAATATGTAGGAAGGATGCTAAACCGCAGTTACGATTAGGATATACACAATTTTTAGAATTAAAGGACTTGCACACAATTATAAAAATTAAAAAAAAATTAGAATTTATAAAGTTTATAGAATTTGTAGTAATTATGTATATAAATTCTCAAACTTTTAAATTCTTTAAACGCAATAATCAATAAATTCAGTAAGTTCTACAAACTCTATAAAATCTAAAAATCTAACAATTTTCTTAAACTTTTCAAATTCTATAAATCCTTCTCTCTCTCTTGAAACGTATATTAAGACTACAAAATTTAAAGAATTTGTATTATTGATAAACCTTATAAATTTCATACAATTTGAAGATTTTATAGAATTTATAAAATTCATAAAATTTAAACAATTTATATCTTTAAATTTTATGAATTTTATAAATTCCATAAAATCTACAAATTCTATGAAGTTTATAAATTTTATCAATAATACAAAATTTTTAAATTTTGTAGATTTTTTGTGTTCTATTAATTGTTTCAAGTGTGTCTGTTTTATAAATTCTAGAAACTCAAATTTTCTTGTTTTATAAATAAAAAAAATTCGAAAAATTCTATAAACTCTAACAATTCTGTAAATTCAATAATTTCTATAAATTTTATAACTTCTATAAATTCTATAAATCCTATGCATAAAGTTTTAAAATTCAGTAAGTTCCTACCACTAACAGATTAGGGATTAGCTAAGCGCGATTAGCTAAACTCGCTTAGCTAATCTACCACTAATCTAATTGCATTGACAGACTAAAGTTTAGTAAGTGGCTCCACGAGTTTATGGTATCGGTATTAATACAAATATCATCACTAGTGTTTGAGTTGATTTTCTTGATTTTGTTCAATAATTAAATCAAAATAAAAACAACAGACATTAAAAAATAAATTAAAATTGAAACAAATTAATTATTAATTAAAATTTTAATTTTTTTTATTTATACCTACTACAAATTTTTTGTAGTTTTAAAAATGTTGATAATAGTTCCATCTATATTAAAATAGCGCAACTTGTATTTACAATTTTATTTTAAAATTTACATATAATGGTGCCACTTGCACTCTCACTAAAGTCATTAAAAAGAGATAAACTTCAAAATATTGAGAGATTAGTTCACTAATCGCGCTTTGTCACTAATTTCGAAATAAAATGCGTTTAGCTAATCTTGAACTTGACACACTTGAGCTAATCTCGAAAAATTCACTAATCGCGTTTAGCTAATCCCTAGTCTGTCAGTGGTAATACACTCTACAGATCTCATAAATTCTTCAATTCTTATAAATTCTGTAAATTCGATAAATTCTTTAAATCTTTAAAGTTTAATCAACTTTATAAATTTTAAGTCTGTAAATATTATAAATTCTAATATGTTTTTAAAACCTATCAATTCTAAAATTTTAAAAATTCGTTAAACTGGTCCTATAAACTATTCAGATCTGTCAATTCTATAAATTCTACAAACTCAAATTTGACTTATTTACATTCTACATGTTTTAAACATTTTTTAATTTTTATAAATTTTATAAATTCAGTGAATTCTGTAAATCCTATAAATTCTATGAATTCTATAAAATCTAAAAATCCTATAAATTCTGTAAATTTGATAAATCCAATAAATTCTATAGATTTTATAAGTTTTAATAATGTCTATTACTCTATAAATTTTTAAATTTTATTAATTCTATGAAATTTACAAATTCTAAAAAATTTATAAATTCTATAAATTTTATCAATTAAAATCTACAATCTTTGTGTTCTATTAATTGTTTCAAGTGTGTCTGTTTTATAAATTCTATAAATTCGAATTTTATTTGTTTTATAAATACGAAAATTTTGAAAAATCCTGGAAACTTTAACAATTCTGTAAATTCAATAATTTCGATAAAAATTTATAAGTTCTATAAATTCTATGACTAAAGTTTAAAAATTCAGTAAGTAGTAAATTTTGTAAATTGAATAAATTCTATAAATCTTAAAAGTCCAATAAATTTTATAAATTTTAAGTCTGTAAATATTATAAATGCTAAAATGTTTTTAAAACCTATAAATTCTATAAATTTTATAAATCCTTTAAATGTTATAGAACCCATAGAGGGTTCTATAAATTATTCAAGTCTGTTAGTTCTATAAATTCAAAAAATTCTAACGTTTATAAAAATTTAGAAACAAAATTAAATTAATTTCAACTTTTAATTTTTACAAATTTTACTGCACTGTAGGTGTATTTTAGAGACGGATTAAATTAAATATGTAAATGCATCAGGTAATTTTTAGGAACCAGCATTTATTGTTCCGTATCCGTTTATTCGGTGTCATATCATGGTGAACGGAAAAGAGGAATACTACAAAACTCCCAAAAGTAGCTCCTCTATATTTTGACCAGCTCCCTAAATTGACCACTTTTGCCATTCTCTGAAATATTACGTATAATTTTTAGTACAATTGACGAAAATTTTTCTATTTAGGCTGATTTTGGATTTTCAAATTTTTAAGTTGTTTTATTCCTTAAGTTAACCACCTCCATAGGTTGACCAACATTTCTGGGTGCCTTGAATAGTGACTTTAGAGAAGTTTATCTGTATCTTTATATTTTTTTAGTATCTACAAGACAGACTATAATTACACAAAATTATGTTGGATTTACTTAAATTAGTGTGAAAAATAGAAATTCATTAATTCCGGAATATTCGAAACCAAAATATCGTCCGGTATTCCGGAATACCGGAATTTCGAATTCCGGAATTAGATGCCCTAGTCCACAGCGATGTCTCATCTAGACTGAAGCACTGATGAAAGAATTATGTCGGCCAATTCTCAAGTTGCTCACATAATATAGTGATCTAAACAAACGACACAAATTTTCAGAAAACAAATATTTGAACATTGTGGATGCATTGTGGAATAAATTAAATTCTTAAGGACTTTCAACGGTATACTAGAGATGTATAACTAGATCTAATTGTTAAAGGTTGAAGATGAAAAATGGCGAATACGATTTTGATTGCTGCTCAATAAGTGTCAGTTCTCAATAATCTAACATTATTTGTGAGTCTGTGATTTGTATGAGAGTAGAAGATTTATATTGTCGTGACATTGGGATATTGGGAAAATGTTTGTAAAATATTAATATGGTTGGTTTGGTGATCTTTTGTCGTCCGAGAGGCCGATAGATCCAATTTTTATAATATAGTTTGCAAGTTGTTTATACTGTCAATTTAATACACCTATACCGCACTATACGAACGCCTTTTGTACGGAATTTCCCGCCAATATTTGTTTTTAATGTAAATCTTTTTCCATTAAAGTTATATTTTCCAAAACACACTTTAAACAACTAAAGGTGACCTTGATAAGTCATCCAAAATAATTTAGACATGTGTTTCTGTAAAAAGAATCAGCCACCTTATTCTAGGAATTTGTTTTCTGTAATGCTTTTCATGGTACGTTTATTTTCGAAATAAGGTTCGAAGAAAATTCTGAATATTCTAAGAGCTATAAACGTTTTGGATTTTCAGAGTTTTGTGAACATGATACCATATATCAGGTAACATGAAAGGCAAACTCACGAAAAAATCATAAGATTTGAACAATGTTCCGTTTAACATCTTCATTATTGTTTCAAAGTGAATTTTATTTATTTTTGGTTATCGAAAGGATTTCAAAGTGTCATAAATATTGTTGCCCTGTCCTTCAACGTATATTATTACACCAACAATTATTAATATAATCAAGATAGGTATATAGGTACATAAACTCATTTTTCATAAATACTTATCTTGGTGTAAACCTTTGGTTAAAGACACATCCAATTTATCGTTGTTAAGGTAACATTGAAATAATAAAAATCAAAATTTCTATATAGGCGCAGGCATATAATTTCTACTTATTCGTTATTTATTGATTTTATGCCGAAAATGTTTATTTAAAATACATAAATAAATGGAAAAATCCTATTTGGGTTGAAAAACCAAAATTAAATGATAATCAATTTATTAGATCAGAGATAATAATCTATAATTTAATTAAACGAAACTTTATTTATTCTCTTCTGTGTTTGGGGTATTTTTACCGTTCGTCCCGAATTTTATATTTAATAAAAATAAAAAAAAAATAAAAAATTTCATTAAATCAAAACACCCCAAAAAATGAAAATAGATTTTTCACTTCCCTTATATAATATGCATAGAAATTTGTTATCTCCCTGGTTCGATTTTTGTTGTTGTTATTTTTCAGTTTTATTCGGATATTTATCTAGATATAAAAATATATTTTTTGCTTTGCGTTTTTAACATTTTATTTTATTAAATTAAAATTTAATTGAGCAAGAAAACTGTGTCTATTGATTTTGTGTGTGCGCCGTGCTTTATTTTTAAAGCGTACACACTGTAGAAAAATAATTTAATAATAAAAACGAAAAGAAAAAAAAAATCAATATTAATTTTGACAGATCCTATTATATATAGCATAAATAGTAATCATGTGAAATTTCAACTTTTTTTCAAACGTTTCAAACAACAAAGTCTGAAAAATGAAGATAAAACTAAAGATATCTTGATCATGCCAGTAATATCACTGAAGAAACTTGCTAAAGGCCTGAAGAAGTGAATCCCGGTTGGGAAGTTCTGAAGCCCAGTAATACCATCTTGCTGAGAGAACAAAAGCGCTATGCTGCACCTAAATATACTTACCAAGAACTTAAACCAATGTTTGAAAATTAGTTTACACAAATTTCAGGTGGTTCCAATGGTCTCAATATCATTCAAATCAATCAAACAAAACACCTGATCTATGGTGTAACATTTTTGGCGTGTTTCTTGATAGGTTTTGGTTTTTGATGGTTATTTAGTTTTGTAATGGCAATTTTGGAAATAAAATAAAAGAGACGGTTCTACTGTATTTTAATTTTAATTTTTTTGTAGTAGATACAGTTTTTGTTTTAAAAAGTTGTGAAGGCAAACTATTATTGAATACAACTATTATTAATTTTAGGAGTAATTCATCTTGGCGCTTGTAATGAATTCCACTCGCGTAAAGGGCAACCTCGGCATTAAGTGAAGGGGATTCCCACTCGCTAATTAAAACACAAACAAAACTTTAATATATGTATACATTTTAATATATTTGTTTTAATTTAAGCTTTATAAATTTCTAGACTTTTATTATTTTTTTACCTAATCTACTCTTTTGACCAACTGAACATATTTTTATAATCGTCTTATTTTATATGAGTACAATTACGGATAGTATACAAAATAATTTCAGGGGAAAAAGATATTGAGTCACATTTGGAACGATGTTTACAATTTTAATAACAACGTACATTACGCTACGAAAGTATTCACAATACCTGAAGGTTTTATCTTAAGATAATCGTGTAAATTCTCAATTCAATAAATTTGTTTAAATTTAATAATTAATTTATAATAATTTATAACTATTTTTAGATAATTCAATAAAGTAGGATCCGAAGTAAAATTTCTTAAATATGCGCCTAATATTCGGTGGAGGAGCTCTAGTGCCTCATTTGACTGTGGATGATAAGCAGTTGTATTTAATTTCCTAATATTTAAAATTTTGCATGCGTCCGATAATATTTGTGACATAAAGTTACAACTCTGATCAGTAACTATAGATTGCGGGCAACCGAACAGACAAATCCAGTTTTCAGCAAATGCCCGAGCTATGCTCGATTTGGAAAGTATATTCCGGTATTATCGGTAGTTGAAAATGGACCTACGATATTTAGAAATAGTTTCTCAAAAGGAACCTTAACGGTTGATGTAATTTTTAGAGGACATTTATTCGATTTTAAAACTTTACTTTTTTGGCAAAGTGGATAAAAACATGTAATATAATTTCTGATTTTTGTTAACATTTTTGGAAATGAATAATAACTTTTAATCCTTTTATAAGTTCTCAACATGCCCTGATGTCCTCCTAATGGGTTACAATGAAAATTTTGCAAATTTTTTTCGATGTCATTCCTATTTTCGAGGTACCTATATAATATTATTTGTTGGTTGTTTGTTATGGTATAATTGTGACGTAGAGCTAGAATTATCTATTGAATTATCGAGACTATCCGAAATTTGTGTAGGATTTGAGACATTCAATTTGAAGTGGTCAATTTAGCTCCTAGACCTAGTTACTTTATCGATAAATGAAGTATAGCTTTCTCAGAATTCGGAAGTTCGATTCGACTTAAGCAGTCTGCATTTTGATTTGATTTGCCACACTTGAATTCTATTTTGTAGTCGTATTTGTCTATTTCTATTTTCCAGCGAACAACTCGAGATGCAAGATTGAAAATTGATTTGAGCCAATTTAATGGTTTGTGGTCGGTTCTTATTATAAAGCTTTGTCCAAAAAGATAAGGCCTAAACCGTTGTAAAGCCCAAACGACATAGCGAGGAGTTCTTTATCTATTGTCGCATAATGCTTTTTGCAATACAAATTGTATCGACTCTAAAAACGTAAAGTACGGGGGGATTTTGATATTTCTACTTTTTTTGGTAGATGTATTATAAATGACTGGCCTTTTCATTTTTTCTGATTAACAAATCGAAAAATGTTGTGAATGCCAATATTGTTAATATATTGTGTCTATAAAAAGGCAAAAGAATCTTATTGATTTAATACAGACAACAAATTTCTCTTTCTATTATTTGTGTGGGCATAAAACACACAGAAATGAAAGTTTTCCTTGAGTTTTTTGATTTAGTGAATTTATAATTCGCTAAGTCACTACGTTCTTGCCTCATACTAAATATATGGAGTTTGAATTGTATTTTTGTAGTTTGGTCGAAGCTACCTGATGAGTAGACCGAACTTTTTGTTTGTGCGAGCTTATCTGTACGAAACCAAACTACCACACAGAAAGCTCAAGGAAAAGTTTTAATTTTTTAGAGTCAATACATTTTGTATTGACTCTCAGGTTAAAGTACGGGGGGGATTATGATATTTCTACTTTTTTGGTAGATATATTATAAATGTTGTGAATGCCATTATTGTTAATATATTGTGTCTATAAAAAGCCGAACGAATCTTATTGATTTAATATAGATAACAAACTTCTCTTTCGAAATTTGACATGTGCGCTGTAAATGGTACTAGTCAATTAGAACATAACGTAGCTATTTGTTACCGATTATTGTGAATCTTGACGATTCCAACAAACACAAGGAAATGTGACCCAATAAATATTTTTGGATGAGGTAGTGAGAATTGAGAAATATGTCAATACAGTTTCTAACATTTCACTGTTGGGGTTGCTGTACCATGTAAGTAGCTGTTGAGTTAGAAACTTTTCTCGTAAATCATTCACTTTAAACTTTCATATGTTTTCTGTGAAATTACTGTCAGAGCAAATGTCAAATTTCATAACAGTCGGTTGAGAATACCCAAATTCCATTATATTTGGTCATATTCCAGAACTTCATTCAAAAATCATTTTAGAATTCCATTTTCATCGCGGATGTTAAATTTCACTAAAATCCGTTTAAAAATGGTTAATTTTCATCCTAATTGGCCGTATAAATAATTTGCTTATGGTTCAATTTGAAATGTAAAAGGTTCCAATTAAAGTATAAAAGGTGCAATTTGAAGGTATCATTGAGGTGCAATTTGAAGGTATCATTTGTTAATTAATCGACTTCAGGATAAAGTAAAAAAATCCCAACCGACGAGATGGATTTAATAAAATAGCAAACATTTTTTTATATTTTTAAATTCGTATTAAAATTATTCAAGAATTGAGGTTTTCCGCGTTATACCGGCAACAATGACAGGCGCTAAACAGGAGGGATTCAAAACCACTCTCATTGTCCAATAAAATATTTAACACGTTAATGACCCAATAATTAGAATAACTATAAATTTTAAAGTCACTACGAAATACTATGTATTTCTGTTCTCGGAAGCAGACCAAAGTCCAAAAGCCGCACAATTAGCGTATCGTTCAGGTGAGGAAAAACAAGCTCAGAAAATAGAACTCCTGATCGTTCCAGTCTATCACTATCAACACCACTTTCTTCGAGTATAATAGTCGCTCACAAAATTATTTTTCTACTCAGAACTCACTATATTTGGGAAAATAGTGCATCCGAGACAAACGTTTCTTCTTAAGGACACTTTTTTGGAAAATTAAATAATTAATTTAAATTTTAGTGTTCTAATCAGACGTGTTGGGTACACGAAGCCAAACTATTTAAATATGGTCTTTCAACAACAGAATTTCACTATACATTTATTCTCGTCTCGAAGTAATTCGAGGTCTTTATCCAGACAATACCAGGTACACACCGCTTAGTTAATTCATACATACTCATCATTTTTGCTTTTTGGATCGATTATGTAATTGTAGAGATTGCAAAAATTTTTGTGTTTGTAAATTTAGAGTTCCTTAAGTACACGAATATTTATGAATTTCAATTTTTAAATGTTATCCTTTATGTTTGCTCATTATTTCATATGTTTTCTGTCCCTTTCGGAAATGTATTTTCCAGTTTGGCCAATAAACAAATTGAAGCAGTCATCACATAATAATTTGTATACGCTAGTCTACAGGTCTCTCATCACGTCCCTTGATAAGGAAATAAAACAAAATAAATTATTTATGTCTTGCATCGGACACAGAACTCGAGTATTCCATACATTATCAACTTGTTCTAATCCTCAAGTCTATAGTTAAAAAAAAAATCTATTATTTATGTTAGTTGAATTGCAAACGTATTACCAAATTCAAAACTCAATTTTTCTCATAATAATTCTAATTCAAGCCAGCAAACACACACACACACACACACACACACACACACACACACACACACACACACACACACTCCTAAAAATACATGATTATAATCGAAAATATTATAATTTAGTTTATTATTATAAGCAATTCTCGTTTCGTATTTCTAACTTTTCTTCCGATACGTATATGTATGTTCATCTGTTCGAAAATCGAATTTTCAAATGTGAATTTTCACATGGTGTAACATTTTTTGCCAAAAATATAATTTAAGAAGAAAAACGAAAAAAAAAAATGGAAGGAAATCTAATAATGCTGGTAGTATACTGCCATGTCATATATGAAAAAAAAAACATGAATATTTCACACGAAGGATATTTATTAACAATCCCATTATCGAAATATGTTTGTATGCGTAGGTATCATATGTATTATATTCCAGTGGTGGAGTATAGTATATCTTGAAGACAGGTGGGCAAATAAAAATCAAAAATCGGTTTACCTGTATACGAGTAAGAATATATAGCGCTGAGTGTTTTAATTTCTGTTGATGATTTTTTAATATTTTAGGGTGTATGTAAAGCGTCTCGCCATATGAGGTTTAAGAAATAAAACCAAGCTTTTATAAGCAATTTTGTCAATTTTCGTATGTATCTTTGGCATATCATATATTGATCGATATTGGTATTTCTTTTTTGATTTTGTTCACAATGATGTTAATGTTGCGATGATGCGAAAGAAGAAAGCAACCAACAACAATTGGTGGCTTTTTATGTTTTTCACTTTAGGCCTTTCAATATTTATATCATTTTTGTTTCGTCGCTCATATCGTCTTTATTTAAGTCAATATTGTAAGAGGCACATTTGCACATATCCTTAACAACCGTTTATAATAGCGGTATAAATATACCAGTACATACATACATAAAAATGCGCATTGGGATTTACAAAATTTAATGAAATTGAAAATTTTTCAATTTATTTTATTTACTTTAGGTTTCGGATACTTTTCTCAATGAATAAAGATTAAACGATTTATTAGGTTCAAGGATTTTTTTTTTTTTTTGATCGATTATGGGAAACCTATTGTTAGGCGAATTACTAATAGGATATTGAAAACGTATATCAAAAGTATTTATAAATGCGATTCAAAAGTTCATGTGGGAATAATTTTTGTTGTTTCCTTTGGAAAACTATGGAAAAATCTATTTTATCGGTTTGTTTACACTTCAATTGTTATAATGTCGAGTGGTGCATACACTGTGGAGTGTAGACTATAGTGCAATGTTTAATATCAACAATTTACTCATTGGAAAACCATAAAGGAAGTAGATTGTTATAGTTTCATTCATTTCATACAATTTTATGTAGACAGTTATCAAAAATCCAATGGAGGAGGGCGGGTACATAATGTGTTTGTGTGTCACTTTGGTTTCGGCGTTCGCAATTTTTGTATGTATTGAAAGGGAATTTATTTTCGGGAATTTCATTATATTTTTTGACTCGTATTTATCTGATGTAGTGCCAGACATAATTATTTATTGTTTAAATAACCTCTCAGAAAATGTTATTAGGTTAGATGGTATAAACGTAGCAATACATCTGCCATTTTGAATCCATCAATTAGTATTTCTACAAAATTTCATTGAATATCAAAATTGGGTTTTGTATTGTTTTGCAATATCAATTTTCCAGAATTTCGACTCGTATACACAATATTGATACATCAGTATACATCTAATAAATTTTTGTGGTTTCTGAATTTTTTCGACATGTGCCTTATATTTAAAATGTTCAAGATCAAAGAAACAATGGATTTATGAAATTTTAAAAAGAGCTTAATTTTCACTTTGTCATATTACAATTAAAAGGGTAAGTATTGTAATCGCGAGAAAAATGTTGTAAAAATATTTAGTGAAATATTAAAAACCAAGTTAATGTAAATCATAACCATTACAGATCGGCCCTTGTCAAACATGTGAACGTAAGAAAATATGATTTTGATTATCATAATGCTATCACGATTGATTACGAGCAAAACAAAAACGACAGATTATTCAAAGAAGCTTGTCACATTTGGACATCGAGAAACCAAAAGTAAATTACAAAGTAGACAGTAATAGGCTACAAGCAAATTATATAAATATCATAAAAAATTATGTTAATTTACTGCAGTGTCAGCTGTGCATTAAGTAGCGTGAAAATTGAGTAGAGTGGAGCAAGAACCGAAATAAGTTGTTGTTTACTTTACTTCATAATGTGGATTCATTTAATGTGGAAAATTTTTGTATGTTCTATAAATTGTTTCGAAAAGACTTAACAATGGCGACTGACTTGTTCGACATTTTTTTAAATTATACAGCGGTTTTAATAGCAACAATTTTACCAAAAATTTGAGTACACCCAGAAAAATAATCCTTTAAATTTAAGAATTTACCAATTAAAACTAAGATATTTTCCCTATATTTTTTGCGCAAAGGAATTTAGGTTTTATTTTTAAGGATTTAAAATCTTTGGTTTTAAGTTTTGAAAATTATTCAATTTCAAAGAAAATAAATTTAAACTTAAGAAACTAAATCTTTAAATTTAAAGTAAACAAATATTCGCATTAGTTTTTCCCTTTACTATTTATCCTTCCTTAATTTAATCGCAAACTAAACACTTAACTCACGAACCCACTAATTATTATCTAAATAATTTCCCAACCGGAGTCCGCATTAAACCCATTAGGATATCTTAACCCCAACTTAACAATACAACTCAACCCCCAGCTCGACTCAAATTACAAGCTTCTATCCAACTCCAAACTCAATGGCCAACTCAATCCTCAATCTTACATGAACTCAACTTAATCTGAATCGTTAAATAAATCTCCAACTGAATCCCATTGCACAACTCCAAATCAACAACCTATACTCAACCTTTAAAGCAACATTTAAAACAACGCCCAGCCGAATCGATACATCAAAACGGTCCGAAAAACTACGTGGGTTCCTGGACAACTCCAACTAACTTCTAACTAAAATCACATCTCAACATGCAGCAATCAACTCAACGCCAAACTTAACGTCCTACTCAATCCTCAAATCAACAGGGTCCGGGAAAAACAAGCGTATATCAACTCAATTCAAGCTTTTTCCAATTCAACTCACCACTCCTCCCCACAAATAAATCTTCAACTCACGACTAAAATTCCTACTCGTCCTTCAATTCAATCCTCAAATTAACCCCAAACATTATCCAACTCAATCCTCAAACCAACGCGGTTCGAAAAGCTTTATTCTTACATGAACTCAACTCAAAACAGCTCAAGCTAACTTCCGAGTCAGCCTGAAATAAATTCCCAACTCAACCGATGACTCGACCTGAACATAACCCCATTTCAATCTCATATCGACCAGAAACCCAGTCCTTATAAATCAACCACAAACTCAACATGATGCGAAAAACTAATGCGCCATGCTCAACTGAAGCTAACTCTAATTTAACGCTCAATTTAACCCATCAATAAATTCTTAGCTTTCTGCTCACTTAATTCTAACCAAACTCCACTCTAACTTAACTTCAACTCAACCCGCAGATGCACCTCAACTCAACCGCAAACTCTACCCTTAAATCAATCAACTCATCAAACCAGAACATATGAAAAATTGGGCAACGTGGTTATCATCACGTGGTTTTGGGTCAATTCGTATGGTAAGAACCCGATCCTCCTGACGTATAGCTTTCCAATTCTCAGTCTTGACTAAAAACAGATTGGCCAATCAAATTTAAAATCTGTCAAGCCGTTCTCGAAATACCATGGGTACAGACATCCAGACGTCCAAACAGGCGGACGAACATTTTTTTGCTTTTTCTGACTCGGGGACTTTCAAAACGTTGAGAAAAGCGTTTTGGGCATGAAAAATTGTTATTTTCAAAGGGTTTCAATAACTTTGGTTAATGTGGGAAATTCAGCAGTTGAGAGCTGAGTTTTGGAGACCCCATAGGAATTGCGATGACCAGGATAACTCGGGATAACTTTATCTGAAATTAAAAAACCAAAATATAAAGGGCTGAACCGTCATGGAGTGATCAAAACTTCTGTTTTGATTAATTCAACACCTAAATCAATCCCGGGATGGAACTCTTAAGTCAATCTTCAGGTCAACTTCCTTCTCAATTTACAACTCAATTCCCATCTCAATCGCAACACAATCCTAAACGCAATCACCAATTTAACCGCCAAACCAACCCTCAACTCAATCATCAAATCAACTTTCAAATCAACCCTTAACCTAACTACAAATCAACCCTTTAATAATATCCCAACCGAACAACTCACTTAACCATACAAGCTAACTAAATCCTAACTCAGTTCAACTCAACTTAGCTCGAACGAAATCTCAACTATCTAACCTCGGCATACGTACTCTCGTACCATCATAACCTCAAACAATCATTGACACTATACCTTTAAAACATCATACACCCATACCATCGTACCATAGTAAAGTCGATCCATCACATTATGATGTATATATCTTATCATCAATTCACCATACCTTCATACCATCACACCATCGTACTATCATACCATCATACCATGATTCCGTCCAATAATCATACCACATATTCCAGAACATTCCAAAATCATTTTAGAAATCCTATGTTCATCACAGATGTCAAATTTCACAAAACCCCGTTACGAAATAGCCAAGTTCTGTTTTAAGTAGCCATATTGATGAACTTCCTCTAAAAATCATTTAAGAATCCCATTTCCAATGAACATGTCATATTTTATCATAATCGGTTAAGGAATAACCAAGTTCCATCCCACTTCGACATTTTCCAGAACTTTATTCAAAAATTATTTTAGAATCAAATTTTTGACGCACTTGTTAAATTTCAAAAAATCCGTTAAGAAATTGCAAAGTTAATCGGATAAAATATAGAACCCCAATAAAATTTTTATAAAAAAAAAATCGCAGTTTAAATGCTCACTAAACCCTAATCCAACCCCAACTCGGCCCAAATTCAACCCAGAAACGGAACCCAGCTCAACCCTCGACTCAACCGCAAACTCTACGCCAAACTCAATCCTAAAACAAATTGGGGCCTAACTTAACTTTCAAATCAACTCCAAACTCATTGAATCGGGCATTCTATAATCAAACTAGCATATAAAAAAAATCGTAATAACCAGGTGTTTTGGGTCAATTCGTATGGCAGGTACTCTCATGACGAATAGTTCCCAAAAATTTTTTAAATCTTCGGATAAGCCGTTCTCGAGATACCATGGGTACAGACATACAGACATCCACACATCTAGACGTCCAGACAGATGGCCAGATTTTTTTTTTTTTTTGTTGCTTTTTCAGACTTGAATTTTTCGTCATTTTTGACAGGATTTCATTACTTTTGTCTTTTTAGACCGAAGTAATATTTTTTGTTAGTAGGTGGGTGAGTGTAGCTCGTGATTTAAGAAATGCCTAATTTGGCAGATATTATCTTTGGTTAATTTTTTTCACCGAAACTCAAGAATAGGGCTCTTGGATTAAAATTGAGCCTGGGATTAAAATCCGAATTCTTTAAAAGCGATGTTAAGGTAATCTATTGAATAATCAGCATAACTCTCTTGCTTCCAATATCTTTGCCAAAAACTAAATTCACCGGTGGTTCCTTTTCTCTTATTTGCACTATGTTGCATACAAATATTTTTTTTTGAAATCGCTAAGGAATGTTTTAAGTAAACTAAATCAAGTCTGTTTGTAACATTATTTACTCTCGTATCAAAATTCTTCAACAATATTCACCATTTATGCAATAAACCGTCATTAAAGTCTTATGGTTGTAATGTAACAAAAGGAACACAACAAACAACAGAGAAAGTTTATCTTAACATAATTTTTTCGTTTTATCGTGAAAAATGATCGCACGTAACACATGTTACATGTTGGCAAGGTACACACCTATTCTTGCTTATAAACATAATCCAATATACTTACTATTCGTGTATGCATAATACTCTTACATAGTGAAAATATAATCCAAAAAATACAAAAATTTATTTGACAATTGTAAATAACTTTAAACTAGCACAAAACGAACTGATTTGTGCTTGTTTATTTTCCAATTTTCGTTTGACGTTTTACATACATATGTATAATATCGGGCGCAACAAAATCCAAATCGTATTTACTTAATGAAAGTGTAAAGTGTAAGTTACATTCACAGCGTTAAAAAAAAAATGGGGACACAATATAGTACATATACTCGAATCTAGGGCAACGTGAAAGGAAATAGGTTTTTCGAATTTTATTTCCGTTGAACCATGTTTCATAATATTGGCGCGCACACACAACTCTTCATGATCCTATAAATAATATAATTTTAAATACCAACATGCAAAAAAAAGAAAAATTCGTACAAAATAAACTTGTGAAAAGTTGCTCGCGTTTTCTGGAAATCCAAGACGAAACATGGATGTATTAATTTTTTTTTTGTTTCTACTTTTAAGGAGTAAGATAGATGGGATCATAAATTTGCTTTTCTCGTTGCTTCGAAAAATAAACGGGAACAAAAAAAAATTAAAATTGAGAAGAAAAAAAATGCTTTTAAGCTTAAGCTTTTTTTATTTTGTTTCTTCATCGCTCTGCTGTGTGAATGTGGATAAATAAATGGATTTTTATTTCCACAGTATTTTTTATGCTGTTTCGTCATTTATTTGTTTTTGTTATCCATAAGAAAAACTCACAAAATTTATAAATAAAATGGAAAATGTATAAAGCTCGTATATAATGTATATATGTACACAGAATAAAGAGAGAGAGAGAGTAGCAAAATACAAAAAAACAAACAAAAATTATGTAATTTTAGCGGAAGAGTTTAATATTGGATGATTTTATTTATGTATCATGCTATATTTATTTATAGTGGATTTCTTTTAGCTGTTTTAGCTGTACACTATAGTTTAGTTTAGTTTTAAAGTAAGCAAAACAAAAAAATTTACGTCAGGATTTCAATGAATTATATTTTAAGTTTCCATTTGCGATTTTACTCTTTTAAGTCATCTGGGTGGTCCTCATAAATAAAATGTATACTACTGGGTTTTAATTTATATTTTATGTTATTTATAGCCCGTTGTAATTGAAAAACTTTATAAGATCTCCATTTTTAAATTGATGATTTACTGCGAATGCCACTTTTAAGCACTTATGCACGCGATAGTTAATTGGAGTTAAATAGAAATTAAAATTTGTTTCTTTAACCTAATCGTATTACTGAATAGATCAGTATAATAGTACATTGTGGTCGGCCTCGAATTTAATCATCAATTCGACTGCCCATGTAGTTAAAAATTCGTTTTAAATAAAAATTATAATTTGTCAATTTTGCTTCAACATGAAATAAAAACAGCGAGACAGTTCATGCTTAATTCGCAAAAGATTTATACTAAAACCTGCACGCGCTTACAAAGTTCAGCTAACGCAGGAATTTAAGCCTCCAGATCATTTCAAGCGACGTAGGTTTCCCGATTGGGTGCACGATCAAACCAAAGAACGGAATCAAGCGTAAAATTTCGATCAGAAACAAACAAAACTTTATTAATGCAAGCACAAGTAAAACCAAAACAAAAAAATTCCAAAAATACGAAAAACTATTATTCGAGTAAAGCCAGTATTTCATGAGAAAAATTGTTCACATTAAAATAAACGTAAAGAGAAAAATAATCCGATGCCTCATATAAGAAACAAAGACAATGTTTTTTTTTGTTTTTTTTTATGTTTGGTAAAACATTTAGGGGTATATCCTCCAACAGGTCGCAGATAAACTATTTGTGCCTCAAAATCTGACTACTCGATTGATTTTAACATGAGTTTTTCAATTTTTTTTTGTAATTTATTTGCTTTTGCGACTGAGTAGTAGAAACATTATAGAAAAGTTACCACCGAATTTTTGACGATGCAAATAAAATCAAGTAAGTCAATTAACACTACTTAGTCGCAAAAGCAAATAAACCACAAAAAAAAATTGAAAAACTCATGTTAAAATCAATCGAGTAGTCAGATTTTGAGGCGCAAATAGTTTATTTGCGACCTGTTGGAGGATATACCCCTTAGAGGGTACTAGTTTTGGATTCATGTTACACGCTGCGTTAGAATGTTATGTTAAATGTTGCGGTAAAATGTTGCGTGTCATGTAAAATGTTATATTAAATAAAAATATTTTCTCTCTTTTTATTTAACACATTAAAATAGAAACAGAAAATTCAAAACACTTAGGAATAGTAGTTCCAGTGTTCATGTTACATGTTTGCTGTGTTAAAATGGCATGACGACATCTTTGAGGCTAAAATATATTTCTGTGCGTCCGATTTTTCTCAATGTTATATAATTGCATACCATAAATTTTCAATGATAATCATTTTCAAAAAAAAACAAATCATGTCATGTAGCAAAAATATTGTTACGAACTGGGCTACTGAGTTCGTTCGGATTTTGAAATTAAAAACACTGTAGTTTTTATTTCACTCTACTTTTATACACTTTGATATTTGCTATGACTTTACTATTTAATTCTGTCCGCTTGCTACTGGTGGGGGCTATGACAACAGATTTATTTCTTTATTTAATGATTTAACACTAGCACTACCAGCCCGTCAAAATGACGAGTTGTACATTTATTGAATTCAATTTTTTTAA
Source organism: Tipula helvola (assembly GCA_963556165.1). Taxonomy (NCBI): domain Eukaryota; kingdom Metazoa; phylum Arthropoda; class Insecta; order Diptera; family Tipulidae; genus Tipula; species Tipula helvola. Next base: position 350,107,645 of record OY744481.1, on the reverse strand, counting down.
TTATTATGTTAATATTTTTTTGGAAGTTTATGGTGAATTTTAACATAATTACTTTGTTGTCATAATTAAAGTCATCACAGATTCCCACAAAAATATTAACATAATAATTAAAAAAATTGAATTCAATAAATGTATAACCGGTCATTTTGACCGGTCGGTAGTTCTAGTGTTAAAATAAACCAAAAAATGTTCTCGGCTTGCCATCGATCGTAGTTATAACACTTAACCGTCTAAGCTATTTCTGTTCATAAAGTGGGCTTGTTGTATGATGGCCAAAATCGTCACAATATTTACCTCTATTTTTGATTTTATGTTTTACCAAACATTTGCGGTTCAGGTGGAGCTTGAACCACATTCATTTTTTTTAAATAAAAAACAAAAAAAAAACATTGTCTTTGCCTGTTATATGGAGCATCGGATTATGTTTCAACAACCAAAGTCAAAATATCAAATTTCACGTAAATCTAGTTTTTCAACTCGGAGAAATGTTTTGGTTTACTTGCATGCAAGCAAGCTTCGATTTTTCTTGAAATTTCAAAATTGTTCAGAATTTGTTTCGTTTTGAATTTTTGTTAGTTTGTATTACATAATATGTCTTTGCCAAGTTTTCGTTTGCAATAAAACGAATTAATAAAAATTTTGTGAATTATTAAAAATAGTTGATAATTACGGAAATACAATTGATACACGACACAATTTTGCAAACACCTCGGTTTTTTATCATTTTACTACGTTAAAATAATAAAAAAAAAATTTCTAACATCCCTCAATTATCGGTTTACATAAAATCGACAATTGGGAGGTGTTACATAAAAAAATATTTTATTATTTTAAAGTAGTAAAATGATAAAAAACCGAGGTGTTTGCAAAATTATGTCCACCGTCTGTAGTATATGTAGCATATATTTATTTAGAACTAACATGTAAATTTGACGTTATTTGTAGAAATATAAATCTTTCCAGAAGTAAAATTGTGCCGTAATTAAAATGTGAATCTTATTAAATTTATTCGTTGTTAATTCTATTTTTGCATTCATTTTCTGTTTCAAAATAATTATACATAGTAAACATTTATTCAAATTAGAAATAATTGAGAAACATGTATGTATGTTATATGTACACATACTACACACATATTTTAAATTTTTTAAAAAAAACCCTTGTTAAATATTTCGCAAAATTACAAAAGGTTTAAAAAATCACTCGATCGATTTCGGCTTGTTAGGCCATCATCAGGAGTATCTACAGTTTAGTAGAAACTTCTGATGATGGCCTAACAAGCCGAAATCGATCTAGTGATTTTTTAAACCTTTTGTAATTTTGCGAAATATTTAACAAGTGTTTTTTAAAAAAATTAAAAAATGTGTGTATTAAGTGTGTTTCGCCAAGTGCCTACGGCAGAAAGTATAAAAAGTATTATACACATACCTTTAGCCTTTATCATACATTTCATTATAAGTCTTGGTTCTTGTCATGCATGAAAAACAACCAAATATTTTTTAATTCAAATCCCAATATGATTTGTTAGTTTTTGATATTTTGCAAGAAGTTTACCTTTTCATGCTCTTTAAGCTTGCCCTGAATTAATTTCGCAGAAAAAATTAATTATTTTCAACATTTTTGCCATGGAATTAATTATTAATGATCAATTTCTACACACAAAATTTTCGCGGATTTAATTAGGTTTCCAGTTTATTCGCAGTTTGTTTAAATGTTTTGTAATCTGGTGCAAAAAAATCACTCTAAAACCTAAATTAAAGATCCGGTAATTTCACATATTAGAAACGTATAACAAGTTACAATTTATAAAGCTCCATGTCGTTATACAGCAGTTATACTCCATAACATTAGAAGCCGAGATAATATCTGAATAAGCTGTGCAAGAAAGTAAAGAAATCCTACCGACAACACCAAAAGAAGTCGCGTGTAACATGAAAGCTAATATGAATATGAAAAAAGCTCGTGGCTACGATCTTATTACTGCAGAAATCTTAAAAGAACTGCCAAGGAGAGCTCTGGTGAAGCTCACCAATCTTATAAATGCAGCATTTAGAAACAAATATGTACCAAGCTTGTGGAAAATTGCAGAAGTAATCATGATCCCAAAACCTGGGAAACCACCACACATAACCTCATCTTATAGGCCAATTTCGCTATTGTCAGTCATGTCCAAACTCTTTGAGAAGCTTCTGGTATAAAGGTTAAATCCGATAATCGAGAGTAAAAACTTGATCCCAAATCATCAGTTCGGTTTTCGTAACCAACACTCAACAATTGATCAAGTTCACCGAATAACCAGTATAATTGAGAAAGCACTAGAGGAGAAAAAAATCTGTTCAGCAATATTTCTAGACGTTGCCCAAGCATTTGATAGAGTGTGGTATGAAGGACTTAACCATAAATTAAGAAATCTTCTACCAATCCAATTTGCTAATATACTGGAATCTTACTTTAAAGATAGATTCTTCAGGATTAAGTTAGATGATACTTTCACTGAATTGAAAGAAATCAACGCAGGAGTTCCATAGGGCAGTGTATTAGGGCCGGTTTTATACTTACTGTACACTTATGATCTTCTTTTGTTATTTATTAATCAAACACTTTGTCCAGCTTCTGTTTTCTTTTTATTTATTTAATTAATTTATATTTCGCCACATTGGCATCATCAGAATCTAAAAATTATAAAATAATACTGTTACATTTTTGAAAATTTGTTACATATATGCTATTTTTCTGCGGGTTTAATTTTCTAAGAATCTTGATAAATAAATAAATAAATAAAACTTACATAATAAATAAATAAATATACAATTAACGATTCATTAAATTATTAAATTATTAACTAAATTTTATATCTAGTAAATATCAATAAAAAATAAAAATAAAACTATAGTTGTTTTTTATACCAACATTTTTTTGTGAATGATCAGTCGAATTAATAAAATAAAATATGTTGCTGTGCCAACTCTGTAATGTTAGTCATATAAAATCGATTTAATCGAGGTTATCAAGAACTTACAATATTGTGGGACCAATTCATACCACCCTTAGAAAATAAAAATATAAAAATAAAAATAAAAAATACAAACAAAAGCAAGCAACATGAAACAATATGCTGTACCACTCTGTAAATATCGATACGTCAAAGAATGGCTGTGATAAAAATTGTTTGTTGTGTATTAAAAACCTCAGTTGTTAAGTTTTAATAAATTTTCGTTTTGTTATTAATATCATTTTCATTTTAATTTTTTATTTTATTTTAGTGTCTTGTAAATATTCAATAAAGTTTTTTGATTAAAACTTAAAAACTGTTTGTCAGATCTGTGGTTGATTGTGTTATTTTGGTCTAGGTGGATATGGGTCCGGGTCAAAATGCCGCGTTTTAAAATGTCGCGTTTTAAAATATCGCGTCTTAAAATGTCGCGTTTCAAAATGCCGCGTGGTACAAAATGTCGCGTGGTACAAAATGTCGCGTCTTAAAATGTCGCGTTTCAAAATGCCGCGAGGTACAAAATTTCGCGTGGTACAAAATGTCGCGTCTTAAAATGTCGCGTTTCAAAATGCCGCGAGGTACAAAATTTCGCGTGGTACAAAAAGACGCGTTTTAAAATGTCGCGTTTCACAATGCCGCGACGTACAAAATGTTCAATTTGGATTAAATTGTGTATCTGATATCAACTTCCGATATATAAGGACTTAACTTTAACATTTTAGTGAAGGAATATTCTAATAAATTTCAACATTTGCGTTCTTTTTCTTAGACCCACTTTATAATTACATAAAATTACATTTATAAATAATTTCTATTCAGTGAAGGAAAATTTTACTATGTATATGTTTAAACACAATTTGCTTGTTTCAAATTATTTTTATTAAATTATTTATTATTTCACATCATATTGTGTTGATTTATAAGGGATTTTTTAAAACGCGTCATTTTGTACCACGCGGTTTTTTTAACCACGTGGTTTTATGAAATGCGACATTTTGTACCACGCGACATTATGTACCACGCGGCATTTTGAAACGCGACATTTTGTACCACGCGACATTATGTACCACGCGGCATTTTGAAACGCGACATTTTAAAACGCGACATTTTGTACCACGCGACATTTTGTATCATACCTCGCGGCATTTTGAAACGCGACATTTTAAAACGCGACATTTTGTACCACGCGGCATTTTGAAACGCGGTATTTTAAAACGCGACATTTTAAATCGCGGCATTATGAACGGTTCCCGGTGGATATGTATCATTTCTAATGTTTCACGTTTTCTTTTTCTGTTCTCTATCTCTATCTGTTTTATTTTATTAATTCGACTGATCATTCACAAAAAAATGTTGGTATAAAAAACAACTATAGTTTTATTTTTATTTTTTATTGATATTTACTAAAAAATTTAGTTAATAATTTAATGAATCGTTAATTGTATATTTATTTATTTATTATGTAAGTTTTATTTATTTATTTATTTATCAAGATTCTTAGAAAATTAAACCCGCAGAAAAATAGCATATATGTAACAAATTTTCAAAAATGTAACAGTATTATTTTATAATTTTTAGATTCTGATGATGCCAATGTGGCGAAATATAAATTAATTAAATAAATAAAAAGAAAACAGAAGCTGGACAAAGTGTTTGATTAATAAATAACAAAATAATATCTCATTGCCAGCCTTATACAACAAATTTTAAGATAACTTATGATCTTCCTGCATTAGAAAACAATACAGTGGCGACTTTTGCAGATGACACGGCGATCTTAGCTGTTGGTACAAACAGCGAAGAGTCAACACAAAAGTTACAATCAGCAATAACTAAAATTTATAAATGGACAAAAAGATGGCAAATAAAACTAAATGAAACTAAATCAGTTCACATCAACTTTACAAACAGGCGATTCGAACATATCCCGATTACCATAAATCAAGAAATAGCACCGTATGCGAACACAGCTAAGTATCTCGCATGACCTTGGATGCTAATCTGCGATGGAAAGCACATGTCAAGAAGAAAAATGAAAAACTAAGAATTAAATACAGAAAGATGTATTGGCTGATGGGAAGGAACTCTTCTTTATCAACATACAACAAGCTGCTACTTTATAAGCAAATATTGAAACCGGTTTGGACGTATGGTATTCAACTTTGGGGTTGTGCCAAACAGAGCAACGTAAATATCATCCAAAGATTTCAGAATATGGTATTAAGGAACATCGTTGATGCACCTTGGTATGTCAGGAACAATGATCTCCATAGGGACCTTAAAGTGAACCTCAAATGAAATTCAGGAGAAAGCGCGGAGACATGAAGAGAGGCTCCGGCATCATGTGAACATTGAGGCAACTCAGATTCTAACCAACACGAATTTAATACGCAGACTTAAAAGAACCAAACCTTTTGAGTTGGTGTAATTGTTAGCTTAAACAGCATTGTGCTGTGTAAAGCCATTGTGGATTAATTCAATTTACCAGACTCTATGAAACGCCAATGAGAAGAAGCCATAGATTAATATTAAGTTAGTAAATTAAGTCAGAAACAAATTGCTCATTATTCCAGGTGACTAGATTGTAATAACATAAAATAAATAAATAAAATTTATTTTAAATAGAAAAAATAAAAATAAAAAAAAAATATCGTTATAGATTGCTCTTCTTAAATTTTGAAAAGGAGCAACTCAATTTTTTGTAAAATTAACTTTAATTCAAACTCTTGTAGCTACTGATTATAAATACTACTAGGCTACTAATTTCACAGTCAAAATCTTTAAATGGAGCTTATCTTTAGTTTATAGAAAAAGACTTTAAAAAACCTCTAAAGTTGGCCAATTTGCAAGAATTTGAATTTTACGAAAAAGGTGGAAGTTCCTTTATGTTTGATGAGGAGTTTATATCAACCATCAAAGTGACTTGAATAAGTAGTGGGGCCAATAAATATTTTCTTTAAAGAATTTATATATCTATTTATTTATCAGCACTAACACATAGCATAGGTTACAATACTTTTAAACTACAATTAAAAGATAAAATTTAAACAAATTCCCAAAGCTCCATTCTAACAAATATGATCACGTATTTTTGGTTTTTCTAAGAGATTCATTCTGTAGAGTACTAATTTCCCTGTGGATTGGCTAGTTATTTTGCCGTTTTGACGTAGGACTACGTCTTTGTTTTCATTATATATGTGGGGTAAACCAAAATTTCAATGTGATGACGCGCATCACGGAAGTGACGTAGTTATGAAATTTATTTGATTTAAGCAATGTCTCTGGATAAATATAAATGTAATATTTTAAAAACTGTAAAAATCAAACCAAGTTAAATAAAAATTTGTAGATTGAAAAAAAATTAAAACAACAAATTATTAATATCTATTTTAATTAAATAGTGATGAACTTGAACAAACATGCCGCACCCGCACGCCATATTGATTTAAAGCTATAAAATAAAAAAGTTCAAAAATTTTTTATTTTCATTATGTAAAATATTGCGTACACTTTTTGAATTTATATGCTGTCTAACCTATGCAATCCTAGAAAAATGTATAGTCACAAAGATCAGGCCGAAAAATGTTTAGGCTTGCGAGTTTTGGGACTTCAAAGTTTCCAAGTGACCGGAAACTAATTTGATTACGTCACTTGCATCATCAATAATGAAAAATAAATTATATCTAGTAAGCTTTTATTAATAGCAAGACATTCCCATTTCTGTGACATTGATATTTCTGTGACGTATTATTGACATTTTGTGATATTTTAATGATTGAAATTTCAATGATAGACTGATCGATACATTATTATTTGTGAGTTGCTTTTTTAAAATCGCATGTAAAGGTATTATTTTGGATTCCGAGTAATAAATTATCTTGCTATAATTATGGTCGTTTATAAAGCTTAATAGCAAATTAATATCGGATGCCATTAGGGTGGAGCAAGTTTTGGAGAAAGGCGCTGAAGAATCATATCGGTCAATTCTGACGTTGGTTACATAATATGGTGAAACGGTACAAATTTTCAGAAAAGAAATTTTGAACATTATGGATGCTCTCTAGGAGCTCTTTTGAACTGTCAAATTCAAAAAATTATAAAAAACTATTCTAAGTTGTAGTACTCTATTTTTTATCGGCAACCAAGCCCTGTTTAGTGTTAAAACCACCCCTTAATTTAACCTCAAAAGACGCTTTTTTCGATATATCTCGACTTCTACTCTATTCTTTTTGATAAAACAAATTGGTAATTATTCCTCATACAATGTACAACTAATCCATAGTAAATCAGATTATAAGGGTTACTCCTTAATGCATAAAGATGGCAGCGTTAGACAATTAACGGTTTTTTTAAATTTGTAATTTCTAAATTTTGATTTCACTTAAATTGTACAAATAAAATTTTCTCAATTGAACGTAGTCCTACGTTAATAGGTCGTGTCTCGGATACAAGCTCGTCGGTTTTTTTTTGTCGGGTTACTGCCTAGACCCTGGCAAAGAAACATACGTTTGCAGATAAAACGCAGTCGAGTTAAATTTTTTCGATTTACTCAAATTTTTAGAACAATTATTTTATAAAAATAAAAATTACCATTTAATAAATTTAAACAAAAACTGCAATAAAACTTTATAATTTTGAAGTTTTTATTTATGTATTGTATTACACACTTAACCATACCATACTAATACTAAGCATTTATTGAGCTCTTACAGAAAAAGATGATACTTGACATTTGTCCTTCATTACTTATTTTTCAGCAAATTTTTAAGATAACTTCGACTTGGTTTAAATGTAAATCACTCATTTAAATAATTCCTATAAACTTTACATTATACAATATTTTGAAGCTGTTGGTGACACCTTTCACATTCAATAGTGGTACAGTTCGAAGTCAAAAAATCATATATATTATAAATATAATGACACGTAAAAAAACATTCACTACTTGAATTCGCACAAACTTTTTATTAATTATAATTTTTAAAAGTAAAACAATAAAAATTCTATTTATATAATTAATTTTAGCGTTTTTAATTCACAATAGTTCAATTTTACAAATTCTTATTTTTTTTTTAACAAATGTTCAATTTGGTTTTTTTTAATTTATAAATTTTTTATAGTAATTATTGGAAATAATTTTTTAATATATAGAAAAATACCCTTACTCAATTTTAAATAATCGCCAAAAAAAAAAATTGTGTATTCGCAAAAATGGTAATTTCCTGATGTTTCGCGTTTCGCTGTCGCAGATAAAAGAGAAAGATTTTTTCTATAAAATTCAACAACTCGCCGAACTTGTTCAGATTTCCCCTTGACTTTTTCGTGGTATCATTCGCGATTCGCGGTTTTTTTAAAATATATATAGCAAATTGATAAACCCCGCGTATTGAAAATAGATCATTTGCTGAATATAATCTAGTACTCAGTTTGTGTTAGATACTTCGCCCAAATGTATGCAATTGTGTATATAATTTTACTTTCTTTGACATTACAGCAGTGACGTCGCGATTTGTTATTATTTTTAAAGGAAAGACGTAACTAAAATAATAACAAATAAATAATTATAAATTAAAAAATACATTTGTGCGCGGTTAAATTTGGTTGGCGATTATTTTCACAACTTTAAGCTAAGATAAGTTTGAATTCAAATTACACAATAATAATAATATATAATAATAATGATTTGTTTGTTTTCTTTTTTAGGTTATGTTCTTTAACATAGTCCAGCCCGTTGACGAATATGATAATTTCGTCAACCGAAGAATTAATTTACGGGAAGTTTACAAATTTTAATGATTGGCCTTTTTATAACGTTTGAAGCAGTTTTAATTGTGACGACTCGAATTAATCCTTTTGTATCCGGATGTTCTTGTAAGATTCTGCCCATCGCCCATTTGCATGAAGGTAAATTCTCTTCTTTAATTAAGACCAGATCTCCAACCTTGATATTTTCTTCTTGGTTTTTCCATTTGGTTCTTTGTTGTAGGTTATTTAAGTAATCTTTGTGGAATCTTTTCCAGAAACTTTGAGCGCGCTGGTTTACTTGCTGCCATCTGGATAATCGTGATTTCGTGATGTCATCTAGGTCATATTCAGGTACTGCTGCTATTGTCGATCCCATCAAAAAATGAGCCGGCGTTAATGCTTCGAACGAATCATCATCTTCCGATATTGGACATAGTGGCCTGGAGTTCAATATTCCTTCGATCTGACATAATAGCGTAGTCATTTCTTCAAAGGTCAGGTGAGAATTCCCAGTAACACGATTAAGATGAGTTTTTACCGACTTCACAGCGGCTTCCCATAATCCGCCAAAATGCGGCGCCGAAGGAGGTATATGATGCCAATTTATTTGGTTAGCAGTACAAAATTCTGAAATAATTCTGTTATTTATTTTTAAATTATTGAATTGATATACCTCTTTAAGTGATCTTCTTGCGCCAATGAAATTTGTGCCATTGTCTGCGTAAATATCACTCGGAACATTTCTTCTCGCCGAAAATCTTTTTAACGCTGCAATGAAGGCGTCCGTCGTTAACTCTGTGACTGCTTCAATATGTATAGCCTTGGTGACCATACAAACAAAAACGGCTATATAGCCCTTCACCAGTTTTGCTCCGCGACCTCTTTTACTAGCTAGAAGGATGGGGCCGGCATAATCGACACCACAACTCAAAAAAGGCCTTGAAGGCGTCACTCGAACGGATGGTAAATTTCCCATAAGCTGCGTCGCTGTCTTTGCCCTATTCTTGAAGCACTTGATGCATTTCCTGACTTCGTCCCTCACAATCGCTCTGCCATTCACAATCCAATATGCTTGCCGGATGAGGTGGGATGTATGTGATGGACCTGGATGGAGATACTTTATATGGTAAAAGGAAATAATCATTCTGCTTAGGATATGGGACTTGGGTAGAATGATCGGGTGTCTGAAATCGTAAGAATATGGTGAGTTTTCCAACCTGCCACCAACACGCAGTAAGCCACTGTCATCAAGAAATGGCGTAAGTGAAGAAAGTTTTTCATATTTAGCCAACATCTGACCTTTCTGTAATTTTCGTATTTCTTTGGGGTACTCTTGGTGTTGTACCCATTTTAATAGTTTTGATGTGGCTTGGTTGACTTCCCTTAAATTTATCGGTGAATCTTGACGAGTTCCTTTAGGCTTTCTTGCATTTTCTATAAATCGATAGATAAAGCTTAAAATTCTTATCGCTTTGGTGAAGGAAAACGTCTTATTCAGTATTAATTGAAAAGTTTCACTTTCAGCAATCTGGCATTCGGTGGTAAGTAATGGTATTGTGGATGCACGTCTTTTCTCGCAAATTGTGTCATCATAAAAAACCTGTTGTTTGGTGATTGGCCATATGTTTTCCGGTTGATTTAGCCACGGTGGCCCATGCCACCATTGTTGTAGTGTCATCAGTTTCGAAGGTAAAACACCTCTAGAAGCGTAATCTGCTGGATTATTATCTGACTTGACATGGTTCCAATGATTTCTTGGTAGCAATTGTTGTATCTCCGAGACCCTATTGGCTACAAAAGTCTTCCATTTAGTTGGGTGGTCAGATAACCAAGCTAAAACAATGGTGGAATCTGTCCAACCATACACACTCACATCTTCGGAAACCGTTTTCTTTACTTCCTTCATTAACTTTGACAACAAATGAGCACCACATAATTCCAATCTAGGGAGAGATATTTGTCTAATAGGTGCAACTTTAGTTTTAGACGTGACAAGTTCTATTCGGATTTCTCCATTCTCTTCTTTAAACCGACTGTAAACCACTGCTGAATAGGCTCGTTCACTCGCATCACAAAACCCATGCAGCTGCATTTCTTTCTTGTTGATGTGTCGTTTTATTTTAAGCTGCTCTAATTGTGGAAGTTCTGATTTAAGCTGATTCCACACTATCGCGATGTCATCAGGTAGCTCGTCGTCCCAATCCAATTTTCTTAGCCATAATTTTTGATATAGTATTTTCGCCATGACAATCGACGGCGAAAGTAATCCCAAAGGATCAAAAACTTTGGAAGCATTCGATATTAATGATCGCTTGGTTGGTGTCGCTTCATCGGGTAAATTAACTTTGAAGGATAATTGGTCATTATTTGGGTTCCAGTGGAGGCCTAATATTTTTGTGGTTGAATTAGCTTCTTCGAAAGGAACTATTGATGTATCTCGATCTATCGGGTGTTCTAGTAATTCAATAGCGTTGGATTTCCACTTTCGCACGTTGAACCCTCTTAGAGAAAGTATGTTCGTTAATTTATCTTTCAGGTACTTTGCTTCCTCTAAGGTATCCGCACCAGATATATAGTCATCGATATAAAATTTTCCTAGAATTTCGTTACTGATGGTAGGGTATTCTTGTTGAAAATCATAAGCAGCTTGTTGAAGTGATCGAATTGCCAAGAACGCTGAACTAGCCATCCCAAACGTGACAGTAGTTAATTTATAATGCTTTAATGGTTCATTCGCCTGTTCTCGCCAAAGGATTCGCTGAAAATCTTGGTCCTGAGTCGTCATCATAACTTGGCTGTACATTTTTTCAATATCAGCCGTAAGCGCAATTTTACCATAACGAAAATTGATCAATGTTGTCCATAAACTGGGTTGGATTGTTGGACCGATCATTAGTAAATCGTTGATAGATTTTCCGTTTGATGTCTTACTCGACCCATCAAAAACGATACGCAGCTTCGTTGTTGTACTATCAGCTTTAGTGACGGCATGATGTGGTAAGTAGTAGCTTGTATTCTCTTGATAGCTCGTCGTTCCGTCTGGTATCTCTACTAAATGTCCTAAAGTGATGTATTCTAGCATGATATTCACATATTCAGTTTTTAATGAAACATCGCGGTTCAATTTGTGCTCTAAATTAATAAACCTTTTTTAGCAATTCTTAAGGAATCTCCTAATGTTGAAGAAGGCATTTTGAAAGGCAGTTTGACTACATATTTGCCGTTGGTGTGTCGCTCAAAATTTGCTTTAAAATGATCTTCGCAGTCGATCTCTTCTTTAGAAAAAGGGTTGCACGCAGGAATTTCTTCAATTTCCCAGAATGCCTTGAGAGTTTCGTCGACGTTTAAGCCAATGTGAAAATTCAGACTCGTTGGGCAGTACTCAGTTTCATTTTTAGTTGCTTCGCCCGATAGAATCCATCCAAACATCGAATTTTGCGCAATCAAATTGTCTTCTAAATTATCAATTCGGCCTTCTCGTAACACATTAAAAAAGCGATCTGCTCCAATTATGATATCTACTGCCGCAGGAGTGTAGAAAAGCGGATCTGCCAATTTTAGCGCTTTAATTTTCTGCAAATTGATGGCATTTATTTCGCAAGAAGGTAGACAGCTGGTTAATTTTTGCAAAACAAGAACGTCGATCTGCATAGTTTCTGCCGAAGAGTATAATGATGCAGCCTTGATGGTCAAAATCCCTCTTGTTGATTCGGTACCAGGAGTGAGACCCTTTACAAGTATCTTCGCGTTTTTACGAGGCAATGCCAGTCGCTGAGCACATGACTCGGAAATAAAAGACGCCTGCGCTCCAGAATCCAATAAAACGCGACATCTTTGATACTGGTTTGATGAATCCAGGACTCTAATAACAGCTGTTGGCAGCAAAGCAGTGAATTTCTTGGTTGTAATAGCGTGCGCGACATCTAAACTGTTCGTATTTGTATTTTCCAATGTTGACACACTAGGAACGGCTTCTATATTTAAAATAGTAGTACTTGATGGTGTCTTATGTATATCTTGGTGAAGAGTCGTATGGTGTCTCGCTCGACATATACCGCATCTATACTTTGAACGACATTTTTGTGATTGGTGGTTTTGGAACATGCATATAAAACATAGTTTATTGTCGGCCACGAAGCTTCTTCTGTCATGTACGGAAAGTTGCAAAAACTGTTCGCAATTCCTCAGGTAGTGATTTTCGCCGCACTTTAGGCAGGTTATGGATTGGGTATCTGCATGCAACACCTTTAGATTAGAGTGTGGTGTCAATTGGTGGGTGATATGTCTCGAAGGCTGACAACTTTCTAGCGTATCACTTTGCTTACTCAAAAATTCAAAAAAATCATTTATGGTTGGAAATTCAATTCCATAGCTATGTTGAGCCCAATCGAGTTTGGTTGTTTGATCCAATTTATTTACCAAAATGTGAATCAACCAGGGATCACGAGCTTCCGCTTTTGCACCCAAAACTTTAAGCCCTCGTAATACCTCGTCAGAAACGTCACGCATATGGTGTAGCGATTTGGCTGATGCTTGTTTGATTGAAGGTTGATCCATAAATTGCTTAAGAAGCATGGCAGTTACGTGTTTCTTTTTGTCATACCGGTTTTTTATGATTTCCCAAGCCTCAGCATAGTTTGCCTCGGTTATCGTGATGTGTCGAACCAAAGCAGCAGCTTCACCTCTCAATAATCCCTTGAGATATTGAAGTTTATGCACCTTTGAAAGTTTGGGATTATTGTCGATCGACGCTTCAAACAAATCGCGAAATGAAGCAAATTCAGAATAAATTCCGGAGAAAGTCGGCACATTCACTCGTGGTAAACGAACGTCGGAGTCACTTTTAGCATTTAAATTTGACACTTCGTTTAAAAAGGATCGCTGGTTGGCCATAAGTTCTTGTAAACTGGAATCAAGATCACTAGCACTCTTATCCTTTTGCAATTCCAACTCGGCTTGTACTAATATACCCTTGATGGCAAAATATTTTGCTTCGAAAGCCTCTTGCAGTTCAATAATTTCCTTGGTGTCTTTGTAATCATTTTCGGCCGCTCGATAATAATCCCATTCTTCAGCAAGAAGCTTAATTTGAGCTTTAATTCGCTCTATCGGCTCTTTAGAAAGATCGCCTTTCGCGAACGCTTCGATATGCAAAACCCGCTTAATTTTTCTTTCAAGAGACCGAATGTCTGCCATTTTTAAAATATATCAATAAAAATCCGAATTATTTATTCAAAAAATAAAAAAAATAAAGGCGCGCAAAAACAAGTTAATAACTTTTTTTTTTTTTTTTTTTTTTTTTTTTAATTCACTTTAGGCTTTTGAATCTCGGCGCAACACTACAACACGACTATAAATTTTAAAATTGTTTCTTAATCAATGGCAAAAACACTAAGCAATGTTAATATTTATATAAGCACTATTTATTAATACTGTGTCTCTTGTATATTTTTTTTTAAATAAATATATATTATATTTATCAAATCACAATCAATGAATTTATTTAATTTCACCAAAAAAAAAAAATTGTTTTTATATATGGCGGATGCTAATTTCATCCGGCTCGAAGGACCATGAATTCGCACAAACTTTTTATTAATTATAATTTTTAAAAGTAAAACAATAAAAATTCTATTTATATAATTAATTTTAGCGTTTTTAATTCACAATAGTTCAATTTTACAAATTCTTATTTTTTTTTTAACAAATGTTCAATTTGGTTTTTTTTAATTTATAAATTTTTTATAGTAATTATTGGAAATAATTTTTTAATATATAGAAAAATACCCTTACTCAATTTTAAATAATCGCCAAAAAAAAAAATTGTGTATTCGCAAAAATGGTAATTTCCTGATGTTTCGCGTTTCGCTGTCGCAGATAAAAGAGAAAGATTTTTTCTATAAAATTCAACAACTCGCCGAACTTGTTCAGATTTCCCCTTGACTTTTTCGTGGTATCATTCGCGATTCGCGGTTTTTTTAAAATATATATAGCAAATTGATAAACCCCGCGTATTGAAAATAGATCATTTGCTGAATATAATCTAGTACTCAGTTTGTGTTAGATACTTCGCCCAAATGTATGCAATTGTGTATATAATTTTACTTTCTTTGACATTACAGCAGTGACGTCGCGATTTGTTATTATTTTTAAAGGAAAGACGTAACTAAAATAATAACAAATAAATAATTATAAATTAAAAAATACATTTGTGCGCGGTTAAATTTGGTTGGCGATTATTTTCACAACTTTAAGCTAAGATAAGTTTGAATTCAAATTACACAATAATAATAATATATAATAATAATGATTTGTTTGTTTTCTTTTTTAGGTTATGTTCTTTAACACTACTCCCATTTCCAGATACATACCTAAATTAGAGAAAATCGTAAAATATGTTGAGAGGAATACGGAGAGATACCGATGTTCAAGAGGATTTACCAATATGGTTTATTATTCTACCAAACCTTTGATCATCCTTTGGTAATCGCTTAAGACAAATTTGGTCAAACTTAAACGAGTACACCTTGCTTTATGGCCACTGCTGCACATTTTTGATTTAAATTAATGAGAAACAATATAAAATAACTCAAATTATTAATTAAAATAATAAAATTACAATAATTTAACAATAATAATGGAAAAATATCATTTAAGTCAAAATGCGTTGCTGGGAACGGCTGAAATGAAAAATTCTCACTTTAAAAATGCTGCTTTACCTATTTATAAATGGAAATATGTTTCTATTAAAACGTCTCAGGACCCCATTTTCAATAAATGTTTGAGATACAGTGCATCTCAGAAAACAAACTGAACGGTTTTGACGTATTACCCACATGAAGTTCAAGTGGTATAAATTACTATTACCTTCATTTTAGAGTACCATACCCTCCCGAAACATGTAGTTTGGGATATTACGACATATTAAAGTAATGACCTTTGAGATCAGTTTTTCTTAAAACGTTGGTAATTATTATGTATAAATTAAATTTTTGATTGATAATAGTAATAATAAATAATAAACGAATTTTGAAATGTCAAAGTCCAACCCTCACACATATACACAAGACAACAGGCCTGGTAAAGACCATATACAACATCAGCTTGTTTTGGCATTTGAAAGATATTTGGAGTTTAGCCGTAGATATAGAAAATAAAATCATGGCCGCCAACGGTAAGAGATCCCAAATATTTGAATCTTGTTACTACCTCAAATATGTACATATTTAGTTACTTCAGCTAAAGTAAGCATCTTCTTATTGAATACCGGAGCTAATTACAAAAATTCTTGATTGAGCTACACCGGAGCTAATTACGAAAATTCTTGTTCTCAACTTTAACACAACATTGTGGCTGCATTATGGTCATTTTACATAGATGTATAAATATTTTTTATTGATAATTCACGCTAATACATATCTTCTAAAAGGTTGTGACAAGTATTTTGCTTAAATCGTTTGGTTTTTATAACAAAAAAAACCATTACCTTTAAAATGTTTGTTCTTATTTTAGCTTCACCTATCACCTAAAACATCTGGTAATAAATAAAATCATTAAATGCGATATTAGCAAAGTACGGTATAGTAAACATAGTAGCCGTTTTGTTGCAGCTGCATTCGCTTATAGCAAAAACTTCGTGCTGGTGGTTACAAACCGATTCAACAACTTTTATTCTAAAAGCATAAACGGAGAATATTGTGGACATATAAGCAAGACGATGCTTCAGTTCATTTTAATCGCCAAAGTAAAGACTGGTTTGACCGTAATTATAATAACCAAAAATTATTATAATCGGTACTATTTTGAATTTCTTTGTTTGGGGTAGAACGAACGAAATCAAAAAATAAATCTCGAAAGCGTCTTTAATTTACCAGTATGATACCAATAAAATAAATGTAATAGTAAATTCTACTTAAACCAAAGACGGTTGATTTACGTAAAACAGTTTGAAAGCTTAAGTCAAATAGGAATCTAGGTATCACCTCGAACAACTTTTCTTTTATGCACTGTATCTCAGTAGATATTGAAAATGAATTTATTTTTATTTTTTTTTTTAATTTGAAATAATTAAATAATTCATTTTTAATACCAAATATGCGACCGGTCCTAAGACCATTTTGATGTGTGTTACAAATAACACGTAGATGTATATTAGTAAAATAGTAAAATTAAAGAGAAAATATTCACGATCTAGCAAAACCAAAAATGTGTAGCAGAGTGCCAAGAAAACCGAGTGGGATTAGTTTCTATAGGTGATTTTATCAACAAACTTTTGAACGAATTGCGAGATGTTACCAAGGCACAACCCAAACTGATCAAGTTCACACAAAACATAAGTGACTAAATCAAAATTTAATTAACCAAAATTAATTTTAAATTTAATTGATTTAATGTTTTGTTTCCATATTGCACAAAAAAATTTGCGTGCACAAATAATTTGGCTAAAAACTAAGTAAACTGTAATTTTTCCTAGAATTAAAATTTAAACATCCTCTATTCCAATAAAAAAACCGTTATGTTATTAGGATTATTTCTGATAAATTTAAAACCCATCACATGTTATTCTAATTAGTTTGGTACCGGTATTTCTAATTGCAAATACACATTGTGTAATTGTATTCGCCTTTTGCTCTGCTGCCATTGATAGAGCCTAAAATTAAATAAGCACAATAAAATGAAAAAATTTAAATATTTAACTAGTACCTATTGCACAAACCTCCACGAGCACTAATATTAATGTAGCTGCATGTTGCTTTCAAATCCATCCCCCCCATCCATAAAGCCTACAGACTGAGTACCAGTCCATGCTACTTAGAATTGGATTGACATTTCGTCGTAAATTAAATTTATAAATACTTCTTTGCCGGAAGTTCTACTTTCTAGAACTGCTTTCGAAATTGCATCAAAAGACTCTGATGTTCAACCAGGTGATGTATCAACACTTTTATACCATCTACCCAATGTACTTGCATAATTATATGCCTTTGGCGAATAAGAATTTAAAGGACCCTATAGGATAAGCATAGTAAATTGGGCCCAAAACAACGTATTTTCTATTTTCCCCATAGATAAGCTTGGGCCCAGTTGCATGAAATGGAATACATCATTTTTCGATATTTCTAAATATTTTTTGCGATTTTTTAGGATTGGTGGTTCTTTAGTATATTGTTTTATAATTGCAAAAATATTTCGCAACTCCCTCCCACTTGTTTACAGGGTGTTACAGCAGTTTTATGCATTTGTCATTTTTATAATTTTTATATTTTTCTAAATTCAATAAATTGCTTTGTTTTGAATAAAAAAATATTCCAAACAGTAATTATGGTGTATGTTAGCCTAATTATGCGAATTATAATTAATTTGCACATTAAAGTGACGTACAGTACTGTACTAAATGATAGCCGCACCTCTAATTTAAGATTTATTTCATTTCAAATAAATTCATTTAAAATTGTTGCTATATTCAAAAATAATACTCTTCACTTTACCAATGCGTGCTACAAATACAAATCATTATTTTCTGCGGGATCATGGACAATTGGAGAATCGTCATTTAGTATGGTAATAAAAGATAGCCGCAGGTATACTTTCAAATTCTTTTGAACACTGTGTCAGGATTTACCCGAGCTTGATAGCGTACAAATATATTCTTGTGTCTTAAAATATTATTGTGTTAAATATTATTCCGATTTTTGTTATTTTTTTAAATATGGGTGGAAAAGGTAGTTTGAACGAGTTTGAAAAAGGATAAATTGACGTTATTAAGAAAAGTAATATGAATAACCGTTTAATAGCAGAAAATATTAGTTGGAGTGAGAAGGTAGTGCTAAATTAACTTATTGATAGAGAAAAACGGTTTATTTTACGAAACGTCTCTAATTTTATTGGCACCGTGCAACAAATTGCGTTAAAAGCTTGTGATAATACAAAGATTTGTAATGTGAGGAAAGTATTAAGAGAGTCAGATAATATACAAATCAAAAAATTACAAAGAAAACCACAACTGTTATCAAATCATAAAGATGCCAGATTGCGTTTCGCGAAGGAACATATGTCGTGGAAGAAAAAGTGGCAGCGCGTTATTTTTAGTGACGAAAAAAATTGAATATTGAAAGCCCTGATTAATGGCAATACTATTTTCACGACCTTTGAAAAGAACTTCTTGTGCTATCGAGGCGTCAACGAGGTGGAGGTTCTCTGATTGTTTGGGGTGCAATTGGCTATGGAGGAAGAATGGATATGAAGTTTATGTCCGGTCGTCTTAACAGCAACCGGTATAAATCCATGCTATCCCGAAACATTACCAGTTGTTAATGCACAAAATGGCGGCCCAAACTTTATTTTCCAGCAGGATAATGCCGCCGTACACACCGCCGGGATAGTAAATTATTGGTTTCTGGAGGCTCAGATACCAGTTTTGAAACAGCCAGCAAGGTCACTCGACATTAACAGCATCGAAAACATATGGGGTGTACTCAGCAGAGTTGTGTATGCTGAAGGAACACAATACAGCAGCGTTCATGAACTAAAGTCATCAGTACAACGCGAATGGGCTAATATTTCAAATTAATATGCCAAAACTTGTACAAAAGTATGCCAAATCGAATTTTCGAAATAATTAAAAACAATGGCCGAAATACAAAATATTAATTGGAATAAAAAATCATTTTTATAACTGTGCTTTTTATATTTATTTCCTATTAAAAACAATAAAATATTGTGTGCGGCCATCTTTTATTACCATACTAAATAAGGGTTACCCATAAATTTTCCATGACGCCGCAGAGAATAATGACTTCTATTTGTAGCACGCATTGGTAAAGTGAAAAGTATTATTTTTGCAAAGGAAGAATTTTAAAAGAATTTATTTGAAATGAAATAAATCTTAAATTAGGAGTGCGGCTATCATTTAGTACGGGACTGTATAATTAATTTGCACACTAGCAAGCGAAACAGAAGTGCGATCATTATTAATAAAAAATCTAAAAATTGTATTCAACTGGTATTTCATTTATTATCGTTTTTATTTAACCGGAGAATTTTTGGATAAGCGCAGAAATAACGTTATTCCAAATTAAGCAGCATAAAACAAATCACATTATTTTGGAAGGAGCAAAACAAACTTATCCATAGAAACATTCCTTACTAAACTATTGTAACTTTAGAACAAGTTATGTAGAGACTCAATCTGAATCGGAGTCTGAGATTTGACAGCCAGAATTCATAGCATTTATAATATTATCTGCTAGACCTTTGCGGTGCTTTGATAATACATTTGGGTTGTGTCTTGCGTAGCCCAAATACCATATCACTGAAGTTATATGACTGCATGTACCGACAACTCTGCTCCCAGTTTTGCACTTACAATAATATCCTAATATTGATTCGGCTCCACTACCATTAGGAATGAATTCTAACCATAACTGATGAATACGAGTTGACGAAAAACGACTTTCAATTTTACATCTTATCAAATTCTTCATTTCGTTATGTATAAAGATCTTGTAACTAGAATCTGGCTTCATGTGCTCATAAGTATATCTTTTTCCTTGGTCTAACTGATACATACCTAAAGTGACGTTTTTAATTTCTTCTTCTGATAAACATGGAAAGTCTTGAATCTGATTAGTAGCCTCCTCCCAACAAATTCGTTTGTTTTCAAGGCCTAGCTCTTCAATCTTCTTTTGAAGAGAATTGTCATCATTCATTTTGTTAATTGCCTTCTCTGCATAACGTGCATGATTTTCGTTTTCTATAAACATAGGAGGACTGTATGCATTCAGTAAGGCACAAAGAATTTTAGTTAAAGATGACAGCTTGGGGAAATAAGTGACTTCAATAGTTGAAGCAAAGAACTTGTATTTTTTGATTCTGCTGTTCACACTTTCCACTATCCATCGATTCATAGTCACAGCTCTGGACTCATTAGCATCTTTTGTGCAAAACTGCTTTTGTCCCTTGGTTAGTAAATGAGGCATTATTGGATTAAGTTTTAGCAATTTCAACTTTTCTATGACATCTCTGAATCCACGATCGAGAAGTAAAACATCATTCTCTAAGAAATATTTTGTAAATCCATAAGAGGTAGAAATCATGTATTCTAAAATTTTTGAATCGCTATTGTCGTTGTTTGCAAAAAACAAACCTTCAGCCTCAAGAATGTATCCGTCAGGGAAAACCACAATCATGGGCTTCAATAAGTTTCTGTGCTTATGATTGGAATACGTCAATAATTGTAACTCATGATCACTTGATTTTTGAACATATAGATAAGTACCATCAATGACAACTACAATAGAATTTTCATCTGCATCCAGAAGTTTATGAGCCATTTTAGTTTGATGTTTCATTGCATCTTCTCGTGATAGATGATTATAACCTAAATGAAGATGGACAAAATGCTCATCCAAGGCTTTTCGAACAGATTCAAAGATTGCAGACACTCTTGCTTGACCATCTACATTGAATAAATATGCCAAAAATTCCTGTGACAAGTTCATCCTTAGTTTTACTAGGAATATTCCTAACGCATTTCTCGTAGATCTGTTGCAACTATTTCTGATGTGTGGCTTTACAAAAGCATGAAGGCAATCGAAATTTTCTTGTGAAATCCCAGTGAATTTCTGATAGTCATATGGAGTTAGTGGAGAGCCGTTGTCGAAATCGATTTTAGAGTATGAGTTGGCATTACTAAAGTGGACGGCATTGAAAAATTCTTCAATATCTTCAGCGGACAATACTATTGTTTCTTTAGTTGCAACTAATGATTCTAAAGTCTTCTTATTAAACAAGCCATTTTTGTCAAAATGGGAGCGACAGCATCTATTGCTCATTGGAATAACAATTTTCTTTCTTTTCCACATATCGATGATCGCTTCTTTGGAAATCCTACATCTACCAGCTTCTTTACAAATAAAACAATTTCTCTGTGTACCAGAGCAGCTAGGAAGATTGACTGTAATTCCATTTCTTGGAACAGGAGAAACTTTGCTTGACGTTACAGAAGCTTGGCTACTGAGAAATTCAGATGTAAATTCAGATTGAGATTCAGTACTTGTGTTTTCTAATGTCGAAAATGAAGTTGTACTATTCATGGTTGAAGCCTGGAAATCAATCTCTGAAGATGTAGTGCAACAAGAACTATCAGGAGTTATATCCATTTCATAATCATGCAAATTATTGTCCACAGTATTACCCTCAGCTGTATTACCAGGCAGTAAGTGATATCTTTTGAACTTTAATCTTGAATGACACTTCAAACAGGCATAACTATTTGGATTATATGACTTTCCTACGCTTTTTGAGTATGTAGTAACATTTATCCATAAAGAAGGTGCTCCTAAAGTGCAAACTCCTCGCCATTTCAATATGCGTGACTTACATATGCCACAGAGAATATGAGATCGTTCAACTACAATAAACAATTTTATGAGATTACATGCAAAATAAATATAAAAAGTACATTTTACCTTCTGGACCCATTAGTGTTAAGTCAAACAGTTCTAATGATGATTTAACATACAAGTCAAATAGTTCTAATGATGATGAACACACAAGTTAACAAATTGTAAAAGTACTAAAGATTATGTTACACACAACTTAAATTACTCAAAACAAGACTTGAAATACGATTTATACAACAGTAGTTATACAACAAGAGGTTCGAAAATAATCTAATGTACAACCAAATAAAAACTGCACCAAATTAACTCATTTTTGCGAAATGTCAAAAATATTAATTGTTTGTTTATATTCATGGATGCTATGATTATAACATAATATGATTTATTTGTTTGTGGCCGAAACACCACTACTTGTGTTTCGCGAACGGCGAAACACAACTTAGCAACGCAGATAACCGGTGTTATACAGCGTAACTAAGAAAAATTGAACTATCTGGTTGGTCTATTTTCTAGTTGTATAGTCTGTTATATATGTGATTGTTATATAAACATAAAAGTTATGAACCAAATTGTAGTGATTGAGATTGAGAGTGATGTGTATCAGACATCTTTTGCATAAAAATACATTTTTTAGTCCAATTGTATGCGAACAAAGAAGGGGCTGCTAGAGAATTTTTAGTATGTTGTTCTACGATTCTTATATAACATGTATGTGAAAAATCTAAATTGTATCTCAATGCGAACATATGTAAAATGCCATTGTTCTATGCTTTCCTATGCTTACACATGTAAAAATTGGTCTAGTAAAAATTCAGTTTCTGGAAAACGAAGAAAAGGCTGCTGCTCATATTTTGCAGACATGTTTCGAAAGATGTGATTAAACATATATTTCAATTTCAAGACTCTATCTTCATGCGAAAGTACAAAAACGAGGGGCCCAATTTTCATTACATATCACATAGGGGCCTTTAGGGAGATGCTCATGTATTTCAACGGATATTCAGTATTTTTTCTTTTTGCAAGAAATCTTTCATTAATATTCTTGAGAGGTCCACATAATTCCTCCAGCCTATCGCTATTTTCAGCCTCCAGCTAATTTTTGTCCTTCAAAGTTTTAATAGTGGTGTTAAGATCAGCAACCCTTCTGGTTTTGTATAAATTTTTTCTAGTTAAATTCCAATTTTTCTTCCTGATCTGTATATTATCTGCTCTTAATATTCGTTTCTTTTCGGTATTACGATATTTTATATCCGTACTCTAAACCGATTGTGATAAAATTCGATAAATACGACATGAAATCGGCAAAAAAACAACCGAGTTCCTTCCTAATTGTCCTTATTTTAGAATTTCTTTGGTTATGAAAATGCCATAATCGGTTAAGAAATGGCCAATTCCTTCATGATTGGCCATTTTCCAGAATTTTTCTTAATATTATTTAAGAATCCTATTTCAATCGTGCAAATCGAATTTCATCATAATCGGTTAATAAACAGCCAAGTTTGAGAACCGTATTAAGAAACCTTAGTCTGCATCAAAGTGTTTATAGAGCTGATGGATTTACGGAAAGACATATGATGAAATTAGCAGTACTGATGGAATCAAACTGCTGCAAAACCATAACATTTTATAGAATATTATTTTAAGCTATAATAAAGTTTTACGTGTCATTTGCTAACTACTCTATTGTGAATGAGCCATATTACTCAATTAGAAAATGTATATGAATAAATATAGTGTGTGGCTTTTTATTAATGTAAATTTCGATTTTTATTATTTTTCTTCGTCCTTCCGCTGGTGCTACATCCCTAGAGATGGTCTGGCCGATGCAGAGAAAAAGTTCCAAAAACATTTAAATAAATTACAACCTCTATAATAATAGCGGCCCGAAAGAGTAACATTTTCATAAAGGAAGTCAACATTTAAATAATTTAACATAAAAATGTGTATTTAAATAAAATCGCCTGTCATAAAATTATCCCTGACAAAACATCTGTGTAAAAACTGTATAATTTTTCACTAATAGCTCTCATCTCCTTTAAATCATTTCCTGCCATTACTTAAAATTTATGCCGCACATATTTTCAAACAATTCATTTTTAGGTCGCCCACCCATCATGACTTAACAAAAACCAAAAAAAAATGTGAAATTTTCACGCGTTTCCCTATATACATATACACATAATAAAATCAATGACTGATTATGACAATATATAATATTAAAGCAGAAAATTTGATTCGGAAGTGGAAAACCATTCTTGAATACCCTACTAAATCCTTCATCATTAATTTTAGGAATTTTGTTGTAATTTTGTTTTTTTTTTTTGTTGCCATACCAAATATTTCGCTACGAGTATTTGTCATTTGTTTAGCAGCGGGCGGGGGGGACAAAAAATTCATAAAATTTAAAAATCATCTCTCGCAATCAAGCTGTTTTATGGTGTATGCGTATATACCTACATTCCAATATCTAGTTTATAGAAGAAGGTTTCATATACAAATATGTCCTTTAAAACTACCCCCGCTTACATTGGTGTAAATGTGTAACAAAAATCTAATTTTGGTTTAAATATATATTTTAATGATCATCCATGTACATGATCCAGCTTTCATGAGACAAATAAAAATACATCTACTCAGTTTTCTGGAAAATTGTCATAAAATTCAAAAAAATAAAACCGAAGTAAAGCTTTTCATTATTATTTACAACCGCGCACAGTGTTTTTATTTTATAGATACATTTTTTTGTGATACATTCATTTTATTTTAAAACAGAAAGATGAGGAGCTGTGGAACAACAACAAAAATTTATTGTCCAAGGAGAAGAAAAGGGAAATCTACTGTAAAAAAAAAACCAAATTAATTCTCATTAAATAATATAAAATTGTATATAAGACAATTTCATTAAACAAAAAATGTATTATTATTGTTATTATAATTTAAGAAGCGGAAATTCATCTTGGTTTATAACAAGTCTTTATACCATAGTAGGACGATGGAAAATGAAAAAAATCTAATATTTCACAACCCAAAGTGAATAGAGGGAGGATATGGATTGCCGTTTCGTTTTTTTTTTTTTTTGTGGATATAAATCAAATTTTTATTTATTTTTAATTTACATTTTTCATATTTTTTTCGGAAAAGCTTGATATACTTGATCACATTTCATTAAAATTTATTACACATTTCTTTAGGAAAAGCTAAAAAAAAAAAAATTGTCGAAATATCGATATAAAAGAGATCATTTATTTTCTAACACATATTTTATTTTATTAAAATTTTTTTTTTTGAAAAATGATTTACACCAGTTGGCAATGATACTTTACAATATTATACGTTATCTGTTCTCTTCTAATTTTCCAATTTAAAATTCTAATTCAAACTTTTTATTTTTTGTGTTGTTTTGTTTTTCTCGTCTTCTTTCATATAAATTTGAAGAGTTTTCCGCCTTTGTACGTTGAAAATGTAATTTCGAAATTTATTTTATTGAGTGTTTATACACTTCACACACATTTTCATTATAATTCTGTGCCGTTGTGTTTCATGGAAAATAATTAAGAATACGAATTTTCTTTGTATGCTTTTTACTTTTTCGTTGTTGTAGGTGAAGCGAGAATATGTTGAAAGCTAAGTAAAGTAATTGAAGCGAGACTTAATTTAGGTTTTATATAAAACGTTTTTGTTTTTTTTTTGTTTGAGATTTGACACACGAAATTTAAATTTAGCTCCAAGTTTAAAAATATCAAAGCGAATGACATTGAAGTGTCTCATGCATTACGAATTAAAATAATTGGTATTTATTTTTGGATTTTTTGTAAGAGCTTGAGAGCGAGTAAATCGTAGAAAAACATGTGATAATTTATTTATTTTGCATAACCTTAATAATACAAATTTATGAATTAATTATAATAATATTACAAACATAAAAGATTTAGAAGATTTGTTAATATGTTACCTTGTCAATATAATATTAATTTTACATAAAAATCATTGGCCAATAACGATCACGACAACTCTTAAAAAACATTTTGTTTTTTAATTTAAAATAAAGGACCCTGCACTTTTTGCCCTCAAGTTAGGTCCACTAGTTAAAAGTTTCGCAATGCAGCAGCTACAAAACTAAAATCTCTCAAGATAATGAGAATTATCTTTTACGAAACTTTTGTTCGTGAGAAGGTCTTTATTTGGCCGTTTTTAGACAATATTAGGAACATCGTTTTTTAATTGCGATGGAGGGGATGTATTGACTTTATTCTATTCCTTTTGGTACTCTTGTTAAGTTGCATTTGGTTAGGAGTTAATTCAATTGATAGATTTTGCACTCCAAATTCAACCTTTCACAAACCACATTCATTCTTTCCAAAATC
This sequence comes from Tipula helvola, assembly GCA_963556165.1. Lineage (NCBI taxonomy): Eukaryota > Metazoa > Arthropoda > Insecta > Diptera > Tipulidae > Tipula > Tipula helvola. The sequence continues at coordinate 350,081,141 of OY744481.1, read as the reverse complement.
AATTTCACCTTGATCCAAAAAATAATCTTCCTTTTCCAAATCAAAATCGTCTTTATCCAAATCAAATTCACCTTTATCCAAACCATATTCATCCTTTTTCGAATCAAATTCAACCGTAGACGAATCGACATAATTCATGAAATTTAATAAATTTGCCGTATTTAAATTCTAGATAGAAAATAACAAGTTAATATATAATAAAATAAATAAACCTTTGCTATATTATGGGAATAAAATTCACCTAAAAATTCGCCCTATAATTATTATTATCTTAACCATCGTTCAACTTGTAATCCATTCCCAAATGTATCATATAATGTCTTCTTAATTATAAATTCACCTTTAAATTTTCCTTAACATCGATCGTACACTGCACCGTACAAAATCAATCCAAATTTGTCATCAAATTCATCATAAATTTACCCTAAATTTACTTTAAAATTCTCCCTAAAATTACGGCAAATTAATTCTTAAATTCACTCCCAAATTAAACCTATACAAGTTGAAATTCATTCTAAAATATCCCCTTTAATTCAATTTACCCTAGAAATCGCCACTAAAATTACCTGGAAATCCCTCTTTAAAGCTAACCCTGAGCTTCACTCTAAAATTCACACTAAATGTCAGGAATTTTTTAGATAGCGAAAACCCTTCGAAGCTTAAATAAGAATTTTATCAAATTTAAGAATTCTAGAGTTAGGAAATTTTAATAGTGGAAAAATTAATGTAAGATTTTATAAACTTTAAAATCGTTAAATTCAAATTCATCATTTATTTAGAATTTGAAATTATTAATTCTAAAAATTAACGAATTTTGTAAAGTAGTTTGGAAAGAAAAAAAAGAAAAAATTTAGGAATATTTAGAAGTTTTGTATTGTGGGGATATTACAATTTAATAAAATTATTGCGAATTTGGGAAGGTTAAAAATGGAAAATGAGAGTTTAAAGATCTAAATCTTTAAAGTTAGTATAAACTCAGGTATTCGTAAAATTTAAGAATCCTGATATATAGAGAATTTTTACAAATTTTTGAAATTTAGAAATTGTATTAGTAAATAAGTAGTTAATTTGAACATTTAATACTTAGCTATGGACATTGCATATTTTATGTATATGGAAATTTAATTAATTTAGAAATACAAAAATATAGAGTATCAAAAATTAGTGATTGAACGTTTAACAATAGATTTCGAAGTTTTTATAGTAACTACCCGAATTCGGTTGTCAGAACCTGGGTGAGTGTCAACTATTCTACCTAAAATCCAATTTATTGGTGGTGTATTATCTTCATGTAAGAGTACTAAAGAGCCTATTTTATAATTATTTTTGGAAGGTTTTTGCCACTTATACCGTTTCTGAAGTCCGTTTAAATATTCAACATGCCAACGCTTCCAGAAATCCTGAAACATCACTTGAATCAGTTGGTATCTACATAATCTATTAATATTTAAGTAAAGCATTGATGGTTCGGGAGAGCTAAGAGGGGCCCACCAACAGATGATGTCCAGGCGATAGAGCATTATAATCTGTGGGGTCGCTTGAAATGGCAGTCAATGGCCTTGAATTAAGGCAAGCTTCAATTTGACAACTTAAAGTTTGACATTCTTCCAACGTCAAGCAACGCACCCCTATGACCCGTTTCATGTGCCACTTGGCGTTTTTGATGGCGGATTCCCACAATCCACCAAAGTGTGGTGAACGTGGAGGGATTGTTAGCCACTCCATCTGATTAGTTGAGCAGAACATTTTTGCATCATATTGGAAATGTTCTGATAAAAATAACTTTCGTAATTTCTTTAGCTGATAATGAAATTAGTGGCATTTTCTGATTATATCATCGTACAATATCCTCGTCTGGCAATAAATCTACGAAGACAAGCCAAAAATGATTCCGACGACAAATCCATGACAATTTCTAAGTGAACGGCCGTCACTGCGAAGCAAATAAATAAGCAAATATAGGTTTTAATTTTAATTTTTGACTTTGAGGTTGGTTTGGCGAAAAATTGTCCACAGAAATCTATACCAACTACAGAGAATGGTCTTGATTGTGTTACACGGTCAACAGGTAAATCGCTCATTATTTCTTGGGATAACTTTGGTTTATTCCTAAAACAATGAATACATTGATTTACCACCTGTCTACACAAATTTCGACCTCCGATGATCCAATATTGAGACCTCAAATTGTATATTAATGTTTGAGCGCCACATGGTAATAAACGTTTATGTTCTGCTTGAACTAATAATAAATCGTGAATTTATGTTTGCTTGGTAATATCAGGGGAAATTTAGTAGTTGAACTTAATGTTGAGTTACAAAGCCGGCCTCCAACACGAAGAAGTCCCATTTCGTCGATAAATGGAGATAACAATTTTATATTGCTGAATTTTTGTACCGCTGAGTGGTTTTTAATGACTTGAAGTTCAGTGCTGTACCCGAATTATTGAATAAGTTTTATTAGTCGTATTGTTGACATCTTTAGTTCATTGGAAATAAGCTCGCCGATAATCTTACTGTGCTTCTTTGGCTGAAGATTATTCATATAACGAAGTATATAGGCTGTAACTCGAATCAGTTTTGTAAATGATGAGTATCAGTTTATTTGTTTTTCTTGAAGAAACGACGGACCTGACCACCATAGTTCTTGTTTTAAAAACTTGCTGGCATTATGCCTCGAGATACGAGGTCTGCGGGATTCTTTGAGGTGGGTACATAGCACCAATTATTTATTGATGTAAGTTCTTGTATTTGGGTAAGCCGATTAGCCACGAACGTAGCATATTTAGATGATTTAATACGCAGAAGGGTGATTTCGGAATCTGACCAAAAATAACTATGATTTACTTGCATGTTCAGGCTTTCAATTAGTTTATTCCAGGTTTGTGCCAACAACAGAGCAGCACAAAGCTCGAGGCGAGGAATGGTCTGTTTTTTAAGAGGAGCCACCCTAGATTTTGAGCAAATTAGCCTAACGTGGTTTTTATTTTTATTATTCGTGCTTCTTAAATAAATAACACAACCAAAACTCTTCTCGGAAGCGTCAGAAAAACCATGGATCTCGATTAGTTTATTATATGGCATTATAAAACAATGAGGAACTGTTATTTGATTTAGTCTTATTAATTGTGACTTGAATTCGATCCATTAATCACGAAGTTCTGGTGTTATGTAATCATCCCAGTCGACATTGTGAAGTGTCCATATTGTTTGCATTATGATTTTAGCGATTAGAATCATCGGGGAACACAAGCTCAAAGGGTCAAACAATTGGCATATTTCCGACAGAACATTTCGTTTGGTACATGGAGTTTCTAACGAAAATTTGGAAAAAATCATTACAAATGTATCTTGTAATGTATTCCAAGAAATACCAAGTACTAAGGAAATGTTTGACGAATGCTCAGACTGTGAAGAAATTTCAGGGACATTTAAACAGAACTTTCTTAACTCAAATTTACCCCTTTCTAGTAGGTTAATCAAATCTGTTTTAATTTTTAATGCATTTTCAATCGTATCAGATCCTGTTAGGACGTCATCGACATAAAAATCTTGCATTACAATTTGCGATGCTAACGGAAACGAGATGACTTCGTCCAACGCTAGTTGTTGTAATGTACGTGTAGCCAAAAATGGAGCACTTTTAGTTCCATAGGTTACTGTAGCTAATTTGAAGCATTTTACATTTTCTGACGGATTTTCCACCAGATCAGCTGTAAATCTTGCTGAGATTCATCGATCATAATTTGCCGGTACATTTTGGCAATATCGGCTGTGAATGCAACGATATGTTTCCTGAATCTTAAAATTATAGACAACAGATCCTGTTGCACCGTAGGACCGTTAAGTAGACAATCATTTAAGGATAATTTTGACGAAGATTAAACACTACTCTCAACTGAGTGGTGGTGCTAGTGTCTTTACTAACAAAATGATGTGGCAAATCATATAATTTATTATCAGAATAAGTGATAATACTTGGGTCTTGAACTAATGTCATATGATTTAAAGTCAGATATTCTTTCATGAAGTCTCTGTATAATTTATAGGTATCTGGTTGACGTATTAATCTTCTTTCAATGGCATAAAACTGCATAAGTGAAGTGTAATTTGAAAGACCTAACTGATTAATATTGGCATTTACAGGCAGAGAAACCGAATAACGACCTGAATTGAGGCGTTTTTGAGTTTTCGAATAATGCTCTTCACAAAATTTTTCATCTATTGAATAATTAGTTTTAGCAGAAATTGTTTCTATTTCCCAAAATTTTTTTATATCGTTATTTAGAGTTTCAATCGTACATAATTAAATGGGTGGGTGTACAGTACACTCTTGTACAGTGTAAGATGACAATACTCTACCGCTTACAACATAACCAAAAACACTACGATAAAATGGTGGAAGATTTTTTAAAACTGTTATAGATGCATTATCAGTGAATAACTGATTATAAATTTCTGCGCCAATTAAAATATCAATTCTATCGGGTACATGGAAATATGGGTCTATGCTAATTCAATATCCTTTGGCATTAGATTTATCTTTACATTAACTGGACTTGCTGGTAAGTAGTTCGTAATTTTTGGAATAACATAAAATTTCAAAGTTGTTGAAAAATCTGACACTCTAGAGTATATATGTAGTTAAAGACACCTTTTTTTAATTGAAGTTTCTTTTCCACCAAAACCAGATATTATTTTAATTGTTGACTTTTTCTTAATTTTAATAAATTTACCAATCTTTCTGTTACGAAATTTAATTGAGAGCCACTGTTCAACAACGCTCTACACAAACACTGATTGTTGGATTCGGAAGTGGCATTGACTAAAGCGGTTCCAATTATAATTTGTTCTATTTCTTTTGAACTCGAAGATTGACATATTTTTAAATGTTTCAAATTGCACGATGATATTCCCGTAGTTTGGACAATATTTGATTCTGCGTGATTATTCTGAACTGTTGAATCAATTTTTGGTTTATTTAAAGACCGAAGCGAATTATTCGAATTGTATTTTGAACCTTTGAAATTTGAATTTGTTTCCAAGTGCAGAAGAGTGTGATGCTTCAATGAGCATAAACCACAAGGTGGTTTATCACAATTGGTAACGTTGTGTTTGACAATTAAACAATTAGTACATAATTGATTGCTCGGAATAAATTGAAAACGCATGTATGGAGTGATTTTAGTGTCACCAAATGCTGAGCAAGTAGTTAATAAATGTGCTCCACCACAGTATGATCATTTAGAACTATTCGAAACTAACGAAGTGGGTTTGCCCTTAGAATAATTAAATCTTTTGGTATCAGCTGATGATTTTGAAGCTGTAGCTGTACCTTTAATAGCTTCCAAAATTCGAACACGATTTCTGATAAGAACGATGAATTTATCAAAGCTTAATAACTTGTTCCTTTCTGAATTTGTTATAATATGTATTTTCGATGAACTATCAAGTTTCTCGGTCAAATGTTGAACTAATATCAAATCCCAGGTTTCGACTTGTACATGTAATGACTTCAACACATTATAATTCTTAACAGTTTGGTCAGTGAAATCTTGAAGTGAATTTGAAGAGTTTTCAACTGGCGATTTTAAATTATAAATTTCTTTCATATGAGCCTTTTGGATAAGCATCGCATTATCATAGCGATCGCATAAAATTTTCCAGGCTGTCTCATAATTAGCCGAAGTTACCGGAAGATGTTCAATTAGGCCTAAAGCTTTTCCAGAACGAATGTGGGTTTTCAAATAAACAAATTTAACAGTCGTGGCTATGTTATTTTTCCTATGAATAAGGTCTAAAAATACATCCCTGAATGATAACCATTCATTTTCAGCCCCACTGAAGGTCGGTAATCTAAGCTCGGGAAGCTTTATACTCATAGAAGGAATGCTTTGTTCTATCTGAGTGCTGTTAGCGGACGATTCAAAATTAACGGGTTCCTTAGGTATATTTTCGAGTTTCTTTAATTCATGAAGCTTCTCCAATAATGTGGTTTCTATATACTCATAATCGTCTTCGAATAAAATCCGATCGGCTGATGCAGCTTCATCTTGTAGTTCAATTTTCAATTATACTTGATGATATTTATCGTACAATAATTGTAATCTACGCACGTTAGATTCAATAGCACCAAGTGTTGACAGAGATAACAGTTTATTTTTAAACTGGGTTAGTTGACCTTTAAACGCACTTCGTTGTCTTTTTAAAGTTTCTTTGGATTTAGACGAGGGTTCATCTGCATGTTCGCTTTCAGAATCTTACATTGTATTTAACTTAAAGTTATTGAACACCCAACTATTAAATGAAAAACTACGCTAAGTTGTACAAATATAAGAACCACTTTGAAAATTCAATTTGATAATTTAAATTTAAATTGATATAATCCTAAATTATAATTTAAATTCAAGGGCGAAACTTTAAATTTAATGAAATAAACTAAAATTAATACTTAATAATAATAACTTACAAATATTGATCTAATTTGATTAATTTGATTTGAAGATGACGGTTGATAATGACGTCACAATCTTCAATGCCGTCAATGGTTTGAAATAACAACTTGATGATATCGTATTTATTGACCTCGGCCAACTGGTAATGAATTTGTGGTATGGCCAAAATAATCCAAATGCGACGTGATGATCCACCAAATATAAATTGTCGTATGATTAATGATAAATTTAACGTTATCAATAGATATGTCGTTGAAGGTTAACTGGTTTCTATAAATCTCGTAATTATTGATCTTGATTGAAGTACTACGAGGTCAGGTGATGAACACGGTTTTGGAAAATACTGAAGCAACACCTTATTCCGAAGATTAAATTACAACTGGATCACCCGTCTCCATGTATTTGTTATCAAGCTATCTATTTTCTATCCAAATACGACTTGTACAATATCGACATTGTTGGTTTATGCTGTGTTTATGACATAGGAACATAGGAAGATAGGGAGTGTGACACGACCAACCAAATTATTTAAAATGTCACCAGCCCCGCCTACTAGCCTACTTTGATCAAAAGTAAGAAATTTTACAACTAGAGCATGGAACTAATAGGCGGGGCTTGTGATATTTTAAATAATTTGATTGGTCGTGTCACACTCCCTATCTTCCTATGTTCCTATGTCATAAACTCAGCATTATGCTGTGTTTATGACATAGGAACATAGGAAGATAGGGAGTGTGACACGATCAACCAAATTATTTAAATTTCACCAGCCCCGCCTACTAGCCTACTTTGATCAAAAGTAAAAAAATTTTCAACTAGAGCATGGAAGTAATAGGCGGGGCTTATAATATTTTAAATAATTTGGTTGGTCGTGTCACACTCCCTATCTTCCTATGTTCCTATGTCATAAACTCAGCATAAGAGAATGATGTAACGTGACAATTTGTGTTAGTTACTACAATTCACTTAAACCCGCTGCCTCAACACACACGATGTGACAATATTAAACGGTTTTTTTTTTTGCACACTGAGATGATTCAATTTGATGCAATTTCTCACACTTCAGCTTAGTACACTATTCGTAAAATTAGGCACTTTCAAGCAATGCCGGTTTCGCTTTATCAATAATTAATTTAACTAAAATAGACAAACTGCTTATTGTACGTACTTGTAACGTCATTATTTATTGCACTAATTTTGCACGTTTTACTTGGCAAATTTTTTTGTTCAACTGTATTTTTAGTTTCACAGATTTATTATTTGCACTTAGTTATTATAATTAAATGCACACTAATAATGTCGATGACTTAGTAGCCATCCGGCTCGAAGGACCAAAAATGAAAGATAGTTCTGCTAACAAGCTCAATAGAACTATCTCATTTAATAAAACAATTGTTTAATAAAAACTACGTCGAAGATTTATTTTTATTTATTGTAGTTTATTATTTTTTATTATATTTATTAACATTCGAAGAATTCTGTTTTTAAATGATGCAAATCACATGAGCAACAAAACTGAAGTGATCACATCGAACTTAATTTCTAATTACAAAAAATATGTACATAAACAATATAATTCAGTTGATATTGTATATAAAGTAATATAATTCAGTTTGGATTTTATATATCTTTTAAAAATGTATATTTAACAATGTTTTACAAAGTATATAACAATAAATACATGTATCTAAAATATTAATTACTACATAATGGGATACGCACAGGAGTGAAACTCATAATTAGTAAAGTGCGTGAACAAGAGTGTTGAATAAAAATTGATAAAACTCAATTAACTATTTCACTGATAAAATGATGACTGAGAAAAGGTTGATTGCACAGTATATTCGCAATCAACCTTTTATCAGACATCATTTTTTCAGTGCAGTGCAAATTTTTTCAGACAACATTCTCCCACAACATTTCCTCAGTCGACATTTTCTCAGTTGGTATTTTTTTTACAGTCGACAATTTCTAAATCGATATTTTCAACTTTATCACTTCAATCGGATATTTTTAATTTCAATGTGATATTTTCATAAATGATGAATTTGAATTTGTCAGTTTGAATTTTATTTTTAAAAGATTTAATTTGATTTAGTATAACATAATTGCAGATGAAAGTTATTTCAATCAACTTTAATTATTTGCAGATCAAACAATAATCCATAAATATATAAAAATTAAATACAAATTTTTATTTTGTAAATAATTCCATTTTCAGTTATTTTTAATTGAATTAGTCGCAGTGAAAGGAATTTTTTTAATTGCAGGTTGTGATGTAAATTTAATTTTTACACATTTTTGTTGCTGGTTTGTTGTGTGATGTATAACAATAATAATAATAATAATAATAATTTTCACGTTTATTACAATTATTTGTTATTTAATTTATTTTACGTTATAATGTTACACTTTCCCATCCAGTTTAATGTTGTTTTGTTGTATTTAAATATTTTCAATTTCCATACCTATGTATTATATGTATATTGTACATACCTACATATACATTTAGTGGAAAAATGAATTTTAAACATAATAAAATCGAGTATTATTAAAAATAATAATAATTAAAATTAAATTATTTTGTGTGCGCTATTTTTTCCTTGTAACGTCGGTCGATTCATGCAATAATTCTGCTATACAATATAATAGACGCAAGGCATATACATTGTGGCGTAAAAAATGAATAAAAATGCCAGGAAATGTGCAGGGTCGAGGTTTGTGGTCCTTTAAAAACATGAAATAATTCCCCAAATTTTCGAGCATTTTTGGGGTACGTTTTCATTAATTTTTAAGTTACTTTTGAAATGGGGAATCATTTTATTTTAAATGTAGTAACCTTGTTTCGATGTGGACTGTATTTGTTTGATGAAAATTGATTGAAATGTATTTAATATATTAAAAAAACACAATTTAAGGTTATACACACTTTTTATTTTTAATGCCGAGTTAATTGTTCGTTTGTTTTTTTTAACATTTTGTTTTTAACTAGAATTTAATATTCCCTCAATTTGCACAACGAGTATTTTGCGTTTAAAGTGAGATTTAAAGGACTCCACTGTAGACTCCCACAGACCGCCAAAATTAGTTGCCCGTTGAGGTATAAACTTCCATTCGATTCCTCCATTGTTGCAGAAGGTCAGAATCGAGTCTACAAGGTGATCATTAAAATTTCCCAAACGTTTCCGTAATTTATTATCAGCACAATCGAATATGTTGGTGTTATCGGAATACAGATTTTTATTTTTCCTCTACGAGAAATGAGTCGTTTAAGACATGCTATAAAAGCCTCTGATGAAAGGTCACGGTTACGGTCGATGAAAGGTTAACGACTACAAAAACCTTTGAGGCGTTGGACTTTCTCATATATTTATTTTTAATTAAGAAGGGACCGCAAGAGTCAACACCAGCTATGTTAAGAGGCCGCGATGGTGTAATCCTTTCTGGTGGTAAGTCACCCATGATTTGTTGCAATTGAACTGGTTTTGCCTTAATACATGTCACGCAACCATGAACAGGTTTTTGTCGTATTGATTTGCCATTAATTGGCCAATACTTTTGTCGAACCAATGACAATAAAAGTTTCTTTCATGTTCATGTCTAAACACCAATAAGGTGAAATGTCATTTATTCGGTAAAAGAAACTGATGTTAAATGTCATATGTCAATTCTGATTTAGAAAGTCGGCCACCTACTCTTATCAACGAATCCTGATCGAGAAATGGATTTAATTGATTTAACTTACTGCTCCTGTGAAGTGGTTTCTCTAGTGTAAGACATTTAATTTCTGTAATGAAGTCCAACTGACTGATTTTACACAATTTATAGATATAGAGTCGATGAATGATGATGATTTTTATTAGGGTTGAGAGCAAGAATGCTTCGCAAAGTTCTAATCTTGATACTGTTAACTGTTTCAGTGGCTACCCTTGACTTGCTGCAAAGTAAATTGACAGAAATGTCATTTTGATCGTCTATAGTTTTAATATACACACAAGCACCGTACGCATTTTCCGATGCGTAATCCTGTGCATACATAGCGGGATGGAGTGACACATCGACTCAACTTTATATCGTTTACCATAAAAATTTGAGATCAGAACTGATTCCGTGCGAAGCACTCGTTTGGGAGCAACTTGGAAGTCTAGATTTGAAAAGTTAGTGTTTTTTTTTCATATGGCCTAAATGTAAATATTCGTTAATAAATTCTGTGTATCCTTGCTTCAGATTAACGTTGCAGTTTAACTTCTTTTCCAAATACTGAAATCGTTTCAACGCCGAAAGATTCAGATTCAGTCGGAAGGTTCAGATTCAGTTTGTGTAAGAAAGGTGTGTCGGTGTTTATTTACCGGAGTTCCCGATCGTCCACCACTTATCCAGCCAAACAAGGATTTCTGAATTGTGGGAATATCCTTATTAAGTTTAACGTGATTTATTCCGAGAATTTTAAAAAATATTTCTGCTTCCAACAGTGCTTCTAAAGGTCTTGAAATATATAAAGTGGAATCTGGGCTAGGGTTAAATTAGATGGTATACATAGACCACGAAGAAATATTTAACTTATTATTATTTAATTCGTTTGGGCAGTGAACCGGAAATTTGGGGAACGACTAAAAATTTAAATTTTTGTTCTACTTGCTGGACTTTGATTTGATATTTGTTGAAATGCTTTGTGAAATTACAGTTTTGGTATTATGCCACTGACAGTTATATTCGGTATGGTATCTTTATTAACGTCAATTTTATTTGCCAAAGATGAAACTATAAAATTTGACTGATTGGCTTTCGCTGATTGGCAACATGTTGCTTGCCATGATAAGTCTGACTAGGACTCATTTGACAAAATGAACGAGTTACCTTTTTTATAGTTTTTATTAAAGTTATTTGGTGTCTTAAAGTTCGGTTTAATTAATAAACCTTGACAAAAATTATCTGTGTGTTTTTGAGAGTGTTCAACTATTCAACCGATAAATGAACTTTACTATGTTAGAAATTAAGTTATTATTGTAGATAACAGCCAAATAAGCGTCTTTAAACGTCAGCCACTGGGCAGGATCGCCACTAAATGTTGGTAGCTGAACCTGAGGAAGTCTACCCGCCTCGGCTTTCGTCGACTCTATGCGAATCTCAGATGAAGCGGAGGCATTCAGTGACTGAGAATGGTGTCGTGAAAGTAACAGTTCATTTGTCTGTCTCTGAGCTTGTTCAAAACCTTGTAATTTAGTTTGGCTAGTTGTAAGAAGAAGAAAGTAGGCCTCATCAAATTCAGCGAATGGCTCGATAAATTTCGCAAAATGATCTTCCTTCACAATTTCGATCAGAGTATCGACAACCACCTCAAACTCACTGTACGTTTTCTTCAAACAAAGAATCTAGTCGCGTGATCGTTTCACATAATGGCAGGCAATTCGAAGCGAATATGGTTAAGGAGCTTTGTCAGAACTACGGCGTTATGTTCATCATATATTTACAGCCAAATACTACCCATAGGCGAACGCACCAGAAAGAGTAACCGGACTCTTCTTTCAGTATGACGCGCTTATATCAAACACCATCAAAAGGTTTGGCATATTCACGTATGCAGCAGTTACGATTGCTTTTCGAAATTGCTACCATGATTCAGTAAAAATGTTCACTCAGTTTTGTTGTGTTTGGGCAACATGCGATCAGTCCAAAAGAATCTTACGGAGTTGGCGCAGAAAACAACCAGTGGATATAACCTGCGAACAAGGCAAACCAAACTACAAATTGGACAAAGATTTACGTAAAAAATTGCACCCAAGGCAAGGGCCTTGAACAGCATGCAGTAAAATTAGCCCCTAAATACGAAAAAAATTTCATTTCAAAATTAATCGGGAGTGTAGCCTATGGAATTGTAAACGGCACGGAAAAATCATTAGGAGTATATCACGCCCAAGATATTAAGGTTTAGCACAAATTCATTTTATGTAAAAAATTTAATTTTCCTATAAAGATTGCCCGGCTTTAAAAATTCATCTCCTATGTGTGAGTCGTCCCACCGAGCTGTAACTTGGTGTTACGTACTCGGTGTTACGATCATTTCAAAAGATTGAGGAAGCCATGGTAAAACTGAATGATGTGTTAACGCGCGAAGGAAACCAATTATTCTTGAGGCTCACCGTCTCTCATGTTCCTAAGGAAGAGAGAAATATAGAAATGAAATTGTGCATGAACCGATGCTAACAACTGTTAAAACAGGGCCAGTATTCTAATGAAAATACCCCAAATCCGATTTTGTTCACGGCATTAGCTAGATTATGGTATTGGAATGATCGAATTTCCCATGTCAACAGGGGCATTTAAAAATCCGCCTGAAGTAGAATCTACAAATGGCACTTAAGGCGATACATCCAGTTGTTAGAAGATGAATGGAGAACAGGGAAGAAGACACGGTGATAAAAATTGAGCATCGAGCATCGATTTAAAAGATGTTTACTGGCAGGTATCGTTGGCATAGGACGCAAAGGACAAAACCGCATTTTCAATCCCGGAAAGAAAGTTATACCAATTTAAGGTCATGCCTTTTGGCCCATGTAACGCGGCTGCATCAATTTGCCATCTTATGGATATCGTCATTCCTCATGAATTGAGAGAGAAAATGTTTATATACGTGGATGATTTGCTGGTGGTATCACCGATGTTTAGTGAATACGTGAAGCTTTTATCTATAGTCGCTCAAAAACTTGCCGAAGCTCGACTAACCATTAACAAGAGAAAAGCAAGATTGCTTTGAGGAAAATTAAATACCTAGGCTATATCGTAGGGGAAAATGGGTTAACCGCCGATACGGCTAAAGTCAGCGCTATTTGTGATTACCCCCAGCCAACCACCGTGAAACAAATATCTCTGAGATCCGGGCACCTATCACTACACGAAAAATAAGAAGTTTAACTGGACTGATGAATGCCAAGAAGCGTTTAGCAAAATTAAGCAATTGTTAACAAGTGCACCGGTATTGGTAAACCCGGACTACACCAAAGTATTTTTAATAAGGTGCGATGCCAGTACAGAAGGATTATGCGGCGTTCTGTATCAGGAGATCGACGACGTGGAAAAAAATTACACAATACCTGAGTTAGAGTGTCTTAAAGCAATTAGTAAATTTAGACCTTACATAGAGGGATTCAGGTTCAAAGTTATAACAGACGACGCAGCATTACGATGGTTGATGACTCAAAAAGACCTAACATGTAGACTATCTCGAGTTTAAAACTGCGGCAATATGATTTTGAAATTGTACACCAAAAAGGTAAATTTAATATGGTACCCGACGCCATATCACGAGTATATTGCGATACCAAACCTGAATTGGGAAATGACCTTAATAAGATTAATAACCACTATAATATCGATTTGAACTCCAGAGACTTCGAGAGCGAAAATTATGTAAAATTCAGAAGGCAGATCGAAGAGTTTCCAGAACGTTTTCCAAATTGAGGATAACGAATCAAAAAATGTATATTCGAATAGAGCCAAAAAACAATCAAAGTATATTGGACCTACCTGTGTGGAAGTTATATATGCCTTCAGCTATGACGGTGACCCTCATTCGGATATTATGTGAAACGTAGTCTACCAGTTCGTGATCTAAGCTAGCCAGACCATTAATGGGGTATACGAGAATATCAGAGAGGCAGGGCAGCGGGTGCACTTGGATCTTTTAGGACCTAATCTAAGGTAGAGCTCAGGAAAAACTTATATATTCATTGTTTTGGACCAGTTGACTAAGTTTGTGTTGCTAAAAACCCCTCCAAAAGCATGTCCTAAACATATCGTGGATTTTCTTAGAGAAAAATTGCCCAAAACGTTAAATTCCGATGACCAGGGGAACTATTGGGCACGATTACCGTGTGATACGCCAGTTGTTACACACTTTTGTTATTTTTCTATTTTTGCTTTCATGCGATATATCAAGTTTCACGTATGCTCTGAGAAACCGCACTTCGACACCCTGAGCTTTAGCCGGCCATAGATAACCGCCCTAAAGCCTCTATGCGTGAATAATTTCTATGACACTCTTCTGCTAAAAAATTACATGCAGTTCTACAAAACTAATGTGACGAAAAATACCAAATGAAACAACATGCAGCTTGAAACCTAATTATAACTGTTGCTCACAGCCGCTTTAGCTAACATTAGCTGAAAACACAACTGTCATGTTCTCGCACAAAAATCCTTATACCTCATCATAAGAATTGCAAGTACACTTAAGCAAAATTAGGACTTGGCTAAAAAATATGGATGATCACCAAAATACCACAACACATAAAACGAACGAATCATGTATACAAACTTGAAATATTTGGGTCTGCATCTCGATAGAAGGTTGACCTAGTAAAAGCACATTGAATCTGAATATAAAGTAGTTTGCCCTAAATAATCGGAAGCTTATTAAAATTTTGCTAGCGAAGCTTAAAAAGCTTAAGTTGGTTTTTTGAATATCATCAACTAATTTGGAAAAAAAAACATAAACCCTTTGAGAAGAATATCTATGAAATATTTTAACTTGATTATATATTTAAAAAAAAAAAAAAAAAATTTAGATTTGAACTCTTTTAACAAAATTTTCGGAAGGAAGTTTGTTGTATTTGTGGGGTAAAGCTCCTTTACATAAATAGTAAATCGATTCTTAATAGCTAAATATTTCTTTTATGTAATCTTAAACGAATATATTGTATGTATACGCTTTTGTAACTACATAGGTACATGTATGTTTGAACTTTCAACAAACTTCTTCCTTGTGCAGAAAATAAACTTAGTTCGCCTCGTTAAATACACCAAGAAAACAAAACAGAAACAAAAAATAAAAAAACGAAAATTCTTTCAAACAAATTAGAATTGAATTTGAAAGCTTTTATCAAAAGTAAAAACAATTTTTCGTTTTTTTTTTACTTCCCAAAGCAAAATATATATGTATGTACGTAAATTTGGATTCGATTATATGTATATAGTTACTGTATATATGGAAGTTTATATTGCAAAATGGAAATGTACAACTCTATATACCTATACTGTGTGTTTATGTAAAAAGCACAAAATAAATGATTTTCTTTTATTTTGGGACCGACATTTTTTACTTGCAGCGAATATAAAACAACGTACTCACAATTTTGACTTACAGCTGGCTAAGACACACTCTGACACATATTTACTGAACTATGTAGGTACATACATATATCCTATATCGTAAATTTTTTTTATAGTAGATATAAACTTTACAATTTTTATTTTTTTCGTCTAAATAAGTATATGGGTCTTATGACTATAACTAACGTCACGTCATTTCTATTTGGATTTTGATTCACATTGTTGTTATTTTGTGGCTCAACAACACTAAACAAAAATTACGGTGGATAAATTTTCATTTTATAACTGGGTATGAATACCTTGCCACGTATATCTATTTATATACATTTTTGGGTGAAGATGTTCTTATTATTATTCAGCTGAATATGTATTATGTAGGTAAATCTATCTTACTTTATTAGTAAGTTCATATTATGAACCGTAAAAAGCTGCAGTGATTTAATATACATATAAAATTTATTTACGTGTACAACATTTCTAAAAATGTAATTTAAAAATTACGTACATCTTCCTATAGTACTCTAGGTGTACCGTGTACCTATATACATAAATAACTTGAAGTATGGGTTTTCGCCATTTTTTGCTGTTGTTGTGATAAATTTATATATTTTGTAAGCTTTATCTGTATATGTATGTGTATTATGTACATATATATATATAAAGTTAAGGATTAAATATGGATATACAATGTTTTCATTTAAGTTATGGTAAAAGCTTTTAATTTTTATGAAAATGGTTGGATCGTTTTGGCGTGATTGTTGTTGTTGTTGTCGTTTTGGTTTGTGTTGAAAAACGGATATTACGAATTTTTGTGTTTTGTTTATAGAAACTCCTGACTGTAAAGTTTGAGAATTTTTGCATGTACCTATTATACTGTCTTTCAATATGTCGTGCTGAAAGACTAAACTAATTTTTTTCATATTGCGTTTGAAAAACTAATTTTCTTGAAAAGTAGTTTTTTAAAGAAATTCATGTGCTTAAAAGTTGTACACTTCTTTGACGTGTGTATATTTTCATGAGGCAATAACCTTACTAAAGTAGCGGAATACAAATTTTCTTCATGTTTTGTATATATTATCTACACACATAAATAAAATATTTTAAATATATTATTATGTATGAGGAAATACTGAAAATATTGTGACTTTTACAGAAATGAAGGAGCAATGCCAATCAGAACGGTAAACCAAATTTATTCACAATGGATTGGAAGCCTTCATTAGAAACGTGTTTTATTCACACAATAGAATTTAAAATAATTCGAAAATTAATCAATACATCAAAAAAAGTTTCGAGAGGGAAGTTGCCTGGTCTTTACGTTTCCCCACATATCTAACTTAATTTTTATCAAATTCATGTTTTGAATACAAATACAACCTCATTAAAAACAACCTCAGACCACGTTTTTTGGAATGGAGTTAACTTATTAGGGTTATTTAGCACAAACAACATGGTCTCGCAGATCACGTTGTTTGGAATGGGGTTAAATATTAGGATTATTTGGCTCAGAAATGCTCTTAGGAACCGTGTGATACGTGTGTCAAAATGTTATTCTAAAGATTGTTTCACAGCATCCACTGCATGTCGTAGGAGGCGACTAAAATGGTTGGATCGCTGGGTTAATGCCCAGCGTCCGTAAAAACTTTTTTATTTTTATTTTAATGATTATTTTAGTTCATATATAATTTTGCCCGCTTTCATTTTTTATTATTTCATTCATATTTTTTGTTGGGTCGGATTTTCTCTCATTTTTTGCGCACAAAAATGATTTATTTTTATATGCATAAAAATCAAAGAAAATCCCCGAAACATGCCTCTTCGGATCGCGGGGCGATGCATAATCCTCGTAAAGACAAAATTAATAGCCTTAACATCGACTATACAAATGTCAGAGGTCTTGTGTCTAACAAAAATTGCGCACATCAACATCTCGAATCACGTAAACCCGACATATTAGTTCTAATGGGAACAAAAGTATCGTCGAACATCTACGAAAACGAATTCTACTTCAAGCGCTACCAGTTCGAACAAGCTTTCGAGTTGCAACGTGTAGTGTGCATCTTCGTTAAAAACCACATACTGTACACAATAAGTACGAAATATTTACAAAACCCGCTCAAACTATTATGCTTGAAATGGGGACTTTGTGCTTGAAATGTCAAAGTTGGAATTGGAAATTCTGACCTTAACTTAATAACCACAAAAATATCTATCGGAACACGACTAGAATTTAGACAGCAGCCAAGGCGCCTTTCCCATTTTAAACAAGCTGATTTTGATGGTTTACGGTCATTTTTTCAACATTTCCCTTGGGAACGCCATTGTTTACATAACAACAACATAGCCGACGCCGTTTCCAGTTTTACTGACACTGTCTTATACATGGAATGAATAAATTTATACCCTCATCATTTTCCAATCCCAATGAAAATTTTAAAATATTTTCAAAAGAAGCCACCAAAGCTGCCAAACAAAATAAAGCGGCTCGTAAAAAATACAAACGCAACGAAATTTCTTATGAGGAATACAAAACGATACGGAACACCTGCAAACAAACCTGTGGTAGAGAAGCAAAAAGAGCTTGCAGCAAGAAAGCTAATGTGGCTTCCGAGTTGAAAATCTCCGATCGCAACTTTTACCACATGGTCGCATCGGTTGCAAATATTTCGAAAACATTTATTTTAGCATTGAAACGTGTGCTGAAGGCGCCTTGGTGGTGGATCCATATTTACAAGCCGATTTATTGGCGAGCATCTTCAAATCGAACTCAACATTAGTTTTCCCAGATGGAATTCGACCTTCATTATTTCCATATTGTGGTTCTAAAATGAGCCCCGTGATGGAATTCCAGTTCGAATATTGTGCCGCAGGTTTTTTCTGAAAAGCTGTAAGAAATTTCTTCACTATTATTTCCATCGGCGGTTGTGAGGGAGGGGCGAGATTTCATTCCAACATCATGTTCCCATGCGGTCACCCAAATTTGTACTAACTCGATAAATAAATGGATAGTTCAAGTTTCCCGTGAGATTTTCATTTGATTTCTGGAAAATGAAATTTTCCGAGATATCTCACGGGAGGCTAGAACTAAAAATTTTCCTGCGATAGCTATTGATAAGTCACATCAATAAAATACATCTCCAGATATAACACTCTAGAAGCGGATTTTATTCCAATTAAAATATTTTTTTGGGTTTCTCGAGTTTTCCACAATTTTCCACGAGGAACTGCAGCCAAGTTTTGCCATATATGAATATTAACAAAGGTATTCATTGATAATCATACATCCTTACATTCCTTTGTTGTTTTTAGGCTAAACACTACCGATCGATATCGACTTCATTTTGTATTTTCGGCTGGGATAGCACAATCTGCTTTACCGATTTTTTTACTTTTGGCTGGAATGTCGTAATCTGCGTTACCGGTTCGTACTTTCGGCTGGAAATTTTCGACCAGAGTAATACAATCTGCATTATCGACTTTCCACTTTCGGCTGCCAACTTTCGGCTAACTTTAACAGTATAGAGCTGTAATGACACTTTTAGTAAGTTTAGAGCTGTCAATGTTGGGGTACCGCAAGGATCAGTGCTGGGCCCTTTGCTGTTTCTAATTTATACAAATTCTATTTTTAAACTTAATTTGAATGGTCACAGTACTGGATTTGCTGATGATTTGGCTTTGGCTTATTCTTCTAAATCTGCCTTTGATGTGATTTCTATGGTTAATTTTAATCTAAGGGTCTTACATAAATGGTTTGATAAGCATTTCCTGATACTAAGTGAATAAACCAAGTTCAAATCTCTCCCAATTTATCAAATCTCTCCTGTGAGTTGTCATTCGGATTGTTTTAATATTGAGCTGGTTAACTCGTTTAAGTATCTTGGTATTCATTTGGACACTAACCTTAATTGGAAAATTCATATATCCAAGTTAATTAGTTACATGGCATCTGCCTCACGTATTTTTCACCTTCTCCGTGATCTATGCCCTGTATCTGTGTTGAAAATGATGTTTTACGCTTTGGTGATGTCCAAATTGGAGTTCGGCTTGTCTCTTTCGGGTGGCTGTTATCCAACTACCTTGAAACCAGTTTACGCTCAACAAAAGATGATTTTGAGAACAATTTTGAGGAAAAATTGATTGGAATCTTCTTGGCCTTTATTCAAGTCGGCCAATATTCTGCCTTTGCAACATTTGTATGTTTATAAGGTCTTAAGAGTTTTTTTCAAGCGCAGTGCTCTGCATGTTATAAGTAGTGATGCTCGTTATAACTTTCGCGTTAATCATCGCCTTCTGAACATTGTTAGACGTCTTGTTAGAACGTATTAGACGTCATATTTATTCAAAAAAGTTCTTACTCCACGTTAGAAATTGGCTATTTGAAACACCTGACATCTCACATTTGTTTTACGTCATCATTTGATTTTTCTTTTAAAACTACGCAATAAATCTTAAAAAATTTAAATTTTTTCTTTTGTTTTTCTTTGATAACCGTCTATTTTCAAAAGGGCTTGGTTGCCGCGAAGAAAAGATGTTTTAAAACCATGGGAATTGATACATTTCTATAATATTGACAAAGTAGTTTCTAGATCCACACTACAACGTGTACTATTGTAAAGTGAATTCGAATCTCTGGCGTAGAATGCCAAGGCCCATTTATCAGTTTCAGTTAAAACTGCAATTTTTATAAAAAGTTTCGGGAATCATTAATTCCCCTGGTAGGGTGTAGGTTTTGGGCTCGATAGGTGGAGTATTTTGTCGGCTACTTCGTATGCTATCGGAAAATGAGTTAAAATCTCTAACAAAGAGTGCCAAGGCCCATTTATCAGTTTCAGTTAAAATTTCAATTGGTATAAAAAGTTTCTAGAATTATTTATTCCCCTGGAGATAAATGATACCTCTGGCGAAAAAAGCCATGATTTTCAAAGTTCCCTTTTATAGTTTATGAAGAAAATTTTGTTGGTTTTAATTTTTAGTAAAATCATTTTTATTTTCTTAATAGAATAAATTTGTATCACAGACACAAGCTATAAGTAATGATCTATAAGTAATGGCCTGAGTAAACTACTCACAAGTACTTGGATCTACTCGCACTATACTCATGCTCAAACGATGGTGTAGTTGAGAAGTAGTTACGCACAAAATTTACGGAAGAGGGATTTTAATTTAAAAAATTATAATAGATGACTCTATACCAATTTTGTTTGTGTTGAATGTCATTTTTTGTAGCCCTAATCCAACTAAGGTGTGCCCATTATAACTACCACCTATCCAGAGGAATAAATTATTCTGGAAACTTTAGGTACCAATTGAGATTTTGACTTCAACTGATAAATGGGCCCTGGCAAATAACTTAATTTTGACCAATGCACTGTCGACTAAAATTTTTAAATGTTGTTGACCCCCTTGTTGGAAATTTGGACTTTGATTTCGTTAACATATGCTGTAGATGACTAAATTCTTAATCAACCAAGCCCAAAACTTCCCTCTACTCTAAGGAATATATTAATCTTGAAGATTTTATTGCGATTTCTATTGAAATTGTTAATTGGACATTAAAAATTAGATTCCGATAGTACACGAAATAGATGATTAAATTCTCAATACAACCAGCCCAGAATTTACGCTTTAGCCCATATTAAAACGAAATCTTGATTTATGTTTCTTTAGTGGAATTTGGTTTTTTATGCAGTATAGTTGGATTCCAATTGGAACCAAATAATATTGAACTAAAACTATTTGCTACTTTTTTGGTTTGTAACTTTGGTTTCTAGTTTTAGAACTTTGATGTTTGGTTGAAAAAGCCTAACTGGTAGCAGAAAAGTATAATTACTTAAATAAATTTAATAAGTGTAACATTCCCTTTCAGCTATGTTTAAAAACTATTTTTATTATAGATATTATTCTAATATTTTTATTGTATGATTGGTATTAAACAATTCAGTTTATTAGATTACACCGTTTTATAGTAATATAGAATATTAAATATCGCAATTTCAAAATAAATTAGTTTTATGTATTGCATTAATAACAATTTATTTGAACAAAAATTATTTTGCATTGATTTTAATCGTTTTTTATAAAAAAAAATCGAAATTTACTAAAATTATATTTAAATGGATTCATAACACGTCATGTAAAATTAGATAGAATCCAATATGATATGGTTTTTTCCAATAGGATTTGTATACGTATCACTGAGGAATAAAGTGTGGACAACTTCACATCCATAATAGCAATACATTATAATTCAAGGTGTTCATTGTTTGTTTCGTTATAATTTGATTTTAATACCTTAGCTTGCTTGATCGTAAAGCTGCTTACAAAACACGAACTAGCTTAATGATATAAAACCATTTTTAAAATTAACACATCAAACTTTAAAGCATAAAATACTATTATTGTACAAAAAAACTTAAAATATCAACAATATACTAGTTTTATAGTAATATGCACTTACTAACCCAGATTTGAGTTTTTTTCTTCATGAACATACCTACATAAACACAAAATGACACCAAATGCTAGATGGAATAAATAATGTTATATAGTGTACATGAAACATAAAGCTCATTTTCATCTCGACAACATTTTATTTTCCAGTTTCCAGTTCTATTAGCTTTATCACACCTTAATATTTATATGCAATCTACTACTACTGTATTTGTTAATATTTGATAATTCATGCTATGAAATATTTTCCATTTTCTTTAGTTTTGTTTTTGTTTGTGGAAAACTATTCCATCTACCAACATCGCTTTATAGAGCTTTTAACATTATTTTATATTTATTATAATAAATATAATATGTATGTACATATATACAATTTTTATCCTGCTGTTGGTTATGCTTTCAAATTGCGCATGACTCTTAAATAATAAATATTATTAAAATAAAACATTTTTTTTTTATGTTGTATAGTTAGTTGTTACTTTGGCTAGATTGAAGGTTACAGCTAGAAAAAAAAACATTGTAATTTTACACGCAAACTTTAGTACAAAATGAAATAATAAATAGGAATAACCTAACATACTAAATACATAGGAATTTATTGCATACATATTAAATACCCCCTGTAACAATATTTATGTAATAAATGGTATAAATGAACAGACGAAACATGAATAACAATTATTACATGGTACATATTGCAACAATACAGATTATATACTATGTCGATTTAACAAAGTCCCATATGCTTTGTACCGTAGGTATTTCACCTCTAGGTTTACTATCAACATAGCGTAAACTAACGGTTATTTAACAAGTCTCAAGTTGCTCACAATTAATTAAAAATAAATTTGCAACTATTCCTTTGACAAATTGTACAAAAGAGGTGTGTGCTGAGCTGTTGTAAAATTGTAAAGATTTTTTTTTATGTATTCACATCACACGAGTATGTATTTGCGAATATAAATTATATGACTTAAAAGTTGTTGAAGTGCGATAGTTGTTACATGAATTTTTATGCAAATAATTTGAGCAGAAAATCATTTTGGTTGTGAGAATTTCATTATTTACTATTAGCGAGTCTTATTTTAAGATATCACGCATTTTGAAGACAGGCTTCCTAAAAAAATGTATTTAAAAATAATTTATACACAAACAAAAACGGTTACTGAAAAAGTTCAGGATAATGGGATCCCCCAAAAAAGGTTCCTCCAGAAATGAGTATTTGTTTAAAATGTCGTCGAATAAGTTGGAAAAGTCAAATTTACCTAAATCGAAAATTTAAGTCGATGTACCACATACCTATACGGTTGAAAATCTTGCGACGAATTTCGAGGCATTCAAACAAAATTTGATTCAAAATACTGCGATATTTCGTGCAAAGCTTGTAACGAAAATAAATCCACATGCTCAAGAATATTTTTTCGTGAGGAAAACAAAACAAAATCCTTGAAAACTCAGGGGCCTGACTATGAAATTCGACGACTATTTTCGACGGCGAGCGTTTTATATTAGAAGGTGCAGGGCCCGTATTCTTGAAATTCACCCGAAAAAGTCGCCTATAATTTTATAGTGAAATACGTCATTTCAGTCGAAAATTTAAATTTTTTTATATCAAAGTCACCGGCGATTTTTTTCGGCGAATTTCAAGAATGCGCGTCGTATGATCTTTAAAATTGGTAACGTATTTGCGGTAAGGATGGATATTGGGCTGTTAGTGTTCGAGGTGGGCCTTGGCTCCTGGTTGGTACGAATTGTGAAGGAATTTATGATCTCGAACTTGTTAGTAATCGTTAAACGAATGGGTGCAGTGTGAATCGCAGAAGTTTCCACCGATTTAACGAGTGTGGCATTGAGTATAGAGTCATCAATGTGAGGTGTTCGCAGTGAACTGGTTTTGGAAATTTTCATTTCGAGCATTCAAGGAACCTTAGCTCAGCTTTTTTTTAACGAGGAACGGTGGCGCTCGATGGAGTGTTTCAACAAACAACAATTCAAGTTATTATTGGAATTGTAAAGAGTGAATTATTGATGTGTAGGGCTGAAAAGGATGAAAACATTATTTTTTTGGATGGAGGGTTGCGTTGATAAAATGATTAAGGTTTTATCATTGATTTGTGTCAATTTTTGGCAATCTGGTAAATTTAGAGAATAAAGGGGTTAAACATTATCCGACTGCTAAGCTCATTGATTTATAAGTAATTTTAGTCTTTTTTGGCACAAGAGGGATTTAAAATGCGTACAAATGATAAAAAGTAGTTATGAGTGATTGGAAAAATGATGAAAAGTAGTTGTGTGTGATAGGTTTCGAAGATGATAGAAACAAATGGATTACCCAAGAGATTGGCTTCAATGCACTTTTGTTACGAGGGGTCTCGAATGATTCAGACCTGGTCTCTGAGATGGAGGTTGGTATTTGTGGATGAGTGAAAATGAGTTTTCATATTAGACTATGTATTTTTCCTTGTTCTTCCTAGTCTTCACGACTCACTGGAGTCGGACTCGAATTTAAATAAATTTCAGCACCTGCATAAATTTCAAAGTCGTTATATTTTTTCGGTTCCGCTGTATATGTTGACGCCGCTTTAAGTAGGTGCGTGGGGTCTCGACGATAAATATATGTCCCCAATAATTGATTCGGTGAGCCTTGATTTATTTAATTATGGTTTTACCATTCAGAATTTCCTTGGCTTTTCTAAATCGAGGCTTGTTGTTGCTAAATTCGAGCAGTTTTCTAAGGAAGAGGGATTCATATTTTCTTAATCGTCGGCGGTTTGCTGGGGTTAGAGCCGCTGTTTTCACTGAATTATTCCCATGCTTACCTACGGCCTGAAAACTTTTCAGGCCGTAGGTAAGCATGGGAAGAATTACGGTGTTGTACATTGTGAGGGCGGTTTGTGATGAAACGTGGTTACGTTTTATGAAATTCTATACATAAGTCGAACAGTGTTGTTTGCTTGATGGCATCGAATTCGAATAGTGAAGATTTTCGAGTTGATAAATAAGTAGTTAGGTATCGCATCATGTTGATGACGGAAAATGTGATACCGGCCAAAACTAGATTAGTAATGGGTTCGAAGAATGTATCTGGGTCTCGAATGAGGCTTATACATTTCTGGAGATTCACATCAAATCTTGCGAATTTTAAGTAGATTAACAGTTTGATCAAGATAGGTTCCAGTGTAGTGACATTTCGGGTGATTAAGATAAGGTCATCAGCATTGACAAGAATAAAGGGTAGTTGGAGACTATCACGCTGCTCTAGTTTGAGTTCGGGGAACCGGTCGACTTCGGTAAGGAGTACTTCGTTTAGGATCAATGTGAAAAGTCGGGGAGATATAGGACAACCTTGCGCTTAACACCCTTGTATTTCATGATCTTCTCAGTGATTATGTCGAACCAATTGATGGATGTGGTTTCCCAAAAGTAGGCTTTTGGGACCAAATAATGGGGTATATATTGCTGTAGACAGTCTGATACTGTGTTTAAATCCACTGTATCGAAAGCTTTTGCTAGGTCAAGGTACAGTATGGATATTCGGTTGTCAGCTCGCCATTCTCCATCAAGGACATAACGTATAGTGTACATATGATCATCTGTAGATCGGTAGGATAAGAAAGCGGCTTGGTTGGATTGGGGCAGGTATAAATGCTGATCTAGACTATCTAATAGAAGCATGACGTAAATTTTATAACCTACATTGCACAAGGTGTTTTTTCGGTAGCCTGAATTTGATTTATTATCCAGATTTGTTCAATAGTGGGTGGTGATCTGTCTCCACTATGAGCGTATGCCATTCAGCTTCGGATTTTCGCAACTCGAGATACCAGGTGGAGGTAGGGATACTGTGATAAAGTAAATGTGTTTTTTGGGTATTTCTTCTGTATTGTTTAATCCTCGGTTACGTATTTCAACCTCCTCATTCGTATTTCAACCTCCGAGCGATCAAGTTGCGTTTTATAATTAATATTAAATAAATCATATTTTGTTGAGTTTTTATAAATACAGTTGTGTTTGTGTGCTATGGGACTAAGTGATTTTTAATTAATTGACTCTAGTAGTGATAATTTGTGATACCATATTAACTGTGATATATGATAATTGTGTTATGCTAAGTACTGTTTGATTTTAATTTAAGAACTTTTATATTGATGTGGTTTGTGCATAGAAATCATTGTGAACGTGTTACTAATAACTATCATACTGTGTATTACGTTATCACGATTCTATAAGTGCATATAACTGTGAGGGTTTTCTATTCTAACATTATTCTACCTGCCCGTATAATCAAATAATTTACAACACAACAGTTAATAAACTTTTAACTCTTTTTAATACATACAATAAATCATTCATTAATAGTTCATTCATATAATAAAATAAATAAAAAATAAAAAACAATTTTAACAATAAATATAATACAGTAAAGTTGTGCCTACTTGCAGTATTTAGCTTTTATAGATTTAATATTTTTTTTTTTTTTTTTAAACAATTTTGAATTTACATAACACCGAAAATGAATTGTAATACTTGTAAAAAAATTTTTGCTGCTACGTGTATGGACATCGTTTCATGCACTCTGTGCGATAACCAATTTTGTTATGATTGCAGTGGGATTGATCGTGCTGCGATCAATTCAATTAAAAAGTATTCAAGTATGCGCTATTTTGGCAACTGCTGTATACAATTGGTCGCGAATAAGAACATGTCCAATATTTTGAAGAAAATTGACGTGATTGTGGACAAGGCCACTGAAAATTTGGACTTAAAAAATATTGAATCGGAGGTTGCTGAAAATCGCAAATTAATCAATGCTTTGATAAATAGGTTTGATGACACCACTAAGCCTTTATTGACAAAAGCTGTTCAGTCTGGCTCCAATTCCAATGAGGGCACTCCGCTGAGGCCAGTGGAAGCTGTCGTGGGGACGGGTACACCCGTCAATTCGATTAAAACTGTTTCGTTGCCTGATAAGAAATATTTATATATCAGTCGTATTGATCCATCCGTGTCACCTGACCAGATTGTTAATTACATCTGTGAAAAATTGCAAAACTGCTCACCGGAGGAAATAAATTGTAAACTGTTACTCTCCAAAGATCGGGTAATGGACAATTCACTGACGTTCATTTCCTTCAAAATTGGATTGAAGGAGTCCTATTTCGACTTACTCAATAACTCCGACGTTTGGCCTCCTGGTGTATTATTCCGGCCATTTACAAATTATCCACGCTTACCAAAAAACCGGACTGGGATCACTTTTCAACATCAAAAGTAACTTCTCCGGCACTCAACACTCCATCATCACTTATCCGTCGTAGCAGTGAAGCGGTTCTCCAGCCACTATCATTTTTAAATATCTACTACCACAATTCAAATAGTATCCGAGCTAAATCAAAATCTTTGTATATGTCAATTTTAGAGGAAGATTATGATGTCATTTGCATCGTTGAGTCGTGGTTAACAGTCCATTTCAAAACTGAGGAATATTTTCCGTCGTCGTATGCTGTTTTTCGGAGAGATAGATATCTGCAAATGGACACTTATAACAAGGGTGGTGGTATTGTAGTGGCAGTTTCTGATAAATATCCATCCAGTCGGATAACGTTGGCTAATTGCGATGACGAAATTGTTGCTGTTCGTGTACGATTCCATTCATATTCGTTGATAATCTGTGTCACATATATACCCTGTCATTCAAGCATGGCAGTATATCACAGGTTTGCGGACACTGTGAAATCTAATATTGTTCCATTGCTTCAGCCGGAGGATCGGCTTTTTATTTTTGGAGATTTTAACATACCAGATATTGTATGGGAGATTGTTGATAACAATTTGACCCCTATTAACATGAACGACGAGATGGAAAACTTCATCTCTGAAATTTTTTCATTGGGTTTAAAACAATGTAACAATGTTAGGAATAATAGTGGCAACGTATTGGATCTGGCTTTTGTACCGTTTGATCATGAGGTGACAGTTGCTGCTTGTGAGGATTTAACTGGATCATCTAGTATTTTCCACTCCCCGCTGAATATTTCAGTTTTATTTGAATGCTGCGAGTTGGCCGAAGAAAATGTGAACTCATGGAATTTTAATTTTAAAATGGGCGATTACAGTTCCTTAAATGCATTTCTGGATGAGTATGATTGGTCGTTTTTTTATGCCTGTGATAATATCGACGATATGTTGAGCGAATTTTATCGGATCATTAACCTAGGTATTGAGAGATTTATCCCTAAGGTGAAAGCTTCATGTGCAAAGAAGGAACCGTGGTATAATAATGAGCTGATAAATTTAAAAAATAGAAAAGACAAGGCTCACAAAAAATATAAATTACGTCCTAATGTTGTTAATTACAACTCGCTCGTTGTATTGCGTAAGAAGTATATATATCTAAATCGATTTCTTTATAGCAGTTATATTCTGGAAGTTGAATCAACGATTAAATCAAAGCCAAATAAATTTTGGCACTTTGTTAATTACAAAAGAAAATCGAATGGGTACCCTTCTACAATGTTTTTAAATGATCGTTCGTGCGATAACGTGCGTGATACTTGTGATTTGTTTGCCGATTTCTTTGAGAGTGTATATAATTCAAAAACTAATATTTCTAATTTTAATAATTTTGCATGTAAGTCAACATTTTCAATGTTTCGTCTGGAAGTAGATACTATTTTATCCGAATTATCAAATCTTGATATTAATCAAAGTGCCGGATTCGATTCCATTCCACCCATTTTTCTGAAATTAACGAGTAATGCAATTTGTGGCCATATTTCCTTCCTGTTTAATCGAAGTCTCGCTGAAGGTTACTTCCCTATCCTATGGAAACGCTCTCTTATTAAGCCGATCTTCAAATCTGGGTCTCGTAGCGATGTGGAGAACTATAGAGGTATTTGCATTATTTCAGTTTTGCCAAAACTATTTGAGAAACTAGTTAAAGAACATTTGTGGTTTCATGTTAAGACTTTTATTTCTCCCAGACAGCATGGATTTTTTCCTGGTAGGTCAACCGTTACTAACTTAGTTTTATTTACAAACTGTATTTCAAATGCACTATTAAGTGGTAACATTCTACAGGTCGTTTACACTGATTTCTGCAAGGCTTTTGACAAGATCGATCATGAATTGCTGCTCCAGAAACTTGACTCTTTGGATTGTAATTTTTTGCCAATTAATTGGATTAGGTCTTATCTGGAATTTAGAACTCAAATTGTTAAAATTGGTAGTTTCACTTCAAGAGTGATTGATGTTTCTTCAGGAGTACCTCAGGGTAGTCATTTGGGCCCCATGCTCTTTATTCTTTTTATAAATGATGTGGTAAATTGTCTGAGTCACTCCGATATTCTTATCTATGCGGACGACATAAAAATTTTCAAAACTATTTCTTGCTCCAATGACGCAATTGACTTTCAATCTGATCTGACAAACTTTAAAGCTTGGTGTACATCTCATAATTTAATGCTAAACATCTCTAAATGCAAAACAATGGGTTTTACCCGATTACGCTTACCCGCTAGTTATGTTTACTTTTTTGACGATTGTATTATTGAAAGTGTCAATATGTTTAAGGATTTAGGTATAACTTTTACTCCGAATCTATCGTTTCATAAGCATATTGAGGGTTGCATTTCTAAAGCGAATTCTATGCTTGGGTTTATTAAAAGGTTTTCCAAAGATTTTCAGGATCCCTACGTGATTAAAACTTTATATGTCTCGTTTGTTCGTTCATTGTTGGAATATGGTGTTGCCGTATGGAGTCCGTATTATATTAAATACTCAGATCGCATAGAGAGAGTACAAAAGCGCTTTTTAATGTATGCTCTACGAAGGCTACCTAGAGATACAAGCGTACCTGCTTTCATACTTCCAGCGTATCGAGGTAGGTGTAAATTAATAAACATTGAGCCTCTTTTTATTCGTAGGATTGAGATTAGCGCTAACTTTGTTCGTGACTTACTAGTATCAAAAATCGATTGTTCAGAAATATTGTGTTTGCTCGATATATATACTCCTTTGCGTGTGCTGCGCGATAAAGATTTCCAAATTAAGCTTCCACTTTGCAAGAAAAACTACGGTAAATGTGAGCCGATTTATCATTCATCAGCAGCTTTTAATAAAGTACGGTCGGCTTTTGACTTTAATCAGTCTAGAGATGCATTTAAGAAATTGATGTCGAAGCAACTTTTAGATCTTTGGTAAATTTTAATTTTTTATGTTAATTTATATTTATACTTGAATTATTTTATGTATGTATATAATTTTATTAAATTTTGATAAATGTAACCAGTATATATAAATTGGTGATAATAAATAAATAAATAAATAAATAAATAAATAAGTTACTAACGTCTGGGTCAAATTGACCCATTGCGATGAAAATTTAAGAAAAAACATAGAAAACGAATTACAATTAACTTCATGTTACTTGATATCCAACCTCAGTCTTTACTTGTCATGTCGAAATAATTTTTAGAGTGGTTTTGATTGCCGAAGGAAGTGGGTAGTTATTTTAGAAAGTATCTGGATCATTTTGACCCACGTTAGTAACAAAGTTAAAATTTTTAAGGTGAATTAGGGTCATTTTGACCCACGTTAGTAAATAATTAATAAATATTATCCATTATTATCCACCGAAAATCCGCCATTACAATTCAAAAAACGCAAATTATTTTTGAAAACGTTGGATTTAGCTCTTATGCAACCACATAAAAATTGACGTAGTAAAACACAAAATAAAATACAAATCTCAAATTTAGTTGTTACAAATTTGCGCAAAATTCGTCGTTCGAGTCTCTGCCCAAAAAAACATTGGATAAACGCGGTAAAGCCAACTCTGCCAACCGACTCAAGACCGCAAAACCAACACAACTTGCTCACAAGACGCAATAAACTTAAATGCAATGAAAGTTAAAGTTAAATCTCTGGAAGCCATTTAATTGGTATAGGCACTGTTTGTGAAAATCTGAACATATGTAGGTAATTCAGAAGTTTAGATTTTGCCATTTTTGAAAGGTATTTATTGGGAAAAAAATACTTTATACACCAAAAAATTATTAAGTAATATTTTTTCGCTCATAATTCCAGCTTTTCAACGATTCCAACCTTTTCAAGTTCTGACTGATAGGAAGCGATGGATAGCTTTAAATTTGCCTTTATATAATTTTTTTATGAAATATTTTACATTTTGTGATATATATTTTTATTTTCTACAGACTGACACAAAACATTAAATATAATTTATTTTTTATGTATAATTATACCCAGTGTTTAATTTGGAAAAACAATTTTGGTGGAATATATTAACAGTGGCGGAACATTAGGCTTTTTAAATATGGGTCAATTTGACCCATTGTTAGTAACGTTGTAAGTTAAATTAACGTTAGTAACGGAGGGTTAAATAGTTATATGTTCTGTGGGTTTAAAATTTACCAGTCTAGAGAAAAATTCTTGACATTCAAGGGATCTATGTTCGGAATATGCATTGCTGAACACTGCCTTGGCTTCTCTTAAACGGTAGGTAGCAGCGGTATCTATTGGATGAATATTTTGGAAATATTTTCCACTTTTAAAGTGAGCTAGAACTTTTCTTCGTTGAGGAGTCAAGGGTGCCTGAGATGTAAGAACTTGCTGATTGGAAACTTTTAAACTATTGTGAATTAACTTCCTTAGCTGGTCATGTCAGTATTCTGAGAGGTGTTTTTCATGAATTTCTTGAAGAGTGGCTTGGTATTGAACCTCGATTTTTTATCGTTTAGTAAGGAAAGATTTATGTCTTTAAGGTTATATTTGGAAGGTGTGGTGAACTTTTTGGAAGTAGTTGAAGGGGTATATGGAGTAATTTGTGTTCTTTTGCGGTGAGTACAATTTAGCCATATAAGGCGGTAATCGTTTATGTTGGGGTCAAAAATATCAGCTTTGGTGAACTTGACGTAGATTAGATACATATATTAATTCTTCTCTCTGGTTAGTAAATGATCTACTTGAGAGTGATTCCGCCCATCGGTTCGTGTTGTGATTATTCGACGGTTGTGTGTACTGTTAGATGGGCAAGGCTGACGATTTGGCTCAATGATGATCCGTTCGCTTTGCCGCCCCAGTAGCCGGTCATCTAAAGGTTGGAAAGATATATGGAAAAGGTTTTGTTTATGTATTAGAATAATGTGGCCTTAATGTTTGTTAACATTGGGATAGAAGCAGATTATTGAAAGGATGTTTACCTATTTATATATTGGTTTTTGGACTGCTCCTTCTTATATGTGGTAAGAGTCTAATATAGTGGGAATGTAATCTTGCAGGTTCTCTCTAATAAATTGAATTGGTTTTTGGACTGCTCCTTCTTATATGTGGTAAGAGTCTAATATAGTGGGAATGTAATCTTGCAGGTTCTCTCTAATAAATTGAATACCTCGAAACGGAGTTCATGATGCAAATAGATAGGATGTAGTGATATTATTATTCCCAATTGATGTATGACTATATTAAAAAGACAATTCCCCTTCTGGGGAATGGCGTAGCTGTGTAGTCTTAGTGGAAGGTTGACGACTGTATTTTTGAGTTGCGATGGTAACTAGTGTGGTGGGATTTTTTGAGTAGGTAGATGATACTAATCATCAAGATTTATTATACTAGGTTATATCTAAGCTACTCTTCGATAAGTTTTGAGTGTAGTTTGTATTAATGATGACTACTTATTTAGAAATAACGAATAACTGATTAATTTATTTTTCTAAGTTTTTTACATTTCCACAGATATTAATGACCATGTTGATGAATTTAATTATACTATAACAAT
This sequence comes from Tipula helvola, assembly GCA_963556165.1. Taxonomy (NCBI): domain Eukaryota; kingdom Metazoa; phylum Arthropoda; class Insecta; order Diptera; family Tipulidae; genus Tipula; species Tipula helvola. Next base: position 350,048,333 of record OY744481.1, on the reverse strand, counting down.
TCTAACAACTAAATCATGAGGATCTCATAGCTTTAATAATTTTTACTTAATTTTTTAATATGTAGGTAGTAGTATTTAGACATGATCTACGGTTTTTTTGGAGAATGTTTTCTGAGTGATGTGTAATTGGGCTTAACGACTGATTGACAGTTCAGTTATCAATAGTCTTGTAAGCAGTGAATTAGTTAATTAATTGTTTAGATTTGTCAGAGGTGTACCTAGAGGAATTTCTAATTGTTTATTGAATTATTTAGGTGGTCTAGGATTGATGCGGAAGAGGACATATGTATAAACCTAAATTTACTCGACAACTTCCTCTGCAGCCCAATAAAAATTATTTAAACTAATTAGAAACAATAAATGACACTGAAGAGGACTCACGAAAACGATAACTTTGTAAAATGTAGTTATCTGAGCCTAGAAATGCACTTTCTAAATGTCGATTAATGTGTTATAAGCAGGAAGAGAACATATAAATATAAATTTACTCACTGTTGAGTGAGTCAATACAGATCTGCCTGCTACTTCTAAGATATCATTAAATTGTTTTTATGAAATGTAAAATTAAACAAATTAACAGTTTGATCAGTAAGTTCCTGGACTAACTACCCGATGGAGCCTATAATTACATATTCATATCAACTTTGGTTGGTATCAACCTTCAAACAATACCTGTCAAAATTTCATAACATTTCGTTCGTTTGTTGCAAACTACAGTGGTTTACTTATTTCCTTCAACAATTTAAAAAAATATTTCGAAAAGGAAAACTCTTTAAATAAAGAATGTGTACATATAACCAATCACACACCTTTCAAATTTTCATAATTTCGACTAATTAGTACGTTACGAAAATTAAACAATTCCGGTAACATTACTCTAATTTAGATGGCACGATAAGCCTGCACTATTAACAATACAACTAACTACCAAATTTTTAATTTTTCTAACACTATATTATAATATTTTACTTTATACATGCTACACCTAATTATGTAATCACCAACAAATACTAGACTTCAGCTCACCTAAAAGCAACACTAGCTAATTGTATAAATAAATTTCCTTTTTTATCATCTCAGAGGTAAGATGATACAACATAGTCGTTAGTCGTGTATATACAACGAAAATACAAATTTTCTATTTAATATTTTTAAAAAGGTTTTATCATTATGATTATTATTATTACTACTATAACTATACTCTCTATATACTAATTTTTTCAAGAAAACAGTTTTCCACTTTTATTTCTATGAAAATAGTATGTATACACGGTTTTAAATGTTAAGCAAATTTTTGACTCGATCATATTGTTGGAGGTGAACAAAATAATCAAACATACTTCTCACGACATTTAATTCGAAGAATACGTACTAAGTTGGCGTAAAAATGTATACTACTGTTTAACGTAATAAAAATTATGTTAGAATTTTTTTTTGTTCACAAAATGTTCCTATATACCTAATAGAATAATAGCATAGTTTTAACTATAGCTAAATAGATAGGCGAGAATGAAAAATATCTCCAAGTTATGTACAATGAAAATATGTAGAGAGATACAAAAAAATCTATATGTAAAGAGGATTACCATATTAAAGACTCAATCTGAGTAATCCGATTTCATAATCCAGGAAAAGGATTAAAAGTAATTTTACAAGTACATTATGGGAAGAATTTTTTCTTGTTAGTTTTGATGTACTATACAGTTGGAAAGCGTGCCGGAATTAATGAAATATTAAGGATTTTTTGTTTTTGGTTGAGTGGATTCCTCTTTATTAGTATTTTCGGATCGTTTCTAATTTCGTATAGGTAATATCAAAGCCATCTACTTATTCTTATATTATAGCCTAAGGTAGAGATATGAGCTATCTAGAGGTAAACATTTTTCTGTTTTCTACAAGAATTTACCGAGTCACTCTGCGTAATCAAACGCCTTCGTCTGTGAAGGGTTG